>CM042691.1:293760135-294277716 GCA_023614405.1 Avena insularis | reverse complement strand
GTCTTACAGCGTTATGCGTTGATTTATCTTGACCTGCGGCGGCCGACCGCTTCTTCCGCAGAGAAACACCGACGAATCGACGCTCCATCGTCCGGAAACTCGCCGCCGTTCGTTTCGCCGTTTGCCCCCGGTAAGCCTGCAGCCACCGTCGGATTTCAGATCAGCGGTTCAGATCGGTCGTTGACTGGTCAGACTCGGGCGTTGACTAGTCAGACGCCCAGTCAGCGTCCAGTCAGCGGACGCGTTGACCAGTCAACAGACACAGATGACTGGTTAATTTCGTTAATCGTTTTAGTTGACAGATTTCGGTAGAAACTTGTAAATTGCGTAGAAATTAAATCGCTTGGCCAAAAATTGCAAATAAAATATGTGTAGATTCAGTGAGTTGTGTAGAATCTTGCTGTACCTTTGGTTCAGGCTTTTGCAGCAAGGTTTAGTACAGTTTAATCGATCTAGTTAGTGGCCTTTTCGGAGTAATAAATTCGTAGAAAAAGATTCGTAGCTCCAAATATCGCGTATGATATGTCCCTGGATTCAGTGGAATGAGGGTAATCTCATCGTGATTTAAAAAGATAGACTTACAGTAAAAACTTCTGCAGAAACTGTCTAGTGGCTTTCTGCAGTGTTTTAATTACTCGGGGAGTTTTATAATTCTTTTTTGAGTAATTCCAGTTGGTGCTGTTTCTAATCAGCGATGCCTATGCGGTAGAATTTTCCCAAGATTTTACAAACAGTATACTACCGGTAGTGAATTATTTGAGTTCTAGCTCTAGTTTTGAGCATTACTTTTACTTAATAGTTTTCCTAGCGCTAAAACTATTTTCCATGCATGCAATCGATAGTATTATTGAATAGGATTATGTGGTGCAGCTGTAGCACCAATTCACTTGCCTTGCATACCTTCATGCATCATATTTGTTGCATATGCTTGTGGATTGTTTGTTTATGAATGCAATTGTATCGTGTAGATTGTGACGAGTGCAACGCTTGCTCGTGTGTGGATTGTTCTTCCGACCGCTACAACCAAGGCAAGTAGATGCTACTTTGTTCATGATATCGTCCTACTATTTTTAATGCATTCTCGTGTATTTTGTAGATGCATTTGTAGGATGATACTACTGTTATGCTATGTCCTATTATGTGGTAGGGTCTTACTTGTAGATGAACCACCGTTGGTAGATGTGCTTAGCCATGCTATGATGAACGAGGGCTGGGTTACATCATTGAGACTTGTTTCTAAAAGTATTGGTTTGTGAAAACTAAAACAACTTAATCAATGAATCTCCTGGGTGTGATGGTATTGATAATTTTTGGTGGTTTCATTGCGGAAAGGCACCCAGGTATCGAGAGAAATTGATTGGCTTCTTTATTGTGTAGCTTACAGGTATAACCATGTGACACTAATGGAATGGGCGGTTGGTTGGACTTAGTAGGTTGTGGTAACTCGAACCCGCGTATCCAGAGATGTAGAATTTTGGTAGGTTGGACCGGTGCGCGTCGGGATTGAGGAGCTACTTCCCGAACAGTCTCTTATTGGACTTCTCCCTATCACCACTCAAAATAAGAGTGATGGTACGAGCTGGGCTGGCCAAGTCACATGGGTAAAGTGTACTAACCCCTGCAGGGTGTATAATCTAATCGATTAGCCGTGTCCCCGGTTATGGACAACTGAGTTGCTTGATATTGATTCCATGACATGTTTCTCGCTCATTCTAATTTCATTATTGTTTTAATATTGTTGGGTTAACTTAATTGGGATCTGTTCAAAGAAAATCAAAAACTGTTTATGAAAGTAGGACAAATGTATTTGCAAATGCAAGCCAGACACGGCTCCACTTGCCAAATATGCATGTAGATGTTAGTGCTATTTTCTCCATTACTAGCTCTACTTGCCATACATTCCATGTATTGACCCTTCGGGGCTGCTACGTTTCATGTTGCAGGTTATTCCAATTCTGAGTAATCGATATAGGCCACGGTACTCTACTCGGCACTTGTTCACTTGTGGGCAATTTGAAGAATGGAGGATTTACTTTATTTATGTTGCTACCTGAATAATTTGAGCTAGCTTTGGGCTAAGCTTTTATTGTAATAATGGTACTATGGATCTTCGTTATTTATGATACACGGATATTTTGCTATGTTATTCATCTTATTCTATTGTGGGCCAATGAACCGATCCAGGGATTGGCATGTCACATAGAAGCCACGGTCTTTTCAGAACCACGGTGTTACAGGATGGTATCAGAGCCCGTGTGTCGACTGTAGGATCGTGACCTAGAATTGGATTAGGAAGCCATAGATTTATTAAAGCCTATGTTAACTCTATCTTTCATCTTATGCCTTTCACCCTCGTAAATTCTTACCATATGCTATTCTCACACTTTCCTCTTTTACTTGATAGATGGGAGAAGTCAGGACTGAGTATGCCACCATGGAGTCACCAAGGCCCTTTGCAAGGCAGTTAGCTCAGCTCTCGCAGTCATTGGGATTGCCACTGCCCATGTTCAAGGGAAGAAGGTTGTACACCTATGGATATGGAGAGGATGCATGGGAGATCACTACCTTCATATTCAGGGATGCCGCCTTGCCAAACCCCGTGCACTTGATCTACACCAAGACATACTGCAACTGGGGACTTGGAATCAACTTGGCCATACATGAAGCCCTGTCTCGCCAATGCCATAATGTCCGACACCTACTGCCAGCAGATTCACCCTACCGTGACTATGGGAGGCGTGATGAAGATGGGCACATTGTGGTTACCCCGGGCGACAGGAACAACATGCCACCCGTCGGAGGCACATAGAGGACATGGAAAGGGAGAATGGAGCTCTAGCTGAGAAGGTGAGGATGATAAAGGAGATTGCAGATTTTGCTAGCAATGGTATGGTGGTCCAAGGACAGGAGATTGACACCCTGCATGAAGTTGTGGGAGTTCTGGAGAATGCCCTGATAGCCAGAGATGCAACCATAGCTCATCTTCATGGTACTGTGCAGGAGAACACCCAGAACATACAACAGTTGCAAGGGACCGTCCAGGAAAGGGATCAAACTATTGAAGCTATGACAACCCAGATTGCCGCTCTCCAAGCGCAGCTGAATCCACCCTCTGATGATGACAATGGAGATGATGGCAACAATGGGGATGATGATGACAGTGGGAACGATGATGATGATGAGGGCGAGGATGATGATGATGGAGACGATGATGGTGGAGGAGATGAAGTTGTTGCGGTTGCAGCTGAGAGTGAAAAAGAAGAGGAGGATCCAGAAGAGGTGGAGTTTGAGATCTCAAGTGATGATTCAGGAGAGGTGTACACTCTGCCACCATGGTTGTACCGCGAGCCGAAGCGCCAACGCATGACCTACCGCAACCTCTTCAAGGAGTAGATAGAAGTCCACCAATTAGTCCTCGTTAGGTAAATTCGTTAGGATTAGTCTCGATGGTTGGTGAAGCTTAGTTCGTGTTAGTTTAAGAGTGTTTAGTTGTTTATTTGTGTACTCCAATATCTTAGGAATTATTTGTGCGAATTTTATGAAAGAGTTATGGCAAGTTTGGTTACTATCTGTGTTATTTTCGCTGCAGTTTTTCTGCTGATACAGCAGTACTGTACGATTTTTCATATTTTTCTGGTAACTCAGAAAAATCTGAAAAAAATTGGGCTGATGCGAAACTCTCTGTACTATATGTGCAAAAATCAGATAAATTTTCTGATGAGTTTAAGTCAGGCGGAAAAATTCGTGAACGCTGCTGGACTGTTCTGGCAGATTGCTGTTTTGTTGTTTAGTTGATCAACTGTTTAGTTAACCATTGCCAACTCTTGTAAAACTATTTCAGTAGGTATATACTGCTAGGATAACACCTGGGATGTTGCTGGATCGCTTGTTTGTTGATGTGTTGCTTGCTTGTGATTGTCTGCCATTGTTTGTTGTTGATTGATCATATGCATGGGTAGAATCCTATTACCGTAGTTGATTCTTTCTAAACTTACCTGTGCTAAACCGCAGATGCCTCCCCGCCGTCAACCCACTGAGTTGGAACAACTCATGGCAGCTCAGGCACAGCTGACCCAAGTGATGACTCAGTTCATGGCGAATCAGAACAACAACAATGGAAACAATCAGTCTCAGGGAGATGCTCTCACCAGATTTCTGAGGTTAAGCCCAGCTAAGTTCTCTACTGCAACGGAACCAATGGTTGCTCTCGACTGGTTGCGTTCAGTCAACAAGGATCTAGTAACTGTTGGATGCACTGATGCTGAGAAGGTGAGGTTTGCCGCTCACCTACTGGAGGGACCAGCCGCTTCTTGGTGGGACACCTTTCAGATCACCCACCCGCTGGATACCGTGACTTGGGCAATGTTTGAGGAAGGTTTCAGGACCAACCACGTGTCTTCAGGAGTTCTGAGCCTGAAGAGGAAGGAGTTCCGCAACTTGCGCCAAACCAATCGCACCGTGGCCGAGTACATTGAGGAGTTCAACAACCTATCCCGTTATGCACCTGAGGATGTTGACACTGATGCAAAAAGGAGGGAGAGATTCCTGGATGGCCTCAGTGATGAGCTTTCAGTACAGCTACTGGTGGTTTATTGCTCCACTTTCCAGGAGCTTATGGACAAGGCCAAGATCTTGGAAGGGAAGCACAAACAAGTGGAGAACCGCAAGAGAAAGAGCAACAATCACCACTCTGGTTCACACCACAAGTCTCGCACTTCCTATGATGGATACTCCAAGCATGGAGGGAGTGACCATGACCGCCACCACCATGGAGGCGATGGACATCGTCATGACAACCATAGGAGCAGCCACCACAGCCACAAGGGAGGACACTCTCACCACTCTGGAGGACACGGTGGACATGACCGCAACCGTGATCGCAACTTTGTGAAGAAGGATCTGAGTGAGGTGACGTGCTTCAAGTGTAAGCAGAAGGGACACTATGTTGACAACTATCCGAAGAGGAAAGTACTGAAGCCAACCAACAAGGAGAAGGCCACAGTGAACCACATGAATGTGGAGGAGATTCCAGATGAGCCTGACCTTGTGATTGGTAAGTTTCCAATCAACACTCACCCTGCACTTATACTTTTCGATACTGGTGCATCGCATTCATTCATATCAAGGGCATTTGTGGATAAGTATAAGCTACCTACTGAGTCTATGCAAAGGTCTATTAGAGTGAGTTCACCTGGAGGAGATATGATAGCTAGCGCGGGATGCCGCGATTTAACTGTGAGGATTGGAACACACAACTTCAGTGCACATTTGGTAGTGTTGGAATCACAGGGGTTAGATGTTATTCTAGGAATGGATTGGATGTCTATGCATGGGGGACACATAGATTGTGCACAGCGAGCTGTTTCACTCAAAACCCTGGATGGTAAGAGGATTAGATTCAAGTCAGCTGTACGACCAGGAAGGTGTAAGTTGAATTCTCTTAAGGGGGTTAGCATGGATCTTGTGCGGTGATTAGGGATTACCCCGACGTGTTTCCGGAAGAGCTGCCAGGAATGCCACCTGACAGGGAAGTAGAGTTTCTTATCGACCTGATGCCGGGAACAGGACCTATAGCAAAGAGACCATATAAGATGGATGTGGATGAGCTGAAGGAATTGAAGAAGCAGCTGAAAGAGCAGTTGGACAAGGGATTCATTCAGCCTAGTTCGTCATCATGGGGTGCACCTTTTTACATTTGTGGAGAAGAAAGACAAACACCAAGAGATTAGTGGTGGACTACCGCTCGCTGAATGAAGTAACCATCAAGAACAAGTACCCTCTGCCAAACATAAATGATTTGTTTGATCAACTGGAATGAGCAAAGGTGTTCAGCAAGATTGATCTGCGATCATGCTACTTCCAATTGAAGATCCGGGAGGAGGACGTACCAAAAACCGCTTTCACCACTAGGTATGGTTTATATGAGTATACGGTTATGTCTTTTGGACTAACGAATGCCCCAGCATATTTCATGACCATGATGAACAAGGTATTTATGGAGTACTTGGACAAGTTCGTGGTGGTGTTTATTGATGACATACTGATATATTCCAAGGATGATGCTGAGCATGAGAAACATTTGCGACTGATTATGGAGAAACTGAGGGAACACCAGCTGTATGCCAAATTCAGCAAGTGTGAATTCTGGCTTAACACCATTGGATTTCTTGGACACGTAGTGTCAGGAGAAGGAGTCGCTGTTGATCCAAGCAAAGTGACCGCAGTGACTGAGTGGGAAGCACCCAAGAATGCGGGAGAGATTCGCAGCTTTTTGGGACTTGCTGGATATTACAGGAGATTCATTGAAAACTTCTCCAAGATTGCTAAGACGATGACAGAACTTCTGAAGAAGGAGAGGAAGTTTGAATGGTCAGACGTATGTGAAGCCAGCTTTCGTGAAGCCAAGGCGTCGACTAGTGATTGCACGGTTCTATGTTTACCGGACCTTGAAGGATTTCCAAGTGTCTTGCGATGCTTCTCGAGGGACTTGGGAGTGTCTTGATGCAAGATGGGAGAGTAGTGTCATATGCCTCGCGACAACTCAAGCACCATGAGCGGAATTACCCCACGCACGACTTGGAGTTAGCGTCAGTGGTTCATGCGCTCAAGGTATGGAGGCATTACTTAATGGGAAAACACTGTGATGTGTACACCGACCACAAGAGCCTGAAGTACAGATTCACGCAGAAGGAACTGAACATGAGGCAAAGGAGATGGTTGGAGCTTATCAAGGATTATGATATGAATCTGCAATACCACCCAGGAAAAGCCAATGTAGTAGCAGATGCTCTGAGCCGGAAGGTTTATGCCAACGGACTGACAATTGGGGAATTGCCTAAGGATTTGTGCAAGCAATTCAAGGATCTTAGACTGGAGGTAGTGTCTGAAGGATACCTAGCTACAGTGGAAGTCCAACCGACGCTACAGGACAGGATCATAAAGGCTCAGATAGGAGACAAGGAAATAGAGGAGATAAAGGAAAATATGAAGGAGAATCGGGAAAAGGATATTCGCGAGGATGAGCATGGTACCTTGTGGTATGGAGACCGTTTGTGTGTGCCCAGCGACCCGGAGATAAGGGAGTTGATTCTGCAGGAGGCTCATGACTCGCCATACTCCATACATCCGGGCAACACAAAGATGTATATGGATTTGAAGAGCAGATTCTGGTGGAACAACATGAAGGGAGATATCGCCAAGCATATTGCCCTATGTGATGTATGTAGCCGAGTGAAGGCGTAACACCGAAGCGGCAGGACTCTGACCATTGCTGTCTTTGGATTGGAAGTGGGATAGAGTGGGAATGGACTTTATCACAGGATTGCCCAGGACCAGGTCAGGATATGACTCCATTTGGGTAGTGGTCGATCATTTGACCAAGGTATCCCACTTTATACCGGTGAAGACAACCTATACGAGTGCAAAGTTGGCCAAGATTTACATGGATAGAATTGTGTGCCTACACGGAGTTCCCAAGAGTATTGTATCTGACAGAGGCACCCAATTTACCTCACACTTCTGGTGCCAGCTGCACGAGTCACTCGGTACTAGATTGGAGTTTAGCACAGCGTTTCACCCACTGGTGATGGATGCATCGAGAGGGTGAATCAGATTTTGGAGGACATGCTGAGAGCTTGCGCCATAGCTCATGGTTCTGGTTGGGATGAGAATCTGCCATATGCTGAGTTTTCCTACAACAACAGCTATCAAACCAGCATCAAGACGTCACCGTTCGATGTGCTATAAGGGAAACGGTGCCGGATTCCATTGCTATGGGATGGAGTAGGAGAACGTCAGTTGTTTGGACCTGATTTGATCAAGGACGCTGAGGAGAAGGTCGCCTTGATTAGGGACAGGCTGAAGGTAGCACAATCAAGGCAAAAGAGCTACGCTGACGCCAAGCGCAAGGAAGTGGTGTATGAGATAGGTGATAGAGCATACCTCAGAGTGTCACCACTTCGTGGAATCAAGAGATTTGGAATTAAGGGTAAGCTGGCACCTCGATTTATTGGACCGTATCGGGTCTTAGCACGCAAAGGAGAAGTTGCTTATCAGTTGGAGTTGCCAGAGGCTCTGTCCGCTGTTCACAATGTGTTCCACGTATCCCAGCTGAAGAAGTGCCATCCGGAGATGGTGGATACACCATTGAGAGACACTGTACCGCTAGAGGAGGTTCAGCTTGAGAATGACTTGACCTATGAGGAGAAACCGGTCAAGATTCTGGAGACAGCAGAGAGGACTACCCGTACCAAGACAATCAGGTTTTGCAAGGTGCAGTGGAGCCACCACACCGAAGAGGAAGCCACTTGGGAGCGTGAGGATGTCATCCGAGAGGACTACCCACACCTATTTGCTAGCCGCGCCGAATCTCGAGGACGAGATTCATCTTAAGGGGGTTAGTCTTGTCACATCCCAAATTTTAGATTTGGTCTTGCATATCATTCATATCATTGCATCATGCTTTTCCACGCAAAACCGTCGATTGAAAAGAATCGGCGAAACGCTATTTTCGAAACCCTATTCTATTTTGCTACGAGGCTCCTGCGGGAGGCTTTAGTAGGACTAGCGTTGTCCACCCTTGTAGCCTAGTGGTTTCGCTCAAACCTTGACCCTAGATTGTTCCCCTCGACTTTACAAAACCATAGGAGCAAGAATCGCTCGATTCAGAGCTCGTACGGAGAAGTTACGGCCGTTTGTTTAAAAAGACGGAAAACGGTCCGAATTTCCGGACCGATTTCCGAGTCCGAAACCAACTCCGCGCCGAATCAGTCTAGATTTCCGCGAGAGGGCCCACTTAAGAGGCCACCCCGGCCTCGGGAACCGCACCCTACCCCGCCGCCCCTGCCCTCGGTCGCCTCACAGCCGCCTTCCACCGCATGCGCCACTCCTCGCCGCGCCGCGCCGCCTTCGTCCGACCGCCCCAGTACCCGCCTCACACGCCTCGGCGCCTCCGCCTCCGCGCCATCCCCGCCGCCTGCACCGCCTCGGCCTCCGCGCCAACCTCGCCGCCCTCCACCCGCGCGACCCCGCCGCCGAGCCGCCAGCTCCGCCGCCCCGCAGCACGCCCGCGCCTCGCCGCCCTTCACCCGCGCGCCGACCCCGCCGTGCTGCGCCTGCCGCCTCGCCGCCGCCTTGCCATTATTGTTCTTGCCCTCGCCGCAGCCTTGTATTCGCCTTCTTCTTCTTATCGTCGCTACGCCCTTCATTACTACTTTCAGCAGCGCCTTACCATGTCTGCCGTCTGCCGCGCCGTCTTGCGCGCTGCGTTGACGATCTTGACCCGTGCGCTGACCGTTTCCATCCGCGCAGGAGAAACACCGACGCCGGAATCGATCGCCCCCACCGTCCGGAAACTCGCCGCCGTTCGTTTCGGCGTTTGCCCCCGGTAAGCCTGTAGCCACCGTCGGATTTCAGATCAGCGGTTCAGATCGGTCATTGACTGGTCAGACTCGGACGTTGACTAGTCAGACGCCCAGTCAGCGCCCAGTCAGCGGACGCTTTGACCAGTCAACAGACACAGTTGACTGGTTAATTTCGTTAATTGTTTTAGTTGACAGATTTGGTAGAAACTTGTAAATTGCGTAGAAATTAAACCGCTTGGCCAAAAATTGCAAATAAAATATGTGTAGATTCAGTGAGTTGTGTAGAATCTTGCTATACCTTTGGTTCAGGATTTTGCAGCAAGGTTTAGTACAGTTTAATCAATCTAGTTAGTGGACTTTTCGGAGTAATAAATTCGTAGAAAAAGATCCGTAGCTCCAAAAATCGCGTATGATATGTACCTGGATTCAGTAGAACAAGGGTAATCTCATCGTGATTTAAAAAGATAGACTTACAATAAAAACTTCTGCAGAAACTGCCTAATGGCTTTCTGCAATGTTTTAATTACTCGGGGAGTTTTATAATTCCTTTTTGAGTAATTCCAGTTGGTGCTGTTTCTAATCAGCGATGCCTATGCGGTAGAATTTTCTCAAGATTTTACAAACAGTATACTACCGGTAGTGAATTATTTGAGTTCTAGCTCTAGTTTTGAGCATTACTTTTACTTAATAGTTTTCCTAGCGCTAAAACTATTTTCCATGCATGCAATCGATAGTATTATTGAATAGGATTATGTGGTGCAGCTGTAGCACCAATTCACTTGCCTTGCATACCTTCATGCATCATTTTTGTTGCATATGCTTGTGGATTGTTTGTTTATAAATGCAATTGTATCGTGTAGATTGTGACGAGTGCAACGCTTGCTCGTGTGTGGATTGTTCTTCCGACCGCTACAACCAAGGCAAGTAGATGCTACTTTGTTCATGATATCGTCCTACTATTTTTAATGCATTCTCGTGTATTTTGTAGATGCATTTGTAGGATGATACTACCGCTATGCTATGTCCTATTATGTGGTAGGGTCTTCCTTGTAGATGAATCACCGTTGGTAGATGTGCTTAGCCATGCTATGATGAACGAGGGCTGGGTTACATCATTGAGACTTGTTTTTAAAAGTATTGGTTTGTGAAAACTAAAACAACTTAATCAATGAATCTTCTGGGTGTGATGGTATTGATAATTTTTGGTGGTTTCACTGCGGAAAGGCACCCAGGTATCGAGAGAAATTGATTGGCTTCTTTATTGTGTAGCTTACGGGTACAACCATGTGCCAATAATGGAATGGGCGGTTGGTTGGACTTAGTAGGTTGTGGTAACTCGAACCCGCGTATCCAGAGATGTAGAATTTTGGTAGGTTGGACCGGTGCGCGTCGGGATTGAGGAGCTACTTCCCGAACAGTCTCTTCTTGGACTTCTGCCTATCACCACTCAAAATGAGAGTGATGGTACGAGCTGGGCTGGCCAAGTCACATGGGTAAAGTGTACTAACCCCTGCAGGGTGTATAATCTAATCGATTAGCCGTGTCCCCGGTTATGGACAACTGAGTTGCTTGATATTGATTCCATGACATGTTTCTCGCTCATTCTAATTTCATTATTGTTTTAATATTGTTGGGTTAACTTAATTGGGATCTTTTCAAAGAAAATCAAAAACTGTTTATGAAAGTAGGACAAATGTATTTGCAAATGCAAGCCAGACACAGCTCCACTTGCCAAATATGCATGTAGATGTTAGTGCTATTGTCTCCATTACTAGCTCCACTTGCCATACATTCCATGTATTGATCCTTCGGGGCTGCTACGTTTCATGTTGCAGGTTATTCCGATTCTGAGTAATCGATATAGGCCACGGTACTCCACTCGGCACTTGTTCACTTGTGGGCAATTTGAAGAATGGAGGATTTACTTTATTTATGTTGCTACCTGAATAATTTGAGCTAGCTTTGGGCTAAGCTTTTATTGTAATAATGGTACACTGGATCTTCGTTATTTATGATACACGGATATTTTGCTATGTTATTCATTTTATTCTATTGTGGGCCAATGAACCGATCCAGGGATTGGCATGTCACAATAGAAGCCACGGTCTTTTCAGAACTGGGGTGTTACACACGCCCTCCACATCTTCATCATCTCGGCTCGTCCGTTGCTTTTCTGGGATATCTGCTCCTGGCAAATAGTGAAAATGGGTTCACTGCCTAGGCCTCATTGCCGAACGTCGGAGTAGAAACTGGTGTTGGGCGATGATCTGATTGCTGGAAATATGAGCAATTTATCAAGTGATTCATGCGAGATAAACAGTAGGTAAAACATGACTAGAATGATCAAAAATAAACTAGCCAAGTCATCAGACAGAAAGTGTGCAGAGAGTTGCAGATAGATCGAAATAAGTTGAACAAGATGAAGAAAGAAAACATACATCAGTGCGCCGGAGTTGGAGTTGTCACCCATGTCGTCGAGGAAGAGGTTCTCGATGGCAGGGAAGAAGTCGTCGTTGGAGAAGATGTCGTCGGCGTCGGTGGAGGAGTCCGTGATGAAGCCAGTAGTCGCGCCGATAGCGCTTCCCAAAAACCTTATCGCCCTTCTTCCGTACAGGACTCGAATAGGCGGGGTTCCAGAGGCCTACTGTCGCGGCTCGCGGTGCACACCACAAGACGGGACGGGGAAGAACTGTTGGCAGCCCAGTGCTGTGGAACTTGGAGGCGATGGTTCCGATAGATGCCTGAGGAAAGGAGCGACCTTCCGCTCTTATAGGCACGTGTAGACAGGCGAACAGGCGACATCGGAAGAGGAAACGAACAGGCAGCGACCGAAGCCAAACAACCTCCACTAAGTTCGAATTAAACCTCCACTGAGTCGTATTTAAAACTCATTAGCAGAACTGTTCAAATTCTACACACCCGTTTGTATACCAGTCATGCGTGGCAAAAAAAAAACTCGGCTCGGCGAGATTCCCGCGACGCGCGCGTCGTAACGAGGCGTGGCGAGGCGGGCGGAGGAGGAGGAGCGCGCGTGTTGGACTCTTTCCTTCTTCTTCTCATCTTTTTACCAGGTGGTAGGAGAGCCTCCCTTATAAGCTGGTGCAAACCTCCTTCAACTAGCAATATGAGACTAAACATTTGTCCCACATCTTGCCATGCATGAATAGGCCACATGGGTCTTTAGGATTTTCAGAAATTATTGAAATGAAAAATGGGTAGACTATTTTGGCCAAAATTCCAACACTGATCGGAGCATTTAGGGTGACAAGGATCTAGTAATCTAATTCTTTTGCATCTTTGTTAACACGCCCGTCTTACCGTCAAGAAGTTACTACCGCCTCCCTTTCTAAATATATAAAAAATGTCAGTTTAATTTGAGCTACTAAAAGGTTTCAAATTTTGAAATGAAGAGAGCATTTCACACTAGAATGTTCGATTAAAAGAAAAATATCCGTCACAAGTAGACTTAACGGTCATTATTTCCTCCGTCCCATAGAAAGCGACATCCTCATTTTCCTACCGGGTGACGAGGAGGACTCGGGACTGATCGTGACGAGGGCGCGACCGCGACGTGCCATCGCGTCGATCCAGCTCTGTGCCGCGCCGCACGCGTATGGGCGACGCGGGCTTCGTGTCTCCCGGCCGGCTTTTTGGCTTTGGCATGTCGATCGATCACGGACGAGGGAACGGCGCCCGTTCCGTTTCCTTTTGCAGTTTGTGGAGTACGTAGCGTAACGGCGGCGGCGGGCTCTCCGAGATCGAGGGGACGATCGATCCATCCGCGACCTTTTTATATATTTCAACAAAAATCCGCGGCCACTTTCCTGCGCTCCTGTTGGGCAACAACGCATTGACTCGCATCATTTTACCAACTCGGGAAAGACAGCATTCTGTCCTTTTCGAGCTGATTGAGAAAGGCCACATGGAGCTCAGGCGACGGAAGTAGAAAGTCGGTAGGCACGGTCGCCAATTTAGCCACACTTAAATCACTTGAACGTCCTTCACACGGTGTGTCCCTTGCTGGAAAAGATCTTCCAAAACAGGAAAGGTCCCAAACACTGCTTCGTTTGGGTGTTGTTGTTACGTTCTCAGGTGATTGGTTAGGGAGTACTCCCTCTGTTCGGATTATAGGTCCTACGCGCATACCTAGGTTGTTAATTTGACCAACAAAATATAACTTATATATTACAAAAATTATACCATTAGAAAATATAATCTCTAAGGTATCTAATGATATAATTTTTATACTATAATATGTATATTTTGTTGTTTAAAATGGTAACCTAGTTATCCGCGCGGGACTTATAATCCCAAACAGAGGTAGTACGTCTCAAATCAAGTACTCCGTCCGTCCCAAAATACCGGAACAAAGGGAGTACTATGGCAAAATGTTGTGGTAAGTTCCGTATCAAAATAGAGCGCTGCGATTGTTTTGTTCGTACAGTCAACTTTTGAACACATGTTCTTCGAACCGGACAATGAGTCGTATATATTCAACACTATATTAACAAAGCATATATGTTTAAATAAGGGTTCTTTCGGAGTAGTACCTTTTACTACTAGGAGAGAGGTGAGTAGCATGAACTAAAATCTAGCCTTTGATCTATAGGGGTACCGTGCTCTTTTCCTATTAAACATAACTAGTATAGTGGCCCTCGCAAATGCGAGGGCATCATACTTATGATGTGTTCAGTTGAGTTGTAGATTTCTAAAAATCAGCTTTGGAAAATACATTGTGTAAACACCATTCTGAGCTGACAACTATGGGAGAGGTGGTTTGGTTGGAGCAAGTATGAATTGTGGATTAGATAAGAAATGTTCCTAATGACACCGAGGCCCTGAGAGATTCATTTATAAGCTAATTGATTGGATAACAACAATTTGTACATGGATAGACATGCAAATGACAACACAAATATTTATTGTTGTACTATGAGGACATTTGACATTCGGGGTTATGTATGTTTTGTCTTAGTGGAGTAGATTGTAGGTAGACCATTAGAAAAAACAGAAACGTAAGGATTACATGCATGTTCATCATGATCAACTGGCAAATCAAGCAAGTATTAGCCCCTAGCCTCATCCCAACGACCATGCCGAATGAATGCTCGGGAACTACCATGGGCTCTCCTTTCCCGCTCTACCCTCATAAGGCATATGTTATTCCTCAACTAAATCGAACATGACATATGTCCATCTATCCCATGTGATCTTACCTCCTTTAGACATGCTCCAATTGTCGCAATTCCTGTGAAATAAAATTAGGTCCCCAATTAATAACGAAAATAAAATGACATTGAGAATGTGTGTTGTTTGACCAGCTTCTTTTGGTGCAACCTTTTTGATTGCCTAGAACCTACTGGATTTGTTTGACAAACTGAATGTAAAGTTTAAAATATGTAAGCGAATTTCTAGTACAAGCTTGTCTTCTAGTCATACATGATCTTCTTATTTTGAATATAGATTTGTATCTAGGTGTGAAAGTTTCATGTGTGAGAGGAACTCTCGATAACTAACCATTGAGACACAAAGTACAATATAAAGACATAATTGAAAAGACTTGACTCGCTTTTAATATACCCTCTTAGGCTCGATCCTTATATCGACCATGCCAGGTTTTCCCTTGTTTACATGCATGGGAAAAAGGTTCACCTAAAAAATATGCATTATTATAAATAATCTAACGGTTCAGCCTCATCACTTAAAGGGGTTCCGGATAAATATCTAATATTTGCTTTTAATCCAATTTTCAAGCACGGGTTTTTCCATCTCAATATTGCTTTTAGTATATAATGGTTAGATTTTTGGCTTGTGTAGGATACATTTCATTGCCTTTTATTTCTTACAAATAGTTAGGATGTAGATTTATTTATTATTACATAAGATAATTTGAGTGCATATGGGAAAATAAAATATTAATTCTCTCTCGATGCAAAAAAGTACTAACAGAAGAGGTAAACTAAATTGCTCACTCTCTACATAATCAATTGAAACAACATGTGTATCTATACAAAGTTGATTCAATCAATTTGAGATGGAGGGAATACTTACTTTGTAATAGCTTGCGAGTGAAGAGTATTAGAAGATCGAAGACACATTTTCATGGGGCGGATAAGACAAAGCTAATGATCTGGAGAGAGGCTAATTCTAAGTGAATCATTATTCATTGGAGCATTATTTAACGTAGTTTCATTGGATAGTAAAATGATAATGATCTGGAGAAGTTAAGTATAACATTACAGACATAAGCATTACTTTCCATTATAAAACTAATTTTTTTTTTACTTTAACCATCATAATTATTTGGTCAACAACTGCTACCACTCATGTATTAATTTCAGTTTTAAAGTTTGATTGCTACATTAAATGGTTAGTGAGAAAAAATCTTAGAAATTATTTAGTTGCACTCACCATTGAGCTGTATAATTTTTTGTTCATGCACCACCTTGTACATGCATGTCTGCTCATATTTCTACCTGTACAATCCCACCATGAAATCTAGCATCAAAGAAAATTAGAGACTCATGTTGGAAATCTGCATGTACAGATAAAAGCTAATGTTTAACTTCCAAAAGAATTATAGAATCTACTCTACACCTTGAAGGAAACAATAGATGTATAACGAAATGTTGTACCAGGGAGACCGTTGCCTTTTTTGGTGAGGTGGGGAGATAAAATAATCGACCAATTCGCAGTGTTCTTCGGGCCGGATGATCGCAAAACAACATATAATGGATCTCTTGAACTTCGGTCCTAAAAAATAGGTCCACGGCCTTAATTACCCATCATCTTGGACCGCGAGAGGAAAACAACCTATACATGGTGCCGTTTTACCGTGTCAGAAACTCAGTATACACTCTAAACCTCTTTATTGATTAGTATCTGATACAGAAAGCCTCGTGACATCTGGCCATCTTTATGTATAGATTGCAAACTATTTTCTACTGTGCCGCGTCCGTAGATACCCAAAGCCACTGAAACAAATCCATCTGGCCATCTTTATGTAGATTGCACGTTGTATCGTACGGAAATTGAGAGATGTAGTGAAAAGAGAAAGAAACCTATGACATGCACTCAGATTTTGAATGTGTGCGTGCAACGAACCTTGGATTGAGCTCGCCTGGCTATGTGCGGAAAGCAGATTGGAACTTCACCAGATGATATGCATGCGCGTAAATCATCACCAAGAGAGCCGGCCGGCCGGCCGGCAAAGGGCATCGTTGGCAGCGGCTGCCGCATGCGTCGGGATAATCTAGGGCAACCCGGAACTGTCATTTGTGGAAAAACCAATCAGGAAGCGCTGGGATCATAGCCAAAGGGTTTGCGGCGAGCAAAAACCAATCGGGGAGCACTTGGATCAGAGCCAAAGGTTTGCGGCGTGCATGAGAAGATGCTACAGAGTTCGAGACTGTTTTAGGGTATATCTCTGGTAAATTTCAGCCGTAAATTTTGATCTAATAATCACATCAATTTTGGTGATGTGGTATAACGTGGTACTTTTTAAGTCGACATATATCATGTCCAACAGGTTACGTAACTAATAATCTTCCGTTAAATCCTAACCATAAACTTTAGATCTAACCATCAAGATTAATTTAGATGATGTGGATTAACATGGTGCCTCGAAATAGCTTTTTATATTGCTTTTAGTATATAATAGATTGTCCGCTCCGTTTTTACCTCTGTTGAAGCATCCTCAAAAAATAATTCCCTTGTACTAGTTTTGCTCGGTAGTAGTATGTTTCATACTAGTCGCAATTGGTGTGGCGAATCCAAGTGATTGGATAGAGGAAAATGGACAGTCCATAGTCATATGAGGGTACCATAAAAGAACCCAATAATATATACAGTATGTTCTACTCTCTCCATTTTAAAATATTTGATGTGGCTTTAGTTCAAATTTGAACTAAAATCACGTCAAGTATTTTGGAACGGGGGAGTATCATCTATTTATGCCCAATCTAAATAAAAAAAGTTCACATACTTTGTGGGTATCTATGTGTGTATGCATCGACCTATTGTGTTTGACCCTTGCTTCGGTGTCCCCCCTTGAGGAAAACGTTTAAAAAAAACCGGGTTTAGGGGTTTGATGGTGTGTTCTGGGTCAGATTAGGAGCAGAACCTCTCCGATATTTTTCTACCGTTGTACGTATTTGAGTCTGGTTGTACATGGCGTCCGTAGAGGTAAGCAAACTCCCGGTCCCACTCGTGCTAATTCCGATCCATACCGCATCATCATGCACATGTGTCTTCGAAGCCGTGGATTTTGGTCTTCAGAGCAGCTTCACTCGTTCGCGTGTCTCAAAGCTCAATTTTGATGTTATTTAGCGTCACACGGATGTAATATTTGGCTTGACAATAAAGTTTCTTACTCATGTTTTCATGCCGAGTTTTTGGTTTTGGCCAAATTTTAAATAAACTCGCCGAATTTGGACGAATATAATGATTTCGATAATATATAGGCGAGTTTATACATATTATGTCAAATTGATATACAACCGAATTTTGACTGCATTAGGATAAAAGAAAAAAATGTTGAAATAGCTACTAGGCGATGCCGACGCCGACAGGCACCCCGTTTACATGCCAAAGTTGTGGTAGAAGACAGTGTAGTCGGCGTCCCGGATGTCGTCATCATCGCTTGGCGGCTGCGGGGGGACACGAGCTGCCCTGGCCGGCGTCGCCGTAGCGCCATGGATGAGAAGAGGGATTGGCCCCGTCGTCGTCATCGTCGAGGACGATAAGCAGCGGGCGCGCTGCCAGCGAGCCACGCGCGCGGCCTGCTACTGATGACGCCAAACGCAGTTGGCCTTCTCGCGCTCCCAGTCCGCCCTAAACCAGGCGGGAGAGCTCCAGCGCCATCTTCTTCAGAACAAAGGCATCCTCGTCGAAGGGAACCGCCTAGTCCTCTGGCTCGGGTTTTGGCGCGCGCAAGCGAAGGCGGCCGGTCGGCGGCGATGGCGCGCCGCGTGAGCGCGTCCTTAGCGGGAGCGCATCAGCGACTCCATCTCCTGCTTCACCGGTCGGAGCGGAGGCGTGGCGACTGTGCCGGCGCGAGGTGACTATGCCGGCGCCGAGCTAGACAAGCGTGGCGCCGACGCCGACGAATACGAAGAAAGGAAAGCCATCCTCCTCGACAGCCAGTTGGCCACCACACGGCATCGGGCGACCGATGGCAGGGAGCAAGGAGGATAGCCCAACTTAGGGCCGGCGCTGAGCTCTAGGTAGCGGCGAAGGCTGAAAGAGGATTTTCTCAGGACTGCATTTTCTTAGAGCTTCCATCGCCGCCGATCGGCCGGCTTCGCCTGCGCATGCCGAAGTCTGAGTCGGCGGACTAGGCAGTCCCCGTCGACGAGGATGACTTCGTCCTGAAGATGGCGCTGGAGTGCTCCCGGAACGACGTGCCGCCCATGCAGGCCCCCGACGGCTGCGCCTGGTCCATGGCAGACTGGGAGAGCGAGGAGGCCAACTGCGTTCGGCATCATCAGGAGAAGGCCGAGTGCGAGGCCGCGCACGTCGCTCGCCGGCAGCGCGCCTACCAGGGCGCGCCGCTTATCATCCTCGACGACGAGGAGGAGTCCAGTCTCTCATATCAGCCATGGTGCTACGGCGACGTCGACCAGAGAAGCTCGCGTCCCCCGCAGCTGCCGAGGGACGACGACGACGATGACGACTACACCGTCTTCTACCGCAACTTCGGCATGTGAACGGTGTGCCCGGCGGCACGTCTGCGTTTTGTACCGTGTTTCTCAAAAAAAAATATTTCAATGTTTTTTTTCTTTTAGCCTAATGCAGGCAAAATTTGGATGTATGTTCAAATTTGACGTAATATGTACGAACTCGTCTATGTATTAACAAAATCATCTTTATTCATCTAAAATTCGCTGAGTTTACTTAAATTTTTGCCAAAACCGAAAACTCGGCATGGAGACGTGGGTATAAACTGGCCGTCTCGGACCGAATGCTACCTGGATCGGGATTACGACGAGTGGGACCAGCAGTTTGTTTTCCCGTACGAACGCCATGTACTACCAGACTCAAATACGTATAAAGGTAGAAAAAATTCCGAAATAGATCCGCTCTTAATCTGACCCAGAACACACCATCAAACCCCAAAACCGGTTTACATTTCCCTCCAAGGGGACACCGAAGCAAGGCTCATTGTGTTTAGCGTCTCTACTTGTTCTTGGCTATATTCTGTATCTTTTTTCCTTTTTAAGAAAAGCTATAGTCCTTACTATATCTGTAAAAAAAATCCTAGTAAAGTCAGGGATTTGCTTCGCGTCCATCTCATGCAATCAATATGGGACGGGCTAAGAAAAGTAGCCGTTGTTGACAGGTGGTGGCGAAGCGTAATGACCTTGGCGATGGTTTGTGTCCATTTTGTGGGACACCAAAGATGTGTACCCTATTACGTTTACTTACACTGTGACTTAGTTTCCGTGAAGCTTTATCCGAGAAGTCTTTGGGCCTGCATGCTAGGCTCAAGATCTTGGAGAGTTCCTACAGATTGAGACAAACCGTGATGCAAGGAGACGCTAATGTTTGTGGCCATTACATTTATCTTATAGAATGTGCGGAATAAGATGATGATTGAACGAGTCTTTTCAAACCGGGCATCAGACTCTATTTTTTTCTTACTTAACTGCGTTAGTGGTTTCCGCTAGCTAGGCAGCGAGACCGGAGGCACCTCGAGGACACCCTCTGGGCTACGAGGGCGGTGGCGCTCCCCTTCTCGGCCTCTGATGTGATCTAAGCTTCCTCTGTGCATCCGGCCTTGCTCTCTTCAATCCAGGTAACGAGGATACCTACCATCGCGTCGAGGATATCAATCCAGAGAGGAGACGGCGTCGACTGATCGTGACTTGCCATCGCGTCGATCTAGCTTTGTACTGTGCCGCGCTGCACGCCGTCCTGGGCGACGCGGCCTTCGTGTCCCCGGCCGGCTTTTGGCTTTGGCGTGTCGATCGATCACGCATGAGGGATTGACTTTTGCAGTTGTGGAGTATGTAGGGTAACGGTGGCGGCGGACTCTCCGAGAGGGGACGATCGATCTGCGACCTTTTTATTTGAACAAAAATCTCAAACCTCTTTCCTGCGCTCGTGCTTTGACTTGCATCATTTTACCAAGTTGGGAAAGCAGATACTAATGCGTTGTGTCCTTTTCTAGCTGATTGAGAAAGACCACATGGAGCTCGAGCGACGGAAGTAGAAAGTCGGTAGGTACTGTAGCCAGTTTAGACACACTTGAACAACTTGAACGTCCTTCACACGGCGTCCCTTGTTGGAAGAAACCTTTCTAAACAGGAAAGGTCCCAAATACTGCTTCATTTGGGTGTTGTTGTTAGGTTCTCAGGTGATTGGTTAGGTACATCTCAAACCAAGTACTTTCTCCGATCCATATTAGTCGACTCAAATATGTCTAAATTTAAATAAATCTAGACACTATTTAATATGTAGGTTTATTCAAATTTTAACAAATCCAAGTCAACTAATATGTGTCGGAGGGAGTACTCTCTTTGTCTAGAAATAAATGACTTTATTTTATTTAGATTTGCATATATCTAGACATGTTTTAGTGTGTGGATACATTTAAATTTAGACAAATCAAGTCACTTATTTCTGGACTAGAGAAGTACTTACTTTCTACTCCTTCCGTTTGGAATATAAGATGTTTTAGATTGGTAATGTATCTAGACATCTTTTAGTGGTGTATAGGTTTATTAAAAGATATCTACGTATATTTACTTTATAAACATAAAATATTTTATATTTTTAAACGGAGGGAGTATGTTCTAAAATACTTGACGTGATTTTTGAACTAAAAGCACAACAAGTATTTTGGAATAACAAAGTGGAAAAGTGTTTTTAGCTCACGAGTTCCAATGCTCCTTTCTTTTGAATTTTTCTTTAAAAAATCATATCTACCTATTGTGTTTAGTGTTTCTACTTGTTCTTTGCTACTCCCTCTGTTTTAAAATATAAGATATTTTAAATTTGTGAATAAAATGTATCTAAACTTGTTTTAGTGTGCAGATTCATTCTAAATCTAAGTGAATCTATATACTAAAAAGTAGTTTAGATACATTTGCTTTATAAGGCTAAAACATGTTATATTTTGAAACGGAGGGAGTACGTATCAATTTTCGTTTTTGAGAAAAGCTATATATAGTAGTCCTTCTATCTAAAAAATAGATATCAGGGTAAATTCAGCGCTTTGCTTCGCGTCGCGCCCATCTCATGCTAGCAATAAGCCCAACAACAGCTCAAACCAGCTTTGCAAGCGAGCTAGGCTGGGCCAAGCCATTGCACGGGCCTTCAACGAGCCTCCGCACGTGGGCTCCCCCGGTCCGGGCGATGAACCCGAAGCTGGTGGTGCGGCTTTGGAAAACCGACGAACAATCCGAGGAGCTCCTCTTGCTCTTCTTTCTTCCCCACTGGCGACGGAGCCGAGAAAATTTCTTTCCCCACCAGCTGTAGAGGTATCGCTTGGTGATGGAGGTCTCGGCCAGGCTCCGCCCTCCGCCCGCCACCTCGGCGGCGTCGCCCCGCCGCGGCAGAGCGTCCCTGGGGCGTCTGCCCCCGTCGGCCCGCGCCGCCCCCCGCGCGGTCTCCACCAAGGTGCATTCTAGCACCTGCTCCTTGGGCTTGGGGCCCCTACTTTCTTCGTGCTTCACTATTATGTGGTTGGTCAGTACGGCTGCCGGGATCGTTAGACTGTAAGATGCGATGCTTCCCTACCTCCTACAGGGGTTGCTTCTTCTGAGGGTGGTTGGAGTTTCGCGTTATGACGGCCGGATTTATATTTTGGTGCGTCCTGTTTAGCTTTTGCTCCCGAATTGCACGCCGTATTCTTAGTGGAATGGCAGGAACGGAGCTAGGACTTGTTTGATCCAAAAGGGTTAGGACTTCACTATACTACACAAATGAGGAAATTCCTAAATTATGGCCTCTGGAAATAGTAAAGCTACCCATATTTACTAGTACCAAAATCCCGAGACCAATTTTTTCGAAATGGTATGATGAGTCAATGCAATGTCCATCGTCGCATGGTCTAGGAGTTACTCTGTTCCATCTTACGAAATGCTCTTTCCGGAATGGCGAAAACGCCAAGAAAATGCATGTCTTATGTGCTGGTTGGTTTGTCGTTCCCTCGAAAGCACATTCTTGGTGGTTTTGTGATACTGTGCCTGCTCATTCGATACCTGTGGGTGGTGGCGTCGGTGTAAGTGAGGATCCGTTACTTTGGACTGTTCCGCTGCTGTCCGTTGCTGGGGTTTTGGCGTTTTGACATTTCCAGGTGTTGTTCTGTAGTTCAGCAGATCCTCTCCGGCGCTTAGAAGCTTGCAGGCTTGGCCTCCCTTGCTGCATAAGCCTTGGATCAATCGAAAATCATTAGTTTGAGCGTCTCATTTGTTTTTCTCGTTACCTGTATCTTTTGTGCCTTTCTGCTCTTGTCGTGTTTTGTGTGCTTCTAATCTGTAGCTGGCAACCCAGCTTGATGCACGGCAGGTTTTTGCTTTATTAATTTAAAGCTGGGCTCTCTTCGAGTCTTCTTTCTAAAATGATACCTCTTGGGTGGATGAAATGAACATCAAATCTGTTCTGATACTAAGTTATGATTACTAACTGATCTCTGGTGCTTATGGAGTAACTATGTTTTTATGTCGATTGGGAAAGTGTTATCAAACCATAATTGGCAGAAACTGAGAAGCATTTATTTGTATTATATTCTGCATATGTTGTATCCAGTGTCAGCACTATTCTGTTGGAGTTGTGGGTACGCTGTAACAGAGAGAACATGACAGTGTCGATGGATTAGCAGCAGAAATTATGCGGAATTAACCAGGTGGAATCAATCGTTAATTATCTTCCTTTAGGCGTGAAACAAAACTAGAATGCCTTGTGTGAATGGCCAATTTCCACCTAACTGATCCCCTGTTACCGTAAGTTTCTTTTATTGTAAAGAAGTGAATGTTTACTTATTCCAAGTCCCAGCATGTAAGAGTCTGTTTGGATTGTGGCCGATGGTTACCATACCACAATTTTGGCATTGACTGCTAGCATAGGCTAGTGTTTGGATTGAAGCCCAATTATCAGAGCCATGCCAAAATATTGGTAGCTACTTCTGATTCTGTGCCCACGCGCTTGCTAAACATGGTAGGGCGAATCCTTCGCCAAGATATTGGCGCGGCCCTGATTTAGCGTGGCGGACATGGGCATAAACCAAACAGCCCCTAAATACTGTTCTTTTGGTTCATTGGTAACCGATATTAATTGTTTGTATGCAATCTTCTCTTAAAATATCTAGTCTTTGTGTGGTTTTCAAAGTTAAGGTGTTCCATATTATGCGAAGCTAATCTGGGCCCATTTCTTTTGTCATCTATGGTGGCAAAATACTGCTTAATTTGTTGTGCTCAGCCTTTTTTTCGGGATTGTGCTCAGCCTTCATTGACCTTGTTACCTAGAATCACACACACTGAAAATGGTAGGAGATGAATAATAACATGATCCCTTTCTTGATGATTCAAGCGATTCTGTTGGTTAAATATTCGTAGCGGGTGTAATCCTTTTCAGCATCAGTCTACACATGATCTACTTTTGGGGAGAGGAAGTTGGATGGGTATCTTGTACTGTCCTTTGGGGGTTATTTTTTCCTCACTTCAGTCTCTGTGTTCTATTGCATGACGTCGATCGACTAGCTAACTGACATCTAGTTTGATAGCAGAAGTTTATGTCATGAATTAAATAAGTTTTCTTGCCAATACAGGTCAGAGCAAGTGCAGTTAATGGCCTGCAAAGAAGCAAGAGTAACCTCGAAAAACTATTCTGTGACAAATCTGTTTCAGAGGAGGATATTGGGACACCAACTGGTTTAGACTTGGAAAAGAAGAACGTTGGGAAGAATCCTCCTTGCGTGAGCTGTGAAACTAAAGGCGCTGTGCTGTGTGCAACCTGTGCTGGCTCAGGTTTGTATGTGGACTCGATAATGGAGAGCCAAGGGATCATTGTAAAAGTCAGGTGTCTAGGTAAACAATTCTTACTAGTATCATTTCTGCAGTAATTTGTGTGCATGTTCCTGGATGATGGATGCTGCATGATCTGTACATGCTCATGTTGAAATTACTGTAGGCTGTGGAGGAACTGGAAACATCATGTGCTCCAAATGCGGAGGCCGTGGACACACCTGAATTGCCAAAAATTGCGTTCCTCGCGAACAGAGGAATGTAACTCGAGTAGCATCTTCATCGTGTACACCGGTCCTGTGATGGCGAGCAAAGAAGTCCATAGTTGAATGTCGGTCCGGATTTCTGCTCCTGTAAGACAAGCAAAGAGAATCATAGCATATAAACAGTTTCGCTGTACTGAGTCACCTGGTGTCAGCTGCACCAGCTGGAGTTCGTTTCTCTTCGAACATCCGACATCGTTTTGTATTATGAAGGATCTCTGTTATCTCAGCTTTACCGTTCCCGACTGTTTGACTATGCGTGCTCGTTGATGCATGTGTTCGGTCTTTGATGATTCAGATTAGCCGTTTTGCCGTTTGACCATCCATGTACAGTGAAACAAAAGCAGCAGATAGCCGTACATCGCATATTCTTTGCCCCTATGTCTCCATTTGTGCAGGTGCATCTTCTCCAGAAAAAAATTAAGGTATCAGCTAGGTACTTTGTGCTGTTACCCTTTAGCATGAAAGATGATGTGGTAGTCTTCTTGCAACGATATACCAAATGTTCTGTAAACAGTAAATGGTCATAAGCAGGAATCCAAAAAATGTTGTGAAACGTCTGTAGTAGAGAAAATTACTCAAATCATAGTATAAACACTGCACTCGGAAGAACTGGGGATTTTCCACTTCCAAGAATGTTTATCAATCGATGGCACACTCAGTCTGTGGATCATTGTTAAAAATAACTCTGTGAATCAAATTTGTAAAGTTTTGGATCAATTATTCTGGCTCCTAATTAATACCTACCTCCTGTAGCTAACCAATATGCTTTCCCTTGAGCCTTGGAGCAATACGACATTTTCCTTCCTGCAAAATCCACCACCGACATTTTCCAGCCCCAAAACAAAGCAAGGTATACACACTTTGCGTTGCCGACGACGCAGCGCAGGGAGAAACACCAGATGAAGAGGAAAATATCACTTGTCCACCAAGCCATGTCCGATCCATCTCCAAGAATCTATTCTTTCGCCGACTGCTGAGCTAGGCTACCTGCGAGTCCGCGACTATATATACATCTCCATCGCAAAAGCTATCGGCATCTCACTCACCACCACCATCACAAGCATTCCCAAAATCCATCCATCCATCCAGTTAATCACATTTCGATCGGGTTCGGGAGAGCAAGCAAGAAGGTGAGTGGCAGCCATGGACAGGGCCATCAACCGCAGCTACGAGGAGTACACCCCCGTCGTGGAGTGGAGCCACTCCCCCGACGCCAGCTTCGCCAAGATCGTCGTCCCAGGCAAGCAGACAATTCATCATACCCCATATGATCAGTTCGTTCGTCGGTGATAATCACATGAGATGCTTATGTGTATACTCCATGTCATGGCAGGTTTCAAGAGGGAGGAGATCCGCGTGCAGGTGGACAACCACGGCCACCTGCGGACGCGCGGCGAGCGGCCGCTGCAGGGCAACAAGTGGAGCCGCTTCCAGAAGGACCTGCAGCTCCCCTCCGACTGCAACGTCGACGGCATCCGCGCCAAGTTCGAGAACGAGGCGCTCACCATCACGCTCCCAAAGAAGCACCCATCGCCACAGGCCGCGCCCGTGCCGGTACCGGCGCCAATGCCGGCGCCCATGCCCGAGCCGAGGAGGCCGTCCACGGCGCCGCCCCAGAAGCCGCCGCCGGCGCTCCCCGAGCCCGCGAAGCCTGCCGTGCTGCCCCCCGTGCGTTCCCAGAAGTCCTTCCCTGACCGCAGGCCGTCGCTGCCCAGGAAGCCGTCGGATGTTGTTCCTGCGCCGGCAAGGCCCGGGCCTCCCGTGCCGGCACCGGCACCAGCGGCGGAGCTGGAATCCCTGAAGAAGTACAATGAGGCCGCTGCCGCCGCGAAGGCGGCGGAGGACGCCTGGCTGAAAGAAGCAGAGGCCAAGAAGGCGCAAGCGGCGGCGGCGGCGGCGGCCGAAGCGGAGGAGAGGGAGGCGAGAGGGAAGATGGAGGAGGACAGGAGGATGGCGGAGGAGATGAAGAATCCCAGGGAGGCGGAGGGGATGATGGACATGCAGCAGCGGAGGAGGCCGGCCCCGGCGAGCCGCGGGCTGCTGGTGAACGTGGCAGTGGCCGTGGTGGTGCTCGTCGGGATCACGGTGTACGTGTGGCACAACCTCAGCGCGGCTGTCGGCGGCGACGGCAATGGGGGTGCCGGAGCCGGGAGCTACGGTGACGAGATGTGAATTTGATCGATCGAGCAGCTGGCTGGCGCGAAAGGATGTATTTGGGGCGTGTGTGAGACCGAGTGAAAGTTCATATGCGTGGGCGGGGGCGCGGGGGTCGTGGAGGTGCTAAAGTATAGTAAAATGCAAGTGTATCTGGATATATATGGTTTGCTGATATGTATATGGTGTTGCAGATTACAAAGACGACATGCTTGGTTGATCAACCTAGTGAAATAAAATGATTTGCGCACACTTTTTTAACTTTATATATCTCTCTAGCCTGATCACTCTTATTTTTGTTGATGCTCACATTTTTTTAGATGGAAGGCACGAAGTTTCTGGCTTTAAATTAATAAAACGCTAAACGAAATATGAACCAACACTACCAGAAACACGATTAACCCTGTGAGCCTGTGAGCCACGGTATGGGATACCGGCTTAAGAGTTTAACAACGGCCATAAAGGCACAAACTGCGCAAAAAGTTTTTGGAAACAACGATAAACCAAAAAAATCTAGTATCTAAGTTTCTTCGCTCACAGTACATGTTGTTTCCTTGTTCGTCAATTTTTTTTTAAAGCAACCACATATTTTATTAATTGAAAATCAAGTTATATGAAGCAACACATGTAGACACTAAAAGACAGACTGGAATAAAATGATTATCCCGAAAACACTACACATAAAAGACTAAGAGATCGAGAAATACAAAACGACCCCTAGATTTTACTGCAACCACCGAATCTAGCGGCCTCCGCCAACCTCCAGCGCCGCCGAGACGAACGCCGAAAGAGACGTTGAGCCTCCACCATTGCAAGATCCAAAAAAGCACCATCGCCAACGAGGCTTTGTGAGTCGATGAACATGCCTACTGCACGCAGTGAGGCACATGTTGTTGTGGCACGTCGATCGGGAGACATCCCCGTGCTGACTTAGACCAAGATACGTCGCCTCTTGTCGACGAAGTCGAAGGAGAAAGACAGATCCACCACCTTTGGACCAACATCCTTGCTCCACAGAAGCCACCTCGTCCCGACCGCCAGCTCCATCGCGGATAACGACGAGCGCCAGCGACACAACGAGAAACATATCTCGCCAGATCTGAAGAACGACGAGAAGACCAAGCAGCCGATCTGAAAGACCAAACAACAAATGTTGCCACCACCTTCGAGGCGCAACCGTGAAGATCAGCGCCGGTGTGGGAGTTGTTATATGTTGATCCAAATTCTACAAAATATAGGCCAACTTCTGACGAGTGGAGCGAGGCCCGGTACGGTACGGATCGTCGAAGACCTAGGTTTCCACCGATATATAAACCCCTTGTAAGCCGCCGGTTGGGATGAGTTGCATCTGTGACATCCCCAACGTTTGTAAACACTCCTCGATATAGTGAAGTTTCGTTGGCTGGCGCCCGTGGTTTTTTCCTCTCTTTGTTGGAGAGGTTTTCCACGTTAAATCTGTGTCCTCTTGCTGTGTTTTTCGTTTTCGTTCTTCGTTATCTTCTTGTCGCGATTGTAACAAGTGGTATCAGATCCCAGGTTCTAATCTAGAGTTTGCGACATGTCGTCATTGAAGTTCGATCTACCACAGCTGGACTACACCACAAGATTCTCCTTGTGGCAGGTGAAGATGCGGGCGATTCTCGCCCAAACTTCTGATCTGGATGAAGCGCTGGATGGATTCGGTGAAAAGGATGCTAAGACCTGGTCCGCCGAAGAGAAGCGGAAGGACCGTAAGGCTTTGTCTTTAATTCAACTTCATCTGTCCAATAATATTTTGCAGGAAGTACTGGAGATGAAATATGCTCCGTCCTATGGGAAAAAGCTGAAGCGATCGTGTCAAAGGATCTAACCAATAAGATGAACGTGAAGATGAAGTTGTTCTCGCACAGGCTGCAAGAAGGTGGATCGGTAATGAATCACATATCTGTTTTTAAAGAAATTGTTTCAGACTTGCAGTCTATGGAGGTAAAATATGATGATGAGGATTTAGCTCTTCTACTCTTATGCTCGTTGCCTAGTTCCTATACACATTTTCGTGATACAATATTGTTGAGCCGTGATGAACTAACCCTTGCCGGGTACATATGCGCCCTCAAAGCAGAGGAAAAGATGAAAACTATGGTAGGGTCGGATGGGACGTCATCCAAGTGAGGCTCTGCGAGGTTCGTGGCGGGACGGCGGAGATACAACAACTATGGCAACAGAGATAAGAGCAAGGACGGTAGAAGTCATTCAAAGTCCACGGAAAAGGATAAATTATGCAGGTATTGTAAGAAATCTAATCATGTTATTGATGATTGTTGGAAGTTGCAGAATAAGGAGAAAAGAAACGGAACTTACCAACCGAAAGATAGGTCTGAAGGTTACGGTAAAAGGTCATTGTTTCTCGATAGTTACGATGGTGAATGCTTAGCTGTTTTTGCTTGTGCTTCTCATGATGATGAATGGATACTTGATACTGCATGTTCGTTTCATATTTGCTGTAACAAAGATTGGTTCAGTTCATATGAGTCTGCGGAATGGAGATTTTTGTGTGGGGAATGACAACCCATGCCATATTGTTGGTGTTGGATCTGTTAAGATCAGGACACATGATGGCATGACACGCTGCGTTAGTGAGGTGAAGCACATACCAAGCATGGCAGAAATTTGATCTCCCACAGTACCATGGGCGTTGATGGATACAAGTATGCCGGTGGGCATCGAGTTCTGAAGGTATCAAAAGGTTCTCTTATTCACATGATAGGTGATATGAATTCTGCTAAATTATATGTTCTTAGAGGTAGCACTTTTTGCCTGGTATTGCTGCTGCTGTTACTTCTAATGATTCTGATGATTGTGGTAAAACACATCTATGGCATATGCGTCTTGGGCATATGAGCGAACAAGGCATGGAAGAGTTGGTCAAGAGAGAGCTGATTGATGGTTGCAACTTGAGTAAGTTTGAGTTCTGTGAGCACTGCATCTTTGGTAAGCATAAAAGAGTTAAATTCAATGCTTCCGTTTATACCACCAAAGGCATATTAGATTATGTGCATGCTGATGTATGAGGTCCGTCGCGTAAGACTTCTATTGGTGGTGCTAATTATATGCTTACTATTATTGATGATTACTCAAGAAAAGTGTGGCCTTATTTTCTGAAGCATAAATATGATATTTTTGATGCTTTTAAGAAGTGGAAAGTTATGGCTGAAAAGCAAACTGAGAAGAAGGTAAAGATACTACGTACTGATAATGGTATGGAGTTCTGTTCTAATGAGTTTGAGGAGTTTTGTAGTAACGATGGCATGATCAGGCATCACACCATCCCATATAATCCTCAGCAGAATGGCGTGGCAGAGCGCATGAACAGAACCATCATCTCGAGGAATCGCTGTATGTTGTCTAATGCAGGTATGCATAGGCGTTTCTGGGCTGAAGCAGCCAACACAACGTGTTACCTCATCAACAGGTCACCTTCTATTTCACTTGAGAAGAAAACTCTCATTGAGGTATGGTCAGGTTCGCCTGCTGATTATTCACAGTTGAGAGTTTTTGGCTGCACTACATATGCTCATGTTAATAATGGGAAGTTAGAGCCTAGGGCTGTTAAGTGCATATTCCTTGGTTATGGTTCAGGAGTTAAAGCATATAAACTATGGAATCCTGAAACTAAAAAGATTTTGCTAAGTAGAAACGTTGTTTTCAATGAGTCCGTTATGTATCATGATAGCTTGCCATCAGATACCTCTCTTGTTTCTGTTGGAGAGGAGAGAGTTAATGTGCAGGTGGAGAACCTGCAGAAAATTGTTGATAATGATGTTATCGTTGAAGATACACATGAGGAAAACATTGATGATATTGTTGTTCAGCACTCACCTACTGTTTTGCAGTAGCCACATGAGTCCATTGCTGCTGATAGACCGAGGCATAACTGTGGTCCTCGTCCTCGTTTAATTGAAGAGTGTAATCTTGTACATTATGCTTTGAGTTATGCTGAGCAATTGGAAACGATTACGAACTGCTACATATAATGAAGCCATTGCATCATGACCGCGAAGTGGGTTTATGCTATGCAAGAAGAGATGCAATCGCTTGAGAAAAATGGCACATGGGATGTTGTGCGCTTGCCTAAACAAAAGAAGGCGGTCCGCTGCAAATGGATCTTCAAGAAAAAGGAAGGTCTGTCTCCCAAAGAGCCTTCAAGGTACAAGGCAAGGTTAGTAGCAAAAGGGTTCGGCCAGATTCCAGGTATTGATTATAATGATGTGTTCTCTCCAGTTGTGAAGCATAGTTCCATTCGTACTTTCTTTAGTATTGTGGCTATGCGTGATCTTGAGCTTGAGCAGTTAGATGTCAAGACTGCTTTTCTGCATGGAGAGCTTGATGAGGAAATATACATGGACCAACGGAAGGGTTCATAGTGCCTGGTAAAGAGGATTTTGTGTGCAAATTAAAGAAGTCTCTTTATGGCTTAAAGCAATCTCCAAGACAGTGGTATAAAAGGTTTGATTCATTTATGATCTCACATGGTTTTGAGAGGTCTAAATATGATAATTGTGTCTATATCAAGTTTGTTGATGGGTCACCTATATACTTGCTGCTATATGTTGATGATATGTTAATTGCTGCCAAGGGCATGAAAGAAATCACTACTTTGAAGGCACACCTAAGTAGTGAGTTTGAGATGAAGGATCTTGGTGCTGCTAAGAAGATCTTAGGTATGGAGATTACCCGAGATAGAAAATCTGGTTTGTTATTTCTTAGTCAGCAAAGTTACATTAAGAAAGTTCTTCATCGTTTTAATATGGATGGTGCCAACTCAGTTAGTACTCCTATTGCTCCTCATTTTAAATTGTCAGTTTCTCAATGTCCTACTACTGATGAAGAGTTTGAGTACATGTCAAAGGTGCCATATTCTAGTGTTGTTGGTTCTTTGATGTATGCCATGGTTTGTTCTCGTCCTGATTTATCATATGCTATGAGTTTGATAAGTAGATACATGGCTAATACTGGTAAAGAACATTGGAAGGCTGTTCAGTGGGTTTTTAGGTACCTTCTTGGCACTTCCAATGCTTGTTTGAAGTTTGGCAGGACCGGTGAGGGACTCGTTGGCTATGTGGATTCAGATTTTGCTGCCGATTTGGATAAGAGAAGATCCCTCACAGGTTATGTGTTTAATGTTGGTGGTTGTGCTGTTAGCTGGAAGGCTACATTGCAGGCTATTGTTGCACAATCTACTACTGAAGCTGAATACATGGCTATTGCTGAAGCTTGCAAAGAATCTGTTTGGTTGAAAGGTTTGTTTGCTGAGCTTTGTGAAGATGATTCTTGCATTACTTTGTTTTGTGACAGTCAAAGTGCCATATACCTTACAAAAGATCAAATGTTCCATGAGAGAACTAAGCACATTGATGTCAAGTACTATTTTGTTAGAGACATTGTTGCTCAAGGTAAATTAAAGGTATGCAAGATCAGCACTCATGATAATCCTGCTGATATGATGACTAAACATGTTCCTGCTGCTAAGTTTGAGCTTTGCTCGAACTTAGTTGGTTTAACTGATTAGCCCAAGTGGCTATTGGCGCTGAAAGTATTTGCTTTGTTTGTTCAGGGAGATGGTTGATGCTACAAGGAGGAATTTGTCTCAAGGTAGAGTTTGTTATATGTTGATCCAAATTCTACAAAGTATAGGCCAACTTCAGACTCGTTACACTCAGCCCCACCACACGTGCTAGCAGGGGCCTTTGTAGAAGTGCGACCCATCGTCGAAGACCTAGGTTTCCACCGATATATAAACCCCTTGTAAGCCGCCGGTTGGGATGAGTTGCATCTGTGAAATCCCCGGCATTTGTAAACACTCCTCGATATAGTGAAGTTTCACTGGCTGGCGCCCGTGGTTTTTTCCTCTCTTTGTTGGAGAGGTTTTCCACGTTAAATCTGTTTCCGTTGCTGTGTTTTTTGTTTTTGTTCTTCGTTATCTTCTTGTCGCGATTGTAACAGGAGTAGAGATGAGGCAGATTTATTCGTCTGGGCGCCGCTCCCACCACCCCAACGGCGCGCCACGATAAAAATACCCTAACTCTAACTACTAGACGGAGGAACAAGGTTCCCCCTCCCTCCAGCCGCCGGAGCGGCAAGCAGAGGGAGAGGGAACCAGTCCGATCGCCGGCTAAGATCTGGGGAGGGAGTTGGGTTTAGCGCCGCTGCCTCAGGAGACGTACGTCGCCAGCCAAGAGGTAACTTCCTCCTTGTTCGCCAAATTGTTTCTTCGTTCGCACCGTTTCACAGCTCTCGCCCATGTTTCACATTTCACAGCCCCCCCACTTGTTGAGATATCCTTCTTATGAGAAGGGGCATTGTCATGAGTGCTACCATGCAACATGTTGTAGCATTTTCGTTCCGTTATATCGTGTCTAAACTATTTTTGTCAGTATGTATCTTCTCAATTATTTGAAACCCACAACATCAATCCAACCTCACATCGATGTGCATTGTTAGAGAGTGAAAGCTTGAATTCTTGGCAAGATGAATGTCTATTTGACAATCACAAACTAAATTTGTGTTTATCTTGCTTCATGTCGAGCTCTTGCAACAAGTTCTTCATCGGTGATAATTCCTTGCAAGCACTAACCATGCGGTTATAATTGATCAAAAAGGAAATCCAAAATAACTTAGGTTTCTGGTGTGGTTGCTAAGGAATTGAGAGAATTGAATTTTACTTGTGTACTTATATTCTGTGCCTGAAAATGCAATACATTTTTAAAATCATAATTTTCATGGCACCCCCTCCCCTGGGGCATTGGTCACTAGGTATATACAAGTTGAGTTCCTTGTCATGAGAATAATATGCATCTGTATGGCCCTACTATCAAGGATTGGCCCATTTAAACCACAACAACAATATAGAAGGTCATTTCTGATAAAAAAATGCACACTTTGCTAATTCTGATGCGCTTCAATCGGTTTTCTTATGAACATGTTAACAACTCCAACTGCATAGAAAAGATGTACTACATACAATGGCCTTGTCATGATTCAACTGAAAACCATTTTGGGGACCTAGATGTACTTTCAGAAGTGTTTGGCCTATACAAATGATGTTCTTCCTAGACAAAAAATGTGAAGAGTCGATGGTTCAGACAACATACATGTTTGTTAGTACCCCATGGATTCACATACTTCTCTATTCTCATGCTGGTGTGTATAGAGAGGATGACGTGTCAGGACCAATCAACGAAGTCCTCCCTAGACCCCTGGGCAGGCAACCTCGTGGTGGGTCAAATCAACAAGAACACCTCGTGGTCGTGGCCACAATATGCATGAGAAGTAGAGACCTTTAACAGACGACTCATTGTCCCCTCTGATTGGTCGAAAAGCACACACACCTAGGTGTTGATTGATCTTGGCCCAGTTTGAGTCAAATAGAACGTTAAGGAGAAGAGGCCCCTGAACCAACATCCGTGTCCCCCTTATCATAACAGAATTGACATGATAGGGCTACCCTAACTAACAGGTGGTTTTGGTCCCCTGTTGCCATCACGTATTAAAAGGGTGGAGTCCTGAAAACTTATGACTAGAGATTTCACGTACGTTTTTGGTTTGGCTCCTATAATTCCCTAAAACCCAAGACTGGTATGAGTGTATGCTGAAGCAACTAGAAGACCAGAGCCAAGGCCAAGGAAGATCAGGAGGATCATTAGATCGTCTACCTCAACTCTAACCTTACCTGCAACGAGCAGGTAATCATCATGTTCATCACCTGTAAGTTCATCTCCTAATTATCTCTCTAAAGTTTCTTTAGGTGTTCTATGTATGATCAGATTATGTCGATGTTCCCCTAATGATCAATTAGATCTAACACTTTGTTTATTTATATTAACATTTTGTTTTGAAATCGTTTGATGTTAGTCTCACAATGTGGTGATAATATTTATGTCCTCAATCAAGGAACGTTTTTGTAGAGTTTATGTGTGCTATGGAACAATTATGATGTAAGAAAGCGGAATAATGAGATCTTGTCAAAGTTGTGGTCAAGTTTATCACATTTAGAGGGTGAGAGTGAATGAAATGTCTCATTAAATATGGGATAGCATGCTCAATTTCTTACAATTGGGAATATGTTGATTCTTCAAGTAGGATGGAACCAACGAGAAGTCTTATCTAGATAATAAACAGAAATTGCACTAATGGTCCAACTCTTTTTGTCAAGTTAATATGTACTTGCTCCCTTATGAACATAATGAAGAAGCACACATAAATGCTAAAGTGAAAAGTTCGTCGGTCTAATGTTCATTATGATGTAGCATGTGGATGATGATTTTATTTCTGACTAACATCATTTATAATCATGCACTGCATTTCATTAAGTTCTTTCCCACCATTTTTCCAACGGTGTTGTGGTTTAAATCTAAAATGAAGCATTTTGGGAGGTATATTCCCCAAATAATGTGATCATGGGAACCTGGAGCATATGAACATAACTCTTTAAGGATAAATCCCTTAGATCTTTGTTCATATGCATAAGGAAGCTTGAGAGTTATGCAATTCCTAATCAAACACTTCGTGATAAGAGTTTCATCAATTTCCCTCTCGTAAACAATGTGTGTGAACTTTCATCTTAGTGTTTTTTCCATAAAGGATGAAGATTATGAGATGTATGGAACTTAATAAAGTTTTCTAAATGAGTTTTTTCCACAATGGTAGGCTGTAAATGGCCCTACAGAACCAAACGCGACTCTGAGAAAATATCGAAATATTCGAACAAAGAATTGTATAAAGAAGGTTGTTTCATGGCGCTTGTTTTATCATTGTGACATGTTCATATTTTGACTTGGTGAAGAATGTTTTGGATGGCTCAGCCAAAAGGTTGCATCATGAAGGACAAGTTAACATATGGAACCGGTGGAACAATAATACCATTTTGACTTAGCCGAAAGGTTGCGTCTTGATACGTTGGAAACGTATCTATAATTTTGGATGATCCATGCTTATTTAGTATCTACTTTGCTTTGCTTGTCCACACTTTGAGGTGCTTTTTACATGTTTTCTGGTACTAACCTACTAACAAGTTACAACAGCGCCAGATGCCTGTTTTCTGCTGTTTTTGGCTTTAGAAAAGTTAGTAAAGAAATATTCTCGAAATTAGACAGGACAAAGGACAAAGTCAATTACTTTCCATGGGGAACAAGAAGTCCATAAGGGAGCCGGAGGGGCCAGCCGAGACCCACCCAGCGTGGTGGGCCTGATCCAGCGCTGCTAGGGTTTGCCACCCCTGGCCGCCTCCTTGGTCTCCCCCTTAGCCTATAAGAAGCCCTCGATGCAGAAACCCTAAGGACTCGAGCAGAAATCCACAAAACTGTCTGTAGCCGCCGCCACCATCGTCCCTAGATTGGGGGATCTGAAGTTCTTCCCGACACCTTGCTGGAGGGGAGATCATCTCGGAGGCCTTCTCTCCGATATGATGCATGAGTAGTTCCACCTTGGACTATGAGTCCATGTAGTAGCTAGATGGTTGTATCTCCTCGTTTGTGCTTTCATGTATAGATCTTGTGAGCTCCGTTCATGATCAAGATCTAATCTATTTGTAATCATGCATGTTGTGTTTGCGGGGATCCGATGGATATTGAGATTATTATGTTGGTTTGATTAATGGTTTTGTCTTTATGATTCTATCATGTTTGTGTTGTTTGTGATCTTGCATGCTCTCCGTTGTTAGTAGCTATCTTGGCCAAGTAGTTGCTAGTGACTCCAAGAGGGGGTATTTATGCTCGATAGTAGGTTCATGCCTCTAGTTTCCAAGGGAAGTGGCAGAAATTTCTTCGGTTGTAGATGTGATATTGCCACTAGGGAGAAAACAATGGCCTCTTGTTCATGGAACATGTGGACTGTTTACCTTACACACTTTGCTTAAAGCAATTGTCTGTTGCTTGCAACTTAATACTGGAGGGGGGTCGGATAATAACCTGAAGTTGGACTTCTAGTCATAGATGCAGTTGGATGGCGGTTTATGCATATTGTTGTATTGCCCAATCGAATCTCATAGGATCTTTCTGACTAGTAATTACATTGTTATGCCTTGCTCACTTCCTGTCAATTGCCCTGCTATAATTTGTTTACCCTTCATGCCATGTTGTTTATCTAATGAGAGCACCTCTAGTGAAATATGGACCCCGGTCCAATCTTTACCATCTTCCATTGTTAATTGTTTACTTGTGCAAACCATTGCCTTCCACACCATACATTTAATACTTTGTTACAACAAACCGGTGAGCTTGACAACCTCACTGATTCGTTGGGGGCAAAGTCTTGAGTTTGTGTTGTGCAGGTCTCCGCGTTGCTTGCAACACCTGTGTGACGTTTCATTCCTCCTGCTGGTTCAATAACCTCGGTTTCTTACTGAGGGAAACTTGCTGCTGTGCTGCTTCATACCTTGCTCTTGGGGTTTCCAACAAAGCGTCCCACGACAAGTGGTGGGCTCCATCAAGCTCTTTTCTGGCGCCGTTGCCGGGGAGGCCAAGGATGTCTTCACTAGGGGAGACCTTCACTTCCTTTCTCTTAACTTTGTTTTTAGTTTGCTTTGTTTCTTTTGCTTGGTTTTGTTTGCCTCCTTTCAAAAAACCCAAAAATTAGTCTAGTTTGGTTTGCTTGCTTTATTCAAAAACACACAAAAAAATAGTTCCTGCTCTAGCTGCTACTGCTGTTTTTGGCTTGTCCACCTTTGCCAAAATGAACTCTGCTGAGAACACCAAGTTGTGTGACTTCACTAGCACCAACAACAATGATTTCCTAAGCACTCCTATTTCTCCACTTGATCCTGATGCTACCTTTTATGAAATTAAGCCTGCTTTGTTGAATCTTGTGATGAGAGAGCAATTTTCTGGTGCTGGTTCTGATGATCCTGCTGCCCATCTCAATAGCTTTGTTGAACTTTGTGAGATGCAAAAGTATAAGGATGTAGATGGAGATATTATTAAGCTCAGGCTTTTTCCTTTCTCCTTGAGAGGAAAAGTTAAAGAATGGTTGCTATCTTTGCCTAAAAATAGTATTGATTCTTGGACTAAGTGCAAAGATGCTTTTATTGGAAAGTACTATTCTCCTTCTAAGATTATTGCTATGAGAAGTGACATTATGAAATTTAAACAGCTTGATAGTGAACATGTTTCTCCTGCTTGGGAAAGAATGAAATGTTTGGTTAAAAATTGCCCTACTCATGGACTTAGTGCTTGGATGATTATCCAGACATTTTATGCAGGTTTGAACTTCTCCTCAAGTAACCTACTGGATTCTGCTGCTAGAGGTACCTTCATGGGCCTCACTTTGGGTGTTGCAACAAGGCTCCTTGATAATATGATGGTTAACTACTCTGAATGGCATGTTGAGAGAGCTCCACATGGTAAGAAGGTAAATTCTGTTGAGGAAACTTCCTCTTTGAGTGAAAAGATTGATGTTATTACGGCTATGCTTGTTAATGGGAAAGCTCCTCTAGATCCTAATAGTGTTCCTTTAGCCTGTTTGGTTGCTCAAGAAGAGCAAGTTGATGTGAACTTCATTTAGAAACAACAATTTCAACAACAATGCCTATAGGAATAATTTTGGTAGCAACAACAGTTATAGGCCTCATCCTCCTAATAATGGCAATTCCTATGGAAGCTCTTACAATAATGCTAGGGGTGCCCCCTCTGAATTTGAAGTCATGCTCAAAGACTTTATTAGTAAACAAACCACTTTCAATAAGACTATAGAGGAAAAGCTTTTAACTGTTGAGAAAAATGTATCCTCTTTGTCTGAAGCTCATTCCTCCTTGATTAATAAAATGGCTGCTAAACCTGAAGCCATGGAGAATACATTTGCTACTGCTCATGCCATACAAGTTACTATTGATGAAAATGTTAGGTTGTTAACTCAACTTCATGCTAAGTGGGAAAGGGAAGCTGAAATTGATAGAAACAATAGTGTGTGCACCATCACCACTAAACCACAAGTAGCCCCTATTCCTACTCCTACTGAGCCTAGTACTAGTGATGCCAAGTTTGACTTTGATATTGATGGTTGCAATATTTCTGAAGTGATTATGATCTTGCAAAAGCTTGCTAGAAGTCCAGATGCTAGTGATATGTGTGTTGCTTTCACTAAACATATTACAGATGCTCTTGTTAAAATTAAGGAAGAGAAGCTAAAACACAAAGCTTCTATTCTTAGGAAAGTAGAAGATAGTTGGGAACCCATTATTAATATGCAAGCGAATGACTTTGACCTCAAAGCTTCATGTGATCTTGGTTCTAGTGTCTCTATTATGCCTAGGAAGATTTATGAAATGCTTGATTTGCCACCTTTGGAAGATTGTTATTTGGATGTCCCACTCAATGATAATGCTAAGAATAAACTCATGGGGAGTATTAATGATGTTCTCATCATGGTTAACAATGCTTATGTCCCTGTTGATTTCTATGTTTTGGATGTTGAATACAATGCGTCTTGTCCTATTACTTTGGGAAGACCTCTTCTTAGAACAGTTGGTGTCATCATTGATATGAAATAAGGCACCATTAAATATCATTTTCCATTCAACAAAGGTATTAAACACTTCTCAATGAGAAGAGATAAGTTGCTCTTTGCTCCCCCTTTGAAGGCAAGGTTTGATGTTAATGCTTCTTCATTTTAAAATACTTGATTCTTCTTGCTTCTTGTGCCTAACTCAAAGGCGTTAAAGAAAAGTACTTGTTGGGAGATAACCCAAGAGTATACTTGAGTCTTGGAAGTTATTACTTCAGTAATGACCTCTCCTTATCCTTTTTGTTTGCTTTTTGTGCCAAGAATGACCTCTAATAAGAGGGAAGTAAGATTTGGGGAGTTGTTGTCCCGAAACAGATTTATATCCTCCACCAAAAACATTCGTGAGGAGGCTCTGTAACTCGGATTGAGCTCAAAATTTACGAATAAATCCCCCAGTATGTTAGATAACTTTTTATAGTTCAACACTTTTTGATTTGAGCAGCATAAGATGTTCGAAAAAATCGGTTTCTACCTGCTGGTCTATTTTGACAGATTTCTGTCATTATTTGCATTTGCTTCTTATTGATTCCTTTTTGGGTTCTCTTTAGGTGAATTGACCTTTTTGAAGGAGTTACTACAGAAGCTTGTGTTTTTACTGAAAAGCCTTGCTGTTCCAAAGCTTTGCCAGTGGTCTAATATCTTTTGAATACATGTTGCTAATAAAGATTGTGTGAAGATTTGTGTGAAGGAAAAAATTAGATGTAGAGAGAGAATGATGCAATGAGATGAAGAATGGATAAAAGCTCAAGTTTGGGGATTCCACCATGGTGTAACCCCAAGAAATATCCAAGAGTTACAAGCATCAAAGCTTGGGGATGCCCAAAGCATCCCCTTCTTCGTCAATAAAAAGCTCAGGTCTGTCTAGACACTTCGTTTTTATTGTTTCATGCACAGTTGTGTTGTTCTTGGAGCGTATTAGTTTTCGTTTGCTTTGCTTAGGTTGTTTAGTTTGCTTGAATAAAGTAGTTTGGACCCCCGTTCTCGCTGTGTTGTTTTGCAAATAAGTTTGCTTGGTGTTGGAAAGGAGTAGTAAGTTCTTGCTTGAAGTGCAAGAGGAGCTTGCATTGACTGTGACTTAGACTTTAGCATGACATGCTAGGTGTTGTTTTGACCTTATGCTTAGTGACTATTGTTGTAGCATGTCTTGTTCCAAACAATTGGGATTGCTTAGTGTGCCTTGAAGAAATTATGCGTTGTTTTAACATGCAAAAGCATAGTATTGTGGTATTCTCCTTTGATGTTTTGCTTGGGTTGACTTGGCACATTCTCACACCATGTTATGACTATCACAAGTCGCCATTAGCCTCTATGATCATTTAGTCCTTGACTTGTAGTACCACTCTTTGCTTTAATTAGTATGCTTTGTTGCATTGCATGATTTTGGCCATTATTGCTCTCTTAGTTGGTTGCTCCCAGTCTTTTGCTAGCCTCCACTTATATGAGTAAGTTCTACTCATGCCTCCAACTCCCAAAAAACCAAGTTATTCCAAAGTGTCCACTATAAACTCCTATGCATGGTGTGTTACACTATTCCAACTATATTCTTGTTTTCAACTATCTTCCAATTAAAAAATATTTTGTTACGTGAAAAATTAGTGATTAAAGCCCTCATGAACTTGATGGCACACTTTATTATTTGCCCCTAATAAACTTGAAGCATTGTGACAAATTTGTTGTATATGCTTGCACTTATAAGTTGGAATTAGTAGAACCGTGCTGTCACGGGGAACGTTTTGAACATTGCACTTGTACCTTGTTGTACTCAGTTGATATCATGTTCTTTTGTATATGGATGTCACCGGTGTGAAATAAAGAGGGAACTTGTAAGTCCATGGAGTTTGTATCATGTGTTAGAGAAAGCACTGGCCTAGCCTAAGCCATGCCTAATCATGGTGGAAACTTGCAGCATCACCATAATGAGCTATCTATGAAGCATCCTCAATAAAAATCTATGCATATGGTAAATAAAAAGATTGTTGAGATGCTCATTGTCTGCTTGTCTTGTCACTTTGGTTATGGGAAAGCTCCTGTACCATGTGCAAGGGGTACCTCGTTGGCGGTTCTCAATGATATGCAAATACTTACAGTAACAAGAACTTACCTGGACCCAAAGTTGAGTATGCATGAGGTGTGGCCCTCGTATTCAAGGGACTTGAGATTGCCAACTTATATTTCGTCAAACATATACTCCACCTTTGCCACTTTAACCTTAACCACTTCAAGATGCTTATGATAGGGGCAATGAGGGCTGAAAGCTAACAAGTACCATAATTTTTGGAAGCTATTTTTGAAACTTTTAATCCGTGCTTCCTTTACAAAAAGGCCTTTCTTCCACCATTATTGTGTAGGGGTTCGTAGCATGGAAAACAAAAAAAAATCTACCGCATGCACACAAACAAGCCAAGATCTATCTACTAGATTGTAGCAACGCGTCGATAGAAGCACTAACCCTCGAAGATTCCAAAGCAGTAACGAGAACAGATTCTCGTGGGTGATGTAGTCATACACTTGCCAATCTCAAGATCGCGTAGACGATCCTTCCGGCGTTGCGTTCCGGCAGCGCTTCCGCAGTCGATCACATGTTCGGTACTAGATGAAGACCTTCCTCTTCCTTGTTCCAGCAGGCAGTGGAGGTTGTAGAACTCTCCTCGTGATTCCGGCAGCACGACGGCGTGGTGTCGGAAGTAGAGGGAAGATCCCGCAGGGCTTCTCCTAAGCTGGAGCGAGTATGGTGGAGTAAGAGAGGGCCTTGGCGATCTACGGTTTAGAGGAACCAAGGGGAGGTGGTGTGGCCGGAGGCTAGGGCTTGGGGAAGCGCAAGTCGGCGACTTGGAGGAGGCTCTGGCGGCGGCAGCACTTGGAGGTGGTGGCGCCTAGGAGCTAGGGTTTGGGTGTGAGGGTTAGGGGTGCGCCCTACCCCTCCTTATATAGTGGGGAGGAGGCGGTTTGGGAGGAGGGAGTCCTCCTCCAACTCCTCCTCCTTGGCCGGCGGGTGGAGGGAGTGGGATTCCTACCCTAGGTAGGTTTCCTACTCTCCCTCCACCAAGCAATGTTCGGATTTGACTTTTTCAAATTGGCGTTTGACTTTCAAACTTGAATTTGATTTCTCTCTTCATATTGCCCAGCCAAGTGACCTAGTACATGATGCAACCATTCCACATTGTCATGACACATAAATGTACCCTTCCCCTTCCGGAGTGTCGGACCTTCTAGACCCTTCTAGAACATTCCCGGTGAAAACACCTAAATCATTTCCGAACTCCAAAACAGGACTTTCCTTATATGAATCTTATTCTCCGGACCATTCCGGATCTCCTCGTGATATCCTGGATCCCATCTGAGACTCCGAACAACATTCGGTATCTTACTCATCATTCCATAACTACACAACAACATCGAATCCTCAAGTGTGTCTCCCTACGGTTCGTGAATTACGCGGACATGACCGAGACACTTCTCAGATCAATAACTAATAGAGGAATCTGGAAATTCATATGGCTCCCACATATTTCAACGATTACTTTGCGATCGAATGAACCACTTACATATGATACCAATTTCCCTTTGTCTCACGATAGTTTACTTATCCGAGGTTTTGATCGTCGGTATCTCTGCATACCTAGTTCACCCTCGTTACTGATAAGTACTCTTTTCTCGTTCCCGTGATATGTGATTCCTTGTGAGCCAATCACATGCTTGCAAGCTAATTGGGTGACATTCCACCGAGAGGGCCCAGAGTATATCTATCTGTCATATGGATGGACAAATCCCACTCTTGATCCATGTGCCTCAACCAATACTTTCCGAACACTCAATGCCACCTTTATAGCCACCCAGTTACGGTGTGGTGTTTGATGTCATCAAAGCATCCTTCCGGTGATGGTGATTAGCATGATCTCATGGTCGAAGGAATTAGGTTACTATGTATCAGAAATCTTATAGAAATTGAACTACTAAAATGACTGGATCTTTATGCTACGCTTATCTATAGGAGTATGTCCATCATACCATTCTCCTAATGATATGATCTTGTTATTAACAACATCTCAATGTTCATGATCGAGAAACCACGATCATCTATTAACCAACAAGCTAGTATTATTAAAGAGGCTTTACTAGGGACTCTAATTTAGTTTACAAATCACACAAGTATTAATGTTTCCTATTAATACTATTATAGCATGAATGTAAACATTTATCATAAACACAAAGATATAATAATAACTGCATTTATTATTGCCTCTAGGGCATATCTCCAGCAGTCTCCCACTTGCCCTAGAGTCAACTAATCTATATTACATGGTAATATACCGAACACCCATGGCGGTTTGGTGCTGGTCATGTTTTGCCCTCGGGAGAGGTTTAGTCAACGGATCCGCCACATTTAGATATGTGTGTACTTTGCAAATCTTTATGTCACCATCTTGGACATGTTCTCGAATAGCGTGAAAACGTAGCTTGGTGTGCTTCAGCTTCTTGTGTGACCTTGGTTCTTGCGCATTGGCTATGGCTCCCATGTTATCACAGTAGATAGACATTGGGTCCAGTGCACTTGGAACCACATCGAGCTCTGTAATGAACTCCTTCATCCATATCGCCTCTTGTGAAGCCTCTGAAGCTGCTATGTATTCCGATTCAGTTGAAGATCTCGCCATAACGCTTTGCTTTGCACTCCTCCAGCTAACTGCTGCACCATTCAAAGTAAATACGTATCCAGATTGAGATTTAGAATCATCTGGATCGGTGTTCCAACTAGCGTCGGTGTAACCATTAACAATGAGCTGTTCTTCACCTCCATAAGAAAGAACCATATCCTTAGTTCTTCTCAAGTACTTAAGGATGTTTTTGACCGCTGTCCAATGATCCACTCCCGGATCACTTTGATATTTGCTAGTCAAACTAACAGCATATGCAATATAGGGTCTCGTACATAGCATGGCATACATAAGAGATCCTATGGCTGAGGCATAGGGAGTCTTACTCATCCTTTCTATATCTTCTGCCGTTGCCGGACTTTGAGTTTTACTCAAGGTCGTATTGGGCAACATGGGCAAGAACCCTTTCTTGCTATCTTCCATTCCAAACCTCTTTAGAACTTTGTCCAAATATGTACTTTGTGACAATGATATTAGGCGTCTCGATCTATCTCTATAAATCTTTATGCCTAATATGTAAGCTGCTTCGCCAAGATCTTTTATTGAAAAACTATTATTCAAATAATCCTTGACACTATTAAGAAGGTCTACATCATTCCCAATCAACAATATGTCATCTACATATAGTATTAAGAATGCTACAGAGCTCCCACTCACTTTCTTGTAAATACAAGCTTCTCCATAAGTTTCTATAAAACCAAAACTTTTGATTACCTTATCAAAACGTTAATTCCAACTTTGGGATGCTTGCTTCAATCCATATATGGACCATTGAAGTTTGCATACCTTGTTAGCATCTTTAGGATCGACAAAACCTTTGGGTTGCATCATATACAACTCTTCATCAATGTCTCCATTGAGGAATGCCGTTTTGACATCCATCTGCCATATTTCATAATCATAATATGCAGCGATTGCTAACATAATCCTTACAGACTTTAGCTTCGCTACTGGTGAGAAAGTCTCATCGTAGTCAACTCCTTGAATTTGTCGAAACCCTTTTGCGACAAGTCGAGCTTTATAGACAGTAACATTACCATCAACATTTGTTTTCTTCTTGAAAATCCATTTGTTCTCGACAGCCTTCCGGCCATCCGGTAAGTCCACCAAACTCCATACTTGGTTTTCGTACATGGATCCAATCTCGGATTTCATTATCTTTTTTCCATTTATTGGAATCTGGGCTCATAATTGCTTCTTCATATGTTGCAGGGTCATCGGTGTTGTCCACCAACATGACACTCATAACGGGATCATACCAATCAGGAGTGGTACGAGTTCTCGTTGACCTGCGAGGTTCCGTAGTAACTTCAACCGAAGTTTCATGATCAACATCATTAGCTTCCTCTCTTATTGGCGTAGGCGCCACATGAACTACTTCCGGTGTTGTGCTACTCCCAAGTTCGAGAGAAGGTTCAATAACCTCGTCGAGTTCTACTTTCCTTCCAGTCACTTCTTTTGAGAGAAATTCTTTCTCTAGAAAGGATCCATTCTTGGCAACGAAGATTTTGCCTTCGGATCTATGGTAGAAGGTATACCCAATAGTTTCCTTCGGGTATCCTATGAAGACGCATTTTTCCGCTTTGAGTTCAAGCTTGTCCGGCTGTAACTTCTTTACATAGGCTTCGCAACCCCAAACTTTAAGGAACGACACTTTAGGTTTCTTCCCAAACCACAATTCATACGGTGTCGTTTCAACGGATTTAGATGGTGACCTATTTAAAGTGAATGCGGTTGTTTCTAATGCATAACCCCAAAATGATATCGGTAAATCTGTAAGTGACATCATAGAACGAACCATATCTAAGAGAGTTCGATTACGACGTTCGGACACACCATTACGCTGTGGTGTTCCCGGCGGTGTCAATTGTGAAATAATTCCGCATTTTTTCAAATGCTCGCCAAACTCGTAACTTAGATATTCACCTCCACGATCAGATCGTAGAAATTTAATCTTCTTGTTACATTGATTCTCTACCTCACTTTGAAATTCCTTAAACTTCTCGAAAGTTTCAGACTTATGTTTCATGAAATAGATATACCCATATCTACTCAAGTAATCAGTGAAGGTAAGAACATAACGATAACCACCGCACGATGCTACACTCATTGGACCACACACATCGGTATGTATGATTTCCAATAAGTCTATAGCTCGCTCCATCATACCAGAAAATGGAGTCTTAGTCATTTTACCCATCAGACATGCTTCGCATCTTTCAAGTGATTCGAAATCAAGTGATTCAAGAAGTCCATCGGAATGGAGTTTCTTCATACGCTTCACTCCAATATGACCAAGACGACAGTGCCACATATAGGTTGAGTTATCGCTCAATTTCAAACGTTTCGCTTCAATGTTATTAATGTGTGTATTTCCACAATCGAGATTCAATAAGAATAGACCATATATCAAAGGTGCATGTGCATAAAACATATTACTCATATAAATCGAACAACCATTATTCTCGGACTTAAACAAGTAACCATCTCGCAATAAACATGATCCAGATATAATGTTCATGCTCAACGCAGGCACCAAATAACAATTATTTAAGTATAAAACTAATCCCGATGGTAGATGAAGAGGTAGTGTGCCGACCGCGATCACATCAACCTTTGATCCATTTCCAACGCGCATCGTCACCTCGTTCTTCGCTAGCTTCCGTTTATTCTGCAGTACCTATTTCGAGTTACAAATATGAGCAACCGAACCAGTATCAAATACCCAGGCACTACTACGAGTACTAGTGAGATACACATCAATAACATGTATATCGGATATACCTTTCTTCTTGATGTTGTCGTTCTTCAAATCCGCCAAGTACTTTGGGCAATTCTGCTTCCAGTGACCTTCTCCCTTGCAGTAAAAGCACTCAGTATCAGGCTTAGGCCCAGCCTTGGTCTTCTTCGCCGGCATGGTAACTTTCTTACCGCCCTTCTTGAAGTTTCCATTTTTCTTAGACTTGCCTTGCTTCTTGAATTTGGTGGTCTTATTGACCAACAACACTTGATGCTCTTTCTTGATCTCCACTTCTGCAGATCAACATGGAGAAGAGTTCTGGCAACGTCTTGTCCATGTTTTGCATATTATAGTTCATCACAAAGTTCTTGTAACTTGGTGGCAGTCATTGGAGGACACGGTGAATCCCCAAAGAATTAGGAATCACTATACCCAAACTTTGGAGTTTATTTGCGTGCCCAGACATCTTAAGCACGTGCTCACTGACGGAGCTGCCCTCTTCCATCTTGCAATTAAAGAACTTTTCAGAAGCCTCATAACTCTCAACTGCCGCATGAGCCTCAAATATCATTTTGAGTTCACGGACAATATCATGTGGGTCATGGTTTTCAAACCTTTTCTTAAGCTCCGATTCCAAACCATACAAGATAGCACACTGAAGCTGGAGTCTCGATTCTTCCGAGTGAGGTAAACATTCTTTACTTCATCGGTAGCATGAGTCAGTAGGTCACCAATGATTGCATCCAGCACATAGGTCAAATTACCAACATTTAGGACAATCCTCAAATTGCGGAACCAATCCGCGAAGTTTCTTCCATTGTTTTTCAACTTTTCTTTCTCTAGGAACGCATTAAAATTGATGGTAGGGGCCGCCATTGATCTACAACATATTTGCAATAGTTTAGACTAAGTTTATGACAAATTGAGTTCTAATTAATAGTTAAATTAATCTAGGTGAACTCCCACTTAAAACAATATCCCTCAAATTGTTTTAGTGATCACACGAACCAAATCCACCACATCAAAACCGATCATCACGAGAGTTGATGTAGCTTCAATGGCGAACAATCAACATGTTCATCATATCTACTATATGACTCATGCTTTACCTTTCGGTGATCCGTGTTCCGAGACCATGTCTGTACATGCTAGGCTCGTCAAGATCAAACCTTAGCTTCCGCATGAGAAAATCTGGCTTGCTCACGTTGTATACACTCGCAGAATCTAGCACACCCGATCATCACGTGGTGCTTAGAAACAACGAACTTTAGCAACGATGCTTACTAAGGATGAAAACTTTAAAACATGAAATTGTGTGCTTGAGGGATCATCTTATAATGCTACCGTCGTGAACTAAGCAATACAAGATGCATAAAACGATTAACATCACATGTAATTCATAATATATGATATAATATGGCCTTTCTTCTTGTGCTTCCGATCTCCATCTTCAAGCACGAACATGATCTCCATCATCACCGGTATGGCGTCAAGGTCAATGGCGCCGTTTCATGGTTGTCGTCCACCAGCTTCAACTATTACAACTACTTTGAATAGACACGCAGGTCTTAACGGAATTAAAAGACAACCATATGGCTCCTGTCGGTTGCCAACTTACAATAACGAACATTGCATACATAATATATAATCACAATCATGGCCATATCACATCATAGCACACCCCTGCAAAACAAAGTTAGACGCATCTAATTTTCTTTGCATATTTTACGTGGTTTGGGGCTTTCAATAAGTGTCGTTCTAACTTACGAAAAAGAACCACAACGTTGATGCTTGAACTATCAAGTGCCCATTGTAAATTGAATCTATACTATGATGGGAGAGACAGACACCCGCAAAGCCACTTATGCAATACAAGTTGCATGTTGAGCGTGGAGCAAGTCTCATGAACGATGTCATGTAAGGTTAGCCCGGGCCGCTTCATCCCATCATACCGCAAGATGCAAAGTACACAAAAAGCAATTGATAATAAAAGCACCACCGCCCACAATGACCATTGTGGTCTACTCGTGCAACAGATCTACATATAGACACGACTCTGATACCACTGTAGGGGTTCGTAGCATGGAAAACAAAAAAATTCTACCGCATGCACACAAATAAGCCAAGGTCTATCTACTAGATTGTAGCAACGAGAAGATAGAAGCACTCACCCTCAAAGAATCCAAAGCGGTTAACAAGAGCAGATTCTCACGGGGAACGTTTTGAACATTGCACTTGTACCTTGTTGTACTCAGTTGATATCATGTTCTTTTGTCTATGGATGTCACATGTGTGAAATAAAGAGGGAACTTGTAAGTCCATGGAGTTTGTATCCCGTGTTAGAGAAACGTCTGGGCCGCTAGCCTAAGCCATGCCTAATCATGGCGGAAACTTGCAGCATCACCATAATGAGCTATCTATGAAGAATCCTCAATAAAAAGCTATGCATGTGGTAAATAAAAAGATTGTTGAGATGCTCATTGTCTGCTTGCCTTGTCATTTTGGTTATGGGAAAGCTCCTGTACCATGTGCAAGGGGTACCCCGTTGGCGGTTCTCAATGATATACAAATACTTACAGTAACAAGAACTTACCTGGACCCAAAGTTGAGTATGCATGAGGTGTGGCCCTCGTATTCAAGGGACTTGAGATTGCCAACTTATACATTGTCAAGCATATACTCCAGCTTTGCCACTTTAACCTTAACCACTTCAAGATGCTTATGATAGGGGCAATGAGGGCTGAAAGCTAACAAGTACCATAATTTTTGGAAGCTCTTTTTGAAACTTCTAATCCGTGCTTCCTTTACAAAAAGGCCTTTCTTCCACCATTATTGTGTAGGGGTTCGTAGCATGGAAAACAAAAAAATTCTACCGCATGCACACAAACAAGCCAAGATCTATCTACTAGATTGTAGCAACGAGTCGATAGAAGCACTCACCCTCGAAGATTCCAAAGCGGTTAACGAGAGCAGATTCTCGTGGGTGATGTAGTCGTACACTTGTCGATCTCAAGATCACGTAGACGATCCTTCCGGCGCTGCGTTCCGGCAGCGCTTCCGTAGTAGGTCACACATTTGGTACTCGATGAAAACCTTCCTCTTCCTTGTTCCAGCAGGCAGCGGAGGTTGTAGCACTCTCCTCGTGATTCCGGCAGCACGACAGCGTGGTGTCGGAAGTAGAGGGAAGATCCCGCAGGGCTTCGCCTAAGCTGGAGCGAGTATGGTGGAGTAAGAGAGGGCCTTGGCGGTCTACGGTTTAGAGGCACCAAGGGGAGGTGGTGTGGCCGGCGGCTAGGGCTTGGGGAAGCCCAAGTCGGCGACTTGGAGGAGGCTCTGGCGGCGGCAGCACTTGGAGGTGGTGGCGCCTAGGAGCTAGGGTTTGGATGTGAGGGGTAGGGGTGCGCCCTACCCCTCCTTATATAGGTGGGGGGAGGCGGTTTGGGAGGAGGGAGTCCTCCTCCAACTCCTCCTCCTTGGCCGGCGGGTGGAGGGAGTGGGATTCCTACCCTAGGTAGGTTTCCTACTCTCCCTCCACCAAGCAATGTTCAGTTGACTTTTCAAATTGGCGTTTGACTTTCAAACTTGAATTTGATTTCTCTCTTCATATTGCCCAGCCAAGTGACCTAGTACATGATGCAACCATTCCACATTGTCATGACACGTAAATGTACCCTTCCCCTTCCGGAGTGCCGGACCTTCCAGACCCTTCTAGAACATTCCCGGTGAAAACACCGAAATCATTTCCGAGCTCTGAAACAGGACTTTCCTTATATGAATCTTATTCTCCGGACCATTCCGGATCTCCTCGTGATATCCCGGTCCCATCCTAGACTCCGAACAACATTCGGTCTCTTACTCATCATTCCATAACTACACAACAACATCGAATCCTTAAGTGTGTCTCCCTACGGTTCGTGAATTACGCGGACATGACCGAGACACTTCTCCGATCAATAACCAATAGAGGAATCTGGAAATTCAGATGGCTCCCACATATTTCAACGATTACTTTGCGATCGAATGAACCACTTACATACGATACCAATTTCCCTTTGTCTCACGATAGTTTACTTATCCGAGGTTTTGATCGTCGGTATCTCTGCATACCTAGTTCACCCTCGTTACTGATAAGTACTCTTTTCTCGTTCCCGTGATATGTGATCCCTTGTGAGCCAATCACATGCTTGCAAGCTAATTGGATGACATTCCACCGAGAGGGCCCAGAGTATATCTATCTGTCATATGGATGGACAAATCGCACTCTTGATCCATGTGCCTCAACCAATACTTTCTGAACACTCAATGCCACCTTTATAGCCACCCAGTTACGGTGTGGTGTTTGATGTCATCAAAGCATCCTTCCGGTGATGGTGATTAGCATGATCTCATGGTCGAAGGAATTAGGTTACTATGTATCAGAAATCTTATAGAAATTGAACTATTAAAATGACTTGATCTTTATGCTACGCTTATCTATAGGAGTATGTCCATCATACCATTCTACTAATGATATGATCTTGTTATTAACAACATATCAATGTTCATGATCGAGAAACCACGATCATCAACCAACAAGCTAGTATTATTAAAGAGGCTTTACTAGGGACTCTAATTTAGTTTACAAATCACACAAGTATTAATGTTTCCTGTTAATACTATTATAGCATGAATGTAAACATTTATCATAAACACAAAGATATAATAATAACTGCATTTATTATTGCCTCTAGGGCATATCTACAACATATTGAGTCTCCACCGTCTACCCGTAGGCACCATTAAGAGAGCATAGTTGTCATTCTGTGTGCAGTGTTCCAAAGCTTATTAACTGATGCATAATGTGTTATTACTTGTTCTTGTGCTATTTGTTTCTAGTCACCCTTGTGAACTTTGCAGGTGGCATATGCATCTATTTGCTACTCTATGAGGAACAAGCTGATTGCCACTATGCTATGTTTTCTGCATGTGGAACAAACAAACGTTTTTAATGCATATTATTCATGATCTTTGTTTGTAGCTTGTCATGTTGCTTGCATAGTTACTATGTCCTATTGTTAGAACTCCATCTTTCATGCACATGTTTAGAGTTCTTTGATCCTAGTTTTCAATGCTTGCAAATGGTTGGACCTTTATTGTGAGGATGCATGTCACCTCAAAAATTATTCTGTTTATCACTTACCTACTCGAGGACGAGCAAGAGTTAAGCTTGGGGATGTTGATACGTTGGAAACGTATCTATAATTTTTGATGCTCCATGCTTGTTTAGTATCTACTTTGCTTTACTTGTCCACACTTTGAGGTGCCTTTTACATGTTTTCTGGTACCAACCTACTAACAAGTTGCAACAGTGCCAGATGCTTGTTTTCTGTTGTTTTTGGCTTCAGAAAAGTTAGTAAAGAAATATTCTCGGAATCGGACGGGACAAAGGACAAAGTCAATTAATTTCCGTGGGGAACAAGAAGTCCAGAAGGGAGCCGGAGGGGCCAGCCAGGGGGGGCAGACCCACCCCAAGCGTGGGTGGGCCCAGCCCCATGCCTAGCTAGGGTTTGCAACCCTTGGCTGCCTCCTCGGTCTCCCCCTTCGCCTATAAGAAGCCCCCGATGCAGAAACCCTGAGGACCCGATCAGAAATCCACGAAACCGTCTGTAGCCGCCGCCACCATCGTCCCTAGATCGGGGGATCTGAAGTTCTTCCCGGCACCCTGCCGGAGGGGAGATCATCTCGGAGCTCCGTTCATGTAGTAGCTAGATGGTTGTACCTTGATCATTTTCCACCTTGGACTATGGGTCCATGTAGTAGCTAGATGGTTGTATCTCCTCCTTTGTGCTTTCATGTATAGATCTTGTGAGCTCCGTTCATGATCAAGATCTAATCTATTTGTAATCATAGATGTTGTGTTTGCGGGGATCCGATGGTTATTGAGATTATTATGTTGGTTTGATTAATGGTTTTGTCTTTATGATTCTATCATGTATGTGTTGTTTGTGATCTTGCATGCTCTCCGTTGTTAGTAGCTATCTTGGCCAAGTAGTTGCTAGTGACTCCAAGAGGGGGTATTTATGCTCGATAGTGGGTTCATACCTCTAGTTTCCAAGGGAAGTGACAGAAATCTCTTCGGTTGTAGATGTGTTGTTGCCACTAGGGATAAAACAACGGTCTCTTGTTCATGGAACATGTGGATTGTTTACCTTACACACTTTGCTTAAAGTAGTTGTCTGTTGCTTGCAACTTAATACTGGAGGGGGTTCGGATGATAACCTGAAGGTGGACTTCTAGTCATAGATGCAGTTGGATGGCGGTCTATGTATATTGTTGTATTGCCCAATCGAATCTCATAGGATCTTTCTAACTAGTAATTACATTGTTATGCCTTGCTCAGTTCCTGTCAATTGCCCTGCTGTAATTTGTTTACCCTTCATGCCATGTTCTTTATCTAAGGAGAGCACCTCTAGTGAACTATGGACCCCGGTCCAATCTTTACCATTGATACATCTTCCACTGTTACTTGTTTACTTGCTGCAAACCATTGCCTTCCACACCATACGTTTAATCATTTGTTACAGCAAACCGGTGAGCTTGACAACCTCACTGATTCGTTGGGGCAAAGTCTTGAGTTTGTGTTGTGCAGGTCTCCGCGTTGCTTGCAACACCTGTGTGACGTTTCCTTCCTCCTACTGGTTCGATAACCTCGGTTTCTTACTGAGGGAAACTTGTTGTTGTGCTGCTTCATATCTTGCTCTTGGGGTTTCCAACGAAGCGTCCCACGACAAGTGGTGGGCGCCATCACGTCTAAATAAACACAACTATGAACTAAGACAAGCAGTGGAACAATAATACCATAAGACAAAGGGAGTAAGATTCACTATTTTATTTAGATTGAATCTTATCGGCTAGCCAAGAGTTTTCTATCTTCTAATTATGATAATAGGGATCTTGGTAATACCTCGTACCTTATTTGTGTTGAGGTCCCCCAAGGTATTGGTCCAAAATGAGTATAAGTTCTATTAAAATGACAAAAATTGATAGAGTATACAAGAAATCATTATGCACTAATACTCTATCTCACCTGCTAATAAAGCTAAGGACGGTAAAGATGGACATTTCAATGTCAAAGGAACCATTTTAAACTGATCAGATAATATCGTTTCCTTATGCTTTAGCTATTAGAAGCAAAAATGTGTATTCAAGTATGAACATGCCCTATTTACAATCGGGATAATTGGCAAATGTATAATAAAATTAGTCCAGAAATTGACCACTTGAAATCCGCCAAAATGTCCTGCATCACCTGAAAGGCAATAAAGTTTGCATGCTCACCAATAAGAAGTTTTGGTAACCTCGATTTCATAGGTTATCTAGACATTGTGTATGCGAGGTGTATATATTAAAGTTTCTACGTCATGTTACATCTCCACCCTCGCATGTGAAGCTCTATCGTGGAAGTTAATATCATAATTATCTATCTAAAGTTTCTTTAGGTTCTCTATGTTTGATCATCATATCCATGTCTCACCATACGCTCTGCGAATCCAACACCGATCATGATTTCATGATAGTGTGATGCAGGAAGTCCTACGAACGACTCTACATCGACAACGCCAAGTCCCCCAAGTGGACCAATGACTCGTGCTCGAGCCAATCTCCGCCATGATAAGGTGAACTCGCCCCTCTCTATTTGTGACTTTGATACACCCTTGGATGGATTGCTACTCCATACCAATACTTTATGTATCCTCACTCATGATCCCTAAGGACTATGATAAGAGAGATCACCAAGTCCACATGGAGCCGAAGCCAAACAACATAAAGAAGCTTTAGAGGATTCGGTGCCAACATCGGTCCGACCAGTCGTACCGGCCTTCACACCAACCAACCCGTCACCAGCACCGGTGCACCGAACCATGCACCGAATCAGTCCAGGCATGCACGTGAAGCTAAACCGGTGCCAGCACCGGTCCAATGGAACGCAGATCGAAGGACCCGGTCCCTAGGACGGTCACTACCGAACCTCGCTAAAATGTGATCCGGTGTCATTTTGGTGACTGCCTGGTCCCTGTCCCGGTCGCCACCGAACCATTCAGCACCCAACCCGGTTCCACAGACTTGTTACCGAAACCACCTGTCTGCACCCAGACGTGGTGATGTTCATATTTTGACTTAGTTAAGAATGTTTTGTGTGGCTCTGCTGAAAGGTTGCGTCATGAAGGACAAGTTAACATGTGTGGCATGTTGTCTAATGAAACACAACTATGAACTAAGACAAGCGGTGGAACAATATTACCATAAGACGAGGGGGCGTAAGCTTCACTATTTTATGTAGATTGAATCTTATTGGCTAGCCAAGAGTTTTCTATCTTCTAATTATTAAAGTAGCATGCACTAATACCTCAATTTCTTAAAAAAGATGGACATTTCAATGTCAAAGGAACCATTTTAAATTGATTAGATAATATCGGTTTCTTCCGTTGTCAGACGCAAAAAATGTGTATTCAAGCATGATGCTCTATTTAGGATCAAGATAATTGGTAAATGTATAATAAAATACCACCGGAAAAGCCGCCAAAATATCTTGCAGCACCTGCAAGACAATAAAGTTTACATACTCACTAATAAGAAGTATTAGTAACCTCGATTTCATTGGTCATCCAAACATTGTGTTTGTGAGGTGTGGATATGAAAATTTCCACGTCATGTTACGTCTTCGCTCTCGCATGTGAAGCTCCAAGCTGTATCGTGGAAGTTAAGTTCATCTCTTAATTATCTGTCTAAAGTTTCTTTAGATGATCTATGTATGATCAGCTTATCCATGTCACGCCAGAAGCTCTGCGATCCAACACCGATCACGGGTTCATGACGGCGGAGGGTTCTAAAACCTCGAGGTAAGCTTCAACGGTAGTTGACACACGCATATTTGGTTGCTAAAATTTAACTTTACGTGGCAAGTGGTAAACATAGCCTTCTGGTGTTTCTATTATTCCCTCCGACCCATATTACTTAATTTAAATTTATCAAAAATTGGATGAAACTATATACTAAATAGTGTCTAGATTCATCCAAATCTAAACAAATTTGAGTCAACTAATATGGGTCGGAGGGAGTAACATTTTTTGTGTGGTCAAAGCAGGGCATTCTGCCATTCGATTAGGATAGATGTTTTTGTTAACACATTTTCTGCCTTCCCCGCCAACTTTTTAAACCTGCATCCTTGTTCTCCCTGCATGGTATTGCCAGCGAACGAGTACTGTACCTTGTGGCCAAAGCAAAACATCTTAGAGCAGCAGAAGCAAGGGAATGAGTTCGCCTAGCGACTATACCTATCCAGCGCATAACTCGTCCACGAGGCAACACCAATCTTCTGCCAGGGACTAAAAAAAAATACAGCGATCTTCCCTATAATGCACCCCGATCCCCTGTCCTAATCAATCTTCTCGCTGAAAGATCCCAAAGGAGCCATGCAGGCAACCGCTGCGCCAATGCCGGCACGACCCCCTGCGCCGCGCCGCCGCGTTTACATGGCCGTCGACCCTCGGTGCGTGTGGGCTCACACAGTGGACGCCGACACCCTCGTCGTCGACGTCTCAGGTACGACGAATTGCATTACCGCGTATGTACTGTGGGAGTGTGACCTGTGTCTTCTGAAGGTCTCTCGTCTTTGGCTTTTCAGGGTTCAGGAAGGAGGAGCTGAAGGTGCTCTACAACACCAGCCGGAAGCTGAAGGTCGCCGGCGAGCGGCCTGTCGCCGGCGGTGCAAGAGCACGATGGGCACGCTTCCTCAAGTCGTTTCCGGTTCCGAAGAGCGTCGACACCGGCGGCATCAAGGCCGTGATGGACAATGATAAGGCCGTGCTCTATGTCATCCTGCCCAAGGGATTGCCGTCATCGTCCACGGACAGGCAAAAGCAGATGGAACAGCAGCAGCAGCAGCGGCCACCACCGCCGCCTGGAAGCTCTCTGCCTCAGCCCCATGGAGATCAGAAAGGGGAGACGGGCAAAGCAGATGGCTCGTCAGGCAGCAGCAGTGATGGCAGCTTCTCGAGCGCCCAAGAAGATGCAGAGAAGAACAGGGTCGAAGAGAGCAATGTGGTACCGGAGGAGATCAAGGTAACAATACAGGAGGAGATCGCCACACAAGATGCGTCAAGAACTGATGCTGGTGCCAATGCAAATGATGTGGACAAAGATGAGGATGAAGGCGAGAACAAGAGGTGGTGGCAGAAGATTAGGCCTCTTCACGTTCTTGGCTTTGTTGTTCTCATCCTTGCGCTGGTAGGAGTTGGCGCGCTGTGTGCGCTGTGAAGCATGAGTAAGAATTGTCTGTAAAGATTTGCATAACAGTTAATTGTGGTCTGGTAACAGATCTGCATATAAGCAGACAACTTCTAAAATCGAAGAATTGTAGTTTGAGACACTGAAAGATGCAAACGAATGACTGCATTTGATTGTAAATGTAACACACATGCTCCAGACAACGGTCTGAAAAGAGGAAAAAGGAAAAACCCACCAAACATAGAATACAACATGTATGGCAACACGACTAATCTAACCAAACACCAGGGGTATGATAAAGACCAAGATTATTCGAAACAAATGGCTCCATTTGCGCTCTGTTCCAACATATCAAGAGAGTTGTCATCAGGCTGTTCATTTTGTGCTGGCGAGCTGGGTGCGGATGAGCTTGGCAGCATTAACCATGGCTGTAAGGGCAGGCATCACCTCGGCGTACTTGCGCGTCTTGAGACCGCAGTCAGGGTTCACCCAGAGGATGTTGGTGTCAAGCACGGCAAGCATCTTGTTGACACGGTCAGCAATCTCCTCTGTGGAGGGGATCCTGGGAGAGTGGATGTCATAGACACCAGGGCCAATGCCAGCTCCATAGGTCACACCCTCGCGGAAGACAGAGAGGAGCTTCTCATCAGACCGGGAGTTCTCAATGGTGATGACATCAGCATCCATGTTAATGATGGAGAGGATGATGTCGTTGAAGTTAGAGTAGCACATGTGGGTGTGGATCTGCCAAGGGAAAAAGATCAATCAGGGTGATCCTAACAAAGATTCCTGAATATCTCATCACATTTAAAGAATATTACCTGAGTGGTGTCCTGCACACCGCAGTTAGTGATTCTGAATGAGTGGACAGCCCAGTCCAAGTAGAAAGCATGCTCGGACTTGCGCAGCGGCAGACCCTCTCTTAGAGCAGCCTCATCGATCTGGATCACCTGCAAATGGCCAAAGCAAGTTGTTACACATGCCACATGGACGTATTGTTGATGATATAAAGGTGAGACAAACAAAACGCATATACAAACCTGAATGCCAGCAGCTTCGAGATCCTCAACCTCCTTTTTGATGGCAAGGGCAATCTGGTAGCATGTCTCAAACCTGTGAGAAAGCACACCCATAAGAATGTTAAAGTACATCCACATTGAAGGTTATCAAAGCAGAATTAAGCTAGGGAAGTAGTATCAACCTTGGCTGGTCATTCCTGACAAAAGACCAGTTGAGGATTGTGACAGGACCAGTCAGCATTCCCTTCATTGGGCGAGGGGTCATGTCCTGAGCCATCTTGGACCAGAAAACTGTCATGGCCTTGGGGCGGCTGACATCACCGTAGATAATCGGTGGCTTCACACATCGGGATCCATAAGACTGCACCCATCCGTTGGCAGTAAACGCAAAACCAGATAGTTGCTCACCAAAGTACTCAACCATGTCATTTCTCTGAAATATAGAGAAATTAAGTCACAAAAATGCGCAAACCCTTCGTTTCCATAGAATAAAATAAAAATGCTGAAACAAATCTCAGTTGTAATTATCCATAGACAAAATAGTCTACAACAAGCAATAGTAGTTAGTTAGCACTGCTCACCTCAGGTTCTCCATGCACAAGCACATCAATGTCAAGATCCTCCTGGATCTTGACAACCTTCCTAATTTCTTCCTCAATAGCCTTAACATACTCTTCCTCAGTTACCCTGCAGCAACACACATTTAGAATAAAACAGAAGTAAATATTACTACAGAAGTAGTAGCTGTGGAGGCACTCACTTCTTAGCCTTGTACTCACGGCGGACCCTCCTGAGCTCCACTGTCTGAGGGAATGAACCGATTGTGGTTGTTGGAAGGACAGGAAGGTTAAGCTTCTTCTGCTGAGCGTCCAGTCTGGAAGAAACAGTGGTAGCACGGCGGTGGTCGGAGCCCTTCAAAGCAGCCGCCTGTAAGAAATGTACTTCTTGTTAATAATTGGCACGTGCAAGCTGTTAACGTGCGTCTAGGTGACTGAAGCTCAATGAACTTACGGCCTTCTGAACTTCCTCATTATTCACTCTGGGAGATGATCTCCTTGAGGCCTGAGCAGCAGCATTGGCTGCAAAGTAAGCCTGCATTTGACAATTTTCAATATTTACATGTGAGTAAAGTCAGTCAACAGTTCCAGTTTAAGTTTAAGTGGTATAAAGCACCAAAGTATAGTAAGAAAATAGCATACCTCGTCCTTTTGACCAGCCAAAGCCTTGGCTAGTGCATCCACCTCAACCACCTTTTGGGCAGCAAATGCAAGCCATGACTTAATCTCACTGTCAAGCTTAGTCTCGTTCACGAGATCAACAGCAGTGTGCATCAGTGAGCAGGAGGTGGATACCACAAGCTTGTCTGAAAGAATGTATTCATGATTGTTAGATACAGAAAGGAAAGCAAGGGACAATGGATATTAGGTCGTTTTAGAACCTTGGTAGTAAAACATTTTTACGTTTGACCATAAATGTAGAAAAAATATCAGCATCTACATCACAATGATATTACAAGATCTATCATTGAATATACTTTATAATGAATACTTAGTTTTATTCAAAGCAACATATTTTCAGAGAAACCAATGGTTAAAGTATCACCTTAAAGACTATCAGCATTGAAAAGGATCCAAATTATAATCCAGAGGTAGTAAATATTTAAATATATGGTTTAAGCTTACCCTTGCCAACAACAGTCTCAAGAGACTGAAGAGTGCTGAGAGATGCAGCAAGATCATCAGCCCAAATGTTCCGTCCATCTACAACACCAGCAAATAAGTACTTTCCAGATGGGAAACCCGCGCTCTTGACAAGATCAAGTGTCTTAGTTCCACGGACAAGATCAAACCCATAGGCAGTCACGCCGCTCAATGATGTGAGGGTCCTGTGATTACAAAAAAAAATTAGTGCCTGGTAACTCAACAGAAAAACTTGAAATAAATACAATGGTCAGGAGAAATTATTAGCACTAGAGAACTATACTTGTAGGATTCAGCAGGAACATCAGCAAAGTATGTCTCAACAAGTACATTCAATCCAGAGAGTGTCGGCTCAAGTTCAGCATATGCCGAAGAGAATGCAGCCAATTCGTGAGCAGCAAGGTCCTTAACAAGGGTGGGCTCATCAAACTGAATCCATGAAGCACCAGCAGCCTTCAGCTCAGCAACAACCTCCCTGCAATCATATAACATGCAGAATTATCAACTGAAGATTCAAGTTACCACAAAATAAGTTGTCTACTTCAGTTAATACTTACTTGTAGATGGGAAGAATGCCAGAGAGAAGTGAAAGAGGAGAGAATGATTTCTCCACACCCTTCGCTGCCTTAGAGAGGAGTAGGTACGAGACTGGTCCAACAAGCACTGGGACAGTGTCAACGCCGAGCTGCATCGAAGTGAGAACATTTAGCAGTCTGACATCATCATTAGTAAGATTATCAGCATGGCTAGCCACTTTTCTTCCAGGGTAAACACTAAATAGATCTAGGGAGGTCCTGCTGTATCACTACGATTATGCAACACAAAATAAGAGGATAATTCTTTGTTGGGTCTGTTCAGAACAAATTAATCAGTAATGAATCAACCAAACATCCCAGTTAACAAAATCATAAACTTGTCACAATCCATTCCATTAAGAACTTGCACAATTGTTGTAAAAAGTGCTTTATGGAAACACAGAAGAAAGTAAAAGACTAATTTAAGATCCTTGGAATTGAAGTTTCATGTTTTGTCAAGTATGCCAAAGGTAATGCATCATTCTCTGTACGATAGCAAACATGTTTGTTCCAGGACTATCGAGTTCAACGTCAAATAAAGCTTGCAAATTCAGCTAGTTACTGTTTAATTGTGTCGATTTTCCATATGGATAGCCAAGAAATGTGATGCACTTAATCCAAGTGTTGTTAAAGCTCTATTTTTTAACTAGAAAAACAACCACTAAAGGAGACAATCTGATTTAATTAGCAAAGGGAGTCAGACTAAACTATGACTGTATATGGAATTGGATTTAGATAGCAATCACAGATACAAGATCTTTTCTACTACTGTATCATATATGTAAGTAAACTACTAAGAAAAGGAGATGAGAAAATAAACTAAAAATGGAACTGTTCAAGGAACATACCGCCTTTGCCTCCTTGTATTCAGAGACGGCCTTGTGTGAAGCATATGAGAACTTGGTCTCTGGGGCCAATTCAGGTACAATGAAGTGACTGCAAGAAGTGAGAAAACCAGTAAGCACAACTGTAAGACCATATCCCCCCCCCCCTCCCCCCCTAAAATATCGCCAATGGTAAACTGGTAAGCTTCAAGAGATGCAGATTGGCTTACTAGTTGGTGTCAAACCACTTGGTCATCTCCATAGCAGGGACAATGGCATTGCCCCTGGCCATTGAGAAATAGGTGTCATGACCAATCTCGCCGCCAGTCCAAGAGTAGCGGTCGGGGACAGCACCAAGCATAGCAGTTGTGTCAAGCACCTGGTCATAGTATGAGAAGGTGTTGCTGGGAATGTACTTAATCCCAGCCTCTGACATTTGCTTCCAGATGCTGGCCCTGAGGTCAGTGGCAACCTTCTCCAAATCCTCAGCGCCGCTCTTCTTATCCCAGAATGACTCCAAGGCAAACTTGAGCTCCCTCTTGGGGCCCATGCGCGGGTATCCAACAATATGGGACGCCATCTTGCTATATAATGGAAACATTAAAATCATTAATTTGCAGGAACATTGAAAAAATCATTAACTCAACTTTACCATGAAGAACCTTTTGAAAATATAGTGTGCACATATAGCAACCAAAGTATTATCAGAAACATTAACAGCTGAAGGACCCAAGAATATCCTAATATATTTCACAAAACGAGTAATCAAAACATTTTTGGTTTCTTCTACACAAAATTCTTAGGTAATACGACAGGATGAGCTCCTCCTGTAAGGTGAAGAGGCTTAAGAAATACCTTCTGCTAATCAAGGACTCTTTAAACTGAAAATGTTTAACCGTACCACGAAGGCAGGTTACATGCACTAAAGATCTCCATTTAGGATCAAACCAACCCTTTCCCTGCTGAGGGTACAGGAGAGCTGAGATCGGACGGAAGGAAAGCACGGCCCCTCTCAGGCACGAAATCAGCATACTACAAATAACATTCAGAGCAACGGATAGCTCGAATCAAAATGTCTCAAGAGTAGGACAACGACAGTTAACATGCCACGTGAATGAAAACAGTAAAGGAGTAGAACTACAGGAAACAAATTGATCGGATACAATCATATAAAATCCAGTCATCCTTGGAGTCTGACGGACGCATGGCCAGTGTAACTTCAGATCGTATGCGTGGTGCACCGATTATACCAAAAAAAAAATGCTAACCGTAATGACAGATCTGATGCAAGGAAACTAACTACCGTATATCGATCTCAGATCTAACGAGGCATTTTCGGCGTAGCCAAAAGCTCGGATCTGAACAGCTACAGTCGGTGGCGGATCCAGATGGTGGCCGTGCCAAATATTTATCCAAAAAATAATTGGAGATCAGTTTGGGTTTAAGCGACTAGTACTGGATGGCTACTAAAATCTCGAACCTCGAAAACCAATGCCCAGTAATACCACGGACGGGGCGGCGACGCGATGATGCGCAACGGGAACAGCGTCAGAGGCGATCGGCGTCGGCGGTGACGCTAAGCTACGGCACGGCGGAAGCTCTAGCGCGCAGCGGGAGTCAGACTGGCGGCGCGGGATATTTTATAGCCGCGCGCATTGGGGGGCGGGCTGACTGGAGCTCGGGCAGAGTGATAGCACGAGGATCAGGAGAGGGAGTCGAGACTGAGGCAGGGGACGGCGGAGAGGGAAAATTGGAGAGGATTACACAGGCGGCGGGGAAGGAGCGGTGGGGAGGAGGGCTTACCCTTGGAGCGTGGGGCGAGGGAGTCGCGAACGCCGGGAGATGAGGAGGGAGGAGGAAGACGGGGTTGAGCACGGGGAATCCGGGGGGTTTGGGAGGTTTATTTATCGGCAGCTCGCTCCCCTCTCCCTCTCGTGTTCGTGGACGCGGTAGGTGGGATCTGGTGAGATCTCTGAGACTGATCTGAATCTATTGGTTGGTGCCTTGGTGCATTTTTCGGGCTGGGCCGGAAAAGGCCCGACGAAAAAAATCTGGGCCTGAGTCTGGCCCGACAATCGGGCCTGATTTTATGGCCCAAGCTTGGCTTGAACATACATAAGCATGTTGGGCCGGGCCGTTTCCTTTAATCCATGTTCTGTGAAGCCTAGCCTCGACGTGCCCTTCGGACCTTGATCGGTGGCCAATGGGCCAATTTTTGGGCCGGGCCGATCGGGTCAGGCTGTCCATGTCTAGGTTTTCTTGGGACGTTAGCCTGTATACCCTCCGGACAGGCTAGCGGGACGAATTGGCGTTTGGTTACACGGGCGAGGCGTTTAGCGCCAAGACGAACCATAGCGCCTTGAGCCGTGCTCAGGTGATACACTCAAAACGGTTGTTTCCAGCGAGCCACCCTCATTGTGCGCCCGCTGAATGTAAAACCGGCGGTCCCCTGCATGAGCTCAGCCGACGATGACGCAGGTGGGAGACTCCCACTGGCTTGGAAAAGGGGTGGGATCCTTTCCCTCGCCTCCTGCCGAGACACACCCTACACACTCACCGCCGAAACTATATCCACTTTTTCCTCCTTCTCCTTTTCCCGGTCAACGGCCATTGGCAGCGATAGCGACGACACCCCCGACAAGACAAAAACCAACAGGGCGGCGGCCATGCCGAGCTGGAATGACGGCGACAACTCCTCCGAATCGTATCTAGGGGTAAGTCCACTTTCCCCCAATTCTTTCATAGGGTTAAGGTTCGGCAACGAGTTAGGAATCCTCGATTTACAATCATATGAACTCGATTTGGTGTGCTAGAACAACACGGACATGGACTATGCTCTTGACTCCTTCGAAGACCCTAGTTTATACGACATAGCGAAAGATTGTCCCGAGCTCTGCCGCATCCACAAACTTGAGCCTGTCAAGCGTGTTGCACTTGAAGGAACCAACACAGGACGCAAATTCTACCTTGATGACCCACAAGTATAGGGGGTGTATCGTAGTACTTTTGATAAGTAGGAGTGTCGATTCCAACGAGGAGCAGAAGGTGTTGACTAGTTGTATGGAGCAGGAAATCTCTGTAAATACTTAGCAAACGGATTTTTAGTGGTTTTATGAATAAGCAAAGAAACAAAGTGCAAGTAATAAAGACAACGAACAAAAGCAGCAAGTGGCACAATCCTTTCTTAGCAAAGGACAAGCCGGTGGAAATACTTATAAGGACCAAACGTTCTCGAGGACCCATGGAAATTCTGTCAAGTGCTTTCGCTTGAAATAGCTGAGTATCCTTTTTTGGTGTTGTAAGTGTTGTGTGGGTGAACCCGTGCTAATGTACCGACCTTACTTGGACTAATACATACTTGTGATTAAACCCCTTGCAAGCATCCGCAACTACAGGAAAGCAATTAAGATATAAACCTAACCACAGCCTTAAACTTTGAGATCCTACGCTCCCTTGTGCAATGGTGTCCTAACGGGGGTTCAGGTTTATGTCACTCCGGCAACCCCACAATTAGTAGCCAAATACACAATGCATTTCCCTAGGCCCATAAAGGGTGAAGTATCATGTAGTCGATGTTCATATGACACCACTAGAAGAATAGCACCGCAACTTAAATACTAAACCATTGAATAATAACTCAACACAAATCCACTACTAACAACATGACTTCTCCCATGTCCTCAAGAACTAAACGAACTACTCACAAGATATCATATGGATCAAGATCAAAGATGATATGGTGATGGATAACAATCTGAACATAAATAATAATCCAATGATTCCACTCACAAGCATCAACTACAATAGTAATCAACACCGGGAAAGTTTTTCCTAAGAACTATGCAAGTATTCAACACAATTGTTACAGCGGGATGGAGTGGTGACGATGGTGCTAGTGGAGATGATGGTGTGGATGATGATGATAAACCCAATGAAGCCTAGCTTGACAGTGGTGTTGATGGCGACGATCTCCCCTCTCCGGGAAGAAATTTCCTCGGCAGAAATCTGTCTGCCGGAGAGCTCTTTCTCTCTCGGTGTTTTCTGCCCCGCAGAGACGGTGGAATCTTTTTGTGGCCGCTCCCCGTGTTTTAGGGTTCCGAGGGGAAAATATAGGCGAGAGAGTGGAGTCGGAGGCCGGCCAGGTGGGCCACAACCCCTATAGGCGCGGCCAGGGGTGGCCAACGCCTGGGGGGTGTGGCCCCCTTGTGTCCCAACTCCGCCTCCCCTTCTGGCTTCCTTCGTCTTCTGGGAAAATACGATTTTCCATAATTTTTCTGGTATGTTTCTGATTTTCGCGAAATTGTATGAAAACATCTATTTTCTCGTCAGAATCCTGACTCCGACAGTCTATTCTCTAAAAATCATCCAACATGCAAAAATAGATGAAAAGACATAATTAACACCTTATAATATAAAATATATTAATAAATAGAGGCAAATTATGATATAGAATGGTGATGCAAATTGGACGTATCATACCTCTTAGTGAGCACAGTGCGTAAGTGCTTAGAACGTAAGTGCTTAGCTCCTTGTATCGCCATTCACTTTTCTGACAAATAGTAGGTCTGTGCCAACGAATTTTTGACCTGCGGGTTTGTGGCTTGGGTAGACAATGAATGGCCAGATGCTACGAATAATGCACTTGCGAAGCTATGGGGGATGTATGATTAGACAAGCAGTGCAAGAATTAACGAGAAGGTTGAGAATGCGCAATCAGTGAAGCAACCGCATGATGAGAAGAACAAGCTTTGCAAAAAGTACTCAAGTATTCTAGTTGATGTGAAGAAGTTCATCGAAGAAACGGAAAAGAAGGATTTGGAGGAGAACTTGTCTCGAATGAATGACAACAATGAAGCATTGAGAAATGAGGCTGAGATGTTGAGAAATGAGGCTCAGATGTTGAAAAACATGTAGTCCTAGGCTGATGTAGTCAAAGAGAATCAGAAGCAATGGGATGAGGACCGAACGATCTTCAAGGAGGAAAAGAAGAAACTAGAGTACACGCTCTATGAATTGTTCAAATCCATTGACACCAACAAGGATAAACTGAAGAAGATCAGGGAAATTTGTGATGGTTGATTGTTTAGTTGCATCTTGTTATACTCCTGACTGTGAATTGGTGGTGGTAGGATGACACCCACTTTTGATGTGGTGGTAGGTTAACACCATGGTGGTATGTTAAACTGTGATCCCCTTTTGGCGATGATCATGCTTGTTAAGATTAATTCGTACTTGTGTTGTTTCTGCTAAGGGTGTTCATCTATTCATGGTTAACTATGATCCCCTTTTGCTTGTGTTGTTCATGCTTTGTGGGGATCATGCTTGTTGTCCAGGTTGTGTGTTCATGTGTATGGTGATGGTAACCTCACCAATAGAAATACGAGGTGACCACAACCATTGTTGCATGTAAACCAAACAAGTGGAGAATGTATGACATGGGACAAAAGTGCAATATGTAGGCAACCAAATAATATGGTCCTAGTTGGCCAACCGGTGCACCAAATTTGATGCAGGCTACCAAACATCTTGCACAATGTAGATTTTGGGTTATATGAGTTTGGCACCGCTGACCGTGGACATGCCCCGGTGAGACCCAAAATGGATGCAGTCTACCAAACAACCCATTGGTGGTGATCCGGCTTTGTGTTTGGCTGGGTTGGGAGGTGCTAGGCGTCGGTCGCCCACAAAACATCCTGAAATCGGTCATACTCGAGCATTTGGATCGATATCCGACACCTAGAACAAGCCTAATGTAGTTTTGCATTTATCCCCTCCATTTTCATGAAAATAACCCGTAGTCATGAGTTTCTCCACATGAAACAAAAAGGTATATCAGTTTGGTCATGTTCTTCCTGATATTTACAACAAATATATCACTATGGTGATTTACCTTTAAGAGAGGGTATTGCAAAAAAAAATCCTAACGTCACCTAAAAAAATATTATTACAACAAATATGTTGTACCATTTAAAAATAATAATGTTACAAAAAAGATTAAACAACAAAAATAGCAAATTGAGTTACAACATAAATCATTCACAATTTCAAGAAAATCGCAAACGATAACAACAAAGACCCATGTACTTGCAGCTATGAAAATTTTCTTAAGCAACAACTTTTTGATACATGTTGATTTGAAACAAAAAAAATCAACTATTTCAATAAAAACACAGCTAATTACAACAACAAAAAAATGTGTTTGTACTAACAAAATAGTAGATAAGTAGCAATTTGATGCTACAGATTCATTTGCGACAAAAAATATCTTTTGTTCCAACAAAAAACATGAAAGATTACAACAAAAGGACATTTGTTTGCAGCATTTCAAAAAACACGTAAACATCATCCAAAAAAGGGAAACAATAGGTTTTCTATTGGTCATTCCTACTTGTAGTGGTCAATTCTGGACAAGATCTGATATCTTATCTTCGTCACGATCATTGATTGTCAGGTGGCTCCGTAGAGGACGTATGAGAGGGTCCTTATAGCCAAGTCCCGTGTGCTTGTCACGCTACCTTCATAGCTCAATGAAATTTCCTTGGTATCAATAGCTCGGTTTTTTCAACCTCCGTAGAGTTGTCGCGTAGGAGGGGTATGAAGTGACAATCATGGTTCAAGCTCTCAAAGGTTTTGATTAGAGTTAAACACCTGTGTGGTCTATTAAGTTGCCGCGCATGAGCATATCGGTCACCTACCGAAAAAATGCAAACTATCGGTCACAAAGTTGTGTGAATGTGCCCCGTTAGTCATTATGTCACGTTTGTCGTTGACGTGGTTACATGTATTTTCAAATACCTCCTTATAATATTATTTTCTCTATTTACTATGTCTTTTTTCCACTATCCTATAGTTAGGCCTAAAAATAGATGTAGGGCCCACCTATCAGCCTCGTAGAGACATTCTATCAAATACCTCTCATGCACGTATCACGGAAGCCATCCATCAATAGTTGTGGTCAGGGATGCGTAAGTCGGTTGCGAGCCAGCCACGCAGCAACAAGGCCGCCCTCCCCGCTAGTACGGTTCTGGTTCGGAGCACTTGTTTGCCGCCATGACACAGTCAAGATCGGTGAGATCAAGGATGGCCAGGAGCTCTACGCGCGCACGTATCCACTCAGGATGTACCACTTCTGATCTTGATAAAGTTATTGAGCTTCTTCAGAAACAATCGTCCCAGAATCTTGTAGATTAACGTGGAGCTTTTCCTATCTATGGAGAGAACGAAGCAAGATTAATTATCTCTCGAGCCGTTCCTGCCTTCCTGAAATCGTACGTGTGCAAAAGAGGAGCAACAATGCAACATGGAGGTTCGGGAGAATTCAGCTGCCACACAAAGTTTAGCTTGTGGAGGAATTCCAGCTTTGATACTACTATCTAGTGACACAACTATCCATAAAAGTGACGGGACTAGCACGAGCACGGCACGAGGACCAATGAAGATTGGTCTGTGCAGTTTAATAAAAAAAGGGACCTAGCAATTAGAAGAAACTACATTTTAAAAAAATATTTGCAAAAAACAGATAGCCACATCAGCGATTTAACTGCGGATGTGACGGAGTGACTAACGAGGCACAACCACACAACTTTATGACCGATAGTTTGCATTTTCCCACTTAATGACCAATGCGCTTATGGATGGCAACTTGATAGATAGCTCAGGTGTTTAACTCTTTTGATTACAGTTTTATCTCAAACCGATATCAACCTGGCCTCTAGTTTGACCTTGAGCAGTCAATGCACATATTCCTGCAGCATACGCTCGATCAATCATGGTGCCACTACTTTGGCACTTCCTCATTTCTACAGCATAACATTTTCTTGCCAACTATATGAAAACCGAGCAATATTTTATCCTACAAAAAAAGGGTGAACATACATGAGATGGTTTTGAAGAAATGGAACGCCTAAATAATCATGCAGGGAACGTGAGCAGCCGAACTGCCCGAGTGAGAAATTAAACAAGACGCAAAATGGTGTGGAGATGTGCTGCCACAGCCAGGGGACCGGGGGTTGGTTTTTTTTTTTTTTGAACGGATTACGGGTGCAGAGCACTTGAAATATAAAGCTGCATTAACGTCGTTGGAGTACAGGAGGCTTGAGAACTAAGAATTACACAGAGACCCAGAAAATAAGCACCGAGGACCCTAAAAAAAACTTGAAAAAGCAATCAAGTCCACCATCTTCTTCCTCCTCCAGATCGACGATGAAGCTCCGGTATCAGCCCGCACCTTGCCACAGCCAGGGGACCGGGGGTTGGTGCGATGGCCATGCAGCGTTGCTGAGTTGACCTACTTTTTCAAATGATCGTACTTGGTCTGTTCATTAGTCATCTCGTGTTAATTTGTATATAAGATATACTAAGATATACTGTCATACTTGATATGAGAGGGTTCTTATACTTCTTTCGTCTTAAAATATAAGATGTTTTAGCTTTGTAAAGGAAATGTATCTAAATTTTTTTATATATAAGTTCACCCAGCTTTAGAGTAAATTTACACACTAAAAAAATCTAGATACATTTTTTTCACAACTCTAAAGCATTTTATATTTTAAAATGGAGGGAGTAGCCAAGTCTTACGTGTTTGTCGCGCTACCATCATAGCTCAGTGAAACTCCCTTGGTACATCAATAGCTCAGTTTTTTTCAACCTTCGGTGTATATAGCGTAATGACTGTGATAGTTGTCACACGGGAGGGGTATCAACTGACAAAGTGGCAATCATGATTCAATCTGTCGTAGGTTTCGGTTGCAGTATTATCCCAGACTTCTTGACCGATATCAACCTCTGGCCTCTACCGACTACCGTGAGCATGAGCAGTCAGTCAATGCACATATTCCTGCAGCATGTGGTCGATCAATCACGGTGCCACTACTCCGTCACGTCCTCATTTCTGCAGCCTGGCAGTTTTTTGTCCAACTATATGAAAATCAAGCACTTTTTATCCTACTTCCTTTGGTCCATATTAATATTCTTAATTTTTTTTTAAATTCGTATGTATCTAGTTAGCCATTTAGACTACTTTCTCCAATCCAGGGAAATCCCTTTTGGCTCACGGTTGCATTTACACCATTATGAGAAAACGTATTTTAAAATGTCAAAAAAATGAAAAAAATATCTACATATATATTCGAACATTTTATGTTCATTCACAAGTTTTCGGGATGAAAGAATATTTTATATGTCATGTATAAAAAAGATAAAAAATATCACGTGAGTACGACTATCACAGGACATTTTTTGTCTTTTTTGCACGAGACACGTAGAATGTTATTTTATCCCAAAAACTTATGAATGAACGTAAAATGTTCGGATGTATATGTAGACAATTTTTTTGAATTTTTTTTGACATTTCGAAATATGTTCTCATAATAGATGCAAATGCATCCGTGAGCCGAATAGCCATCTACCTTTGATCCATATTACTTGTCACTGAAACGGATGTATCTAGTAATATAGATCAAAGGGAGTAGATGCATTCGTACGTACACAAAGTTGAGAACACTAGTATAGACCGGAGGTAGTAAAAAATAAGACGAACATGCATGGGATGGTTTTGAAGAAATGGAACGACCTAAATAATCAGCCGAACTGCCGGAGTGAGAAATTAAACAAGACGCAAAATGGTGGGGAGATGTGACGCAAAATGGTGGCGGAGATGTGACGCCAGGGACAACCATGGGGGTTGGTGTGCTGGCCATGTAGTGTTGCTTGAGGCTGACCTACTTTCTAAAATGATCGTACTTTGGTATGTTTATTGGGTATCCCATGTTAATTTGTACAGAAGATATATTGTCATACTTTATGCATGTATGTATATGCCTTATTTTGACGGTAACTTAAAACTTTCGCCAATAATATTTTCAAAGTTTTAAAAGTGTATAGAATAGACAAACATATGCGCCCCTCGCGCAAGGCTATGAAAATAGAAGAGATTTGCTACAGTCCAAAACGATTAGTTTACGGTTCACCGGCATCGTCTTCGCGACACAAAATTGTCGGTTGTGGAACCATGTGGTTCGTGCAACAATTTTAAATTGCAATTGCATCAATCAAATAGTAGTAGTAATGCGGAAGGGGTGGAGGAGTGGTGGGGTATGCAAGTGCTGTTATTGTTTCCATGGAATCCTTCTCCTCTCTGATGCTTCTCCAATGGAATCCCGATTGGGCGATGATATATAATGACGTTCAAAAACGCAATACTAGATCGACGTGCGCCCCCAACCATCCCCAAGTGGGAGTGGAGTAAGCTGCCTCATACCAACCACGACACTGACAGCTCCCTCTCAGCTACTACTACTACTTTTCCCTCATGGTTTGTTTGTTTGGCTTCCATCGCACTCAAAAAATATACGCATGGAGAAGGGAAGAGAGTTTCCCATGTTCGTCTCATCATCTCTCGTGTCCCCCTGGGACTCTGGGAGAGAGCTCCTATTGGCGGTGTGCCTCGGCGTTATGATTCGTGGAGGTGGAAAGGTAGACATGGTAGGTGCTCCTACCTCCGGCTCCGGGGGTTGGTGTGGTGGACGACGCATGAGACATGCGAGATACGCGTGTCCAGACAGACCTTTGTCGATCGTACGCCCGTCCCGGTGGGGTGGGTTGCAGTTGCAATCACGGTGATTGAGCCCGTGCTGGGAAAGATCACCGGCCGGAGTTCTTGTTTGCCGTAACTGGAATTTGCTCGGATTGGTGGGACGCAGGAATTCCAGTGGAACAACTTTTTTACTGGGATCTGAATCCTTTCGTTCTCATATGGAAACAAATGTACTCCCTCCATCCAGGAATAAACTCAAGTCAGTTATTATTGGACGGAGGGAGTAAATTGTTTTGTCTCATGGAAATCGGTTCGTTTTCAGCTGGCAATGTAATAAAAATTACTTTCGACGCATGTACCTACTACACATTAAAACGGATGTGTTGTGTATCCAGCCAAATACAAGGCTTGCCAGTCTGGTCTGAAAGCACCAGCAGATCAGCTAGACATCAACTTTCTGTTACGGAAAAGAACAGTTCCAGCTCCGACGTCACCGCTCCAGGAAAAAAATACACATGATTCTGCCAGCTTCACCAGCTGGAAGGAGGTGTTCTTGGTGGAAGAATCTCGGGAATCTCTTCTTCCCACGAACCAATCACTCGTGCGCCGACGCAAGTAAAATTATAGGTGCTGAGCTCAAGTCTAGCACACACAAGTCACTTTCAAAGCAGTTCACCAGCTAAAATACTACTACTCGTGCTGTACATACACATGTCGGAGCTGAGTAGCTGACAACTTCACCAAACCCCAGCAGGAGAAAATACAAAAAAATAAGTAAGCTTGATGAAGCTTCACGGTTATGATTAATTAGGTTAAACAAAAAAGGATCTCTAGATTAACAAGAAAAAGGAAACTCCTAGGGCTCATGGGGGGCAACAATGGCTGGGACCTTAAATACAGGCTATGAACACGTATACAGCTATGCTCTATGAGACTCCACCGCTGGAAAGGATGTCAAAAGATCAGGGGCTACTCGTCAGAAGCCTTGGGAGAGGTAGGTTAGTACAATAGAGACAGCTCAACAACCTCTGCTCTGGAAGATTATTCTTGCTCCGCCTCGTCGCCCGATAGCCCCCCCTCGTCGCCGTCGTCTTCGCTGTCTTCATCATCGTCGTACACATCCTCATCGCTGCCATCCGAGGAACCGAAAATCGCGTCCTTGGCTGCCGCGGAATCGCCAAAGCCGCCATGTCCAGGCTGTTGCGTGCTGCTTGAGGAGGCATGCACCGGACTGGGTGCGGTGGCTGGTGTTACCGGGAAGAACGGTCTGGGGGCTAGTGGTTTCAGGTGGTTCAGAAGGCTTTCCCCGGGCCTAATGTGGATGGCGTCTTTCGACTGCGCTGCTTTTATGATTGAAGCTGCATCAGACGGAGATGCGATGCGCGCGCCTGCTGCGATGGCTGCAGCCCTTATAGAGGAGCCCTCGGGAGCTGCCCGAGCCTCCGTATTGTCTGCAAGTGGTTTCGTCTCTGGGTGTGTGGCAGCCACTTGTGCAGAAGATTGACATTGGCGAAGACCAGATGATGCGTTGCCGTTACTCATCGCACCACCAGAGTTGGAATTCATCCCCCCAGCTGCATCAGGAAGTACGGTCAAAATGACCATGTTACTTCATTAAAGTGACCGGCCAGGATTACTCTTAAAGAACTTGAACAAATCATGACATATATACAGTTGCATGTTTGGAACTAGTTATGTGCTTCCATACGAAAGTAAAACCATGGCAATACATACCTGCAGACATCTTGGAGTTGTCCATGGAAGATAAGCAGAATCCAATTGGAACTGTCACAAGCTGTGGTGAGGCAGTAGAATTTGCCATATTTGTGCTGCTTCCCTTGTTTCCATTAGCCTGGGACAGTTCATGGCTCTGCATATTTCATTAGGATTTATTATGGTCAGGGCTCTGAAGCTAGTGTAGAAGAGTCTTGAGACAATTGAAATGAAAAACACTCCGTAATTTAGAAAGGAAATCCAAGCTAACCATGGCACAAATAAAACAAGCTACATCAGACAATTCATATGGAAAGCACTCTATAATTTACGAAGCAAATCCAAGTTAACCATGGCCACTGCGGAAAAAGCTACTACAGGAGCAAAACTAGTTAGCATGCCATACGGGAGTATTGATGTTGTCTCTCTGGCTAATTGTAACTGGCCACCATACTGCAACATCCTAGAACAGCAACCAACTTTCCTTTACAGATGACTAAAATATATCGATTGTTGCAATTTTGCATAACACTAATAGACCCATATAACTGTTAAGTCTTGACACAGCGCAAATACGATAGCAGTTTAGATATCACAAAAACAAGACAATAGCTAGCTATCACCCATCAAGACATATTTATCAATTTGATGACATCACAGGAAAATAAATCGATGGATGCATACTTAAGGAAATTAAACGAAATTCCTTTAAAAAAAGAAAAGGTTAAGAGAGATATTTCAAGAGTGATAAGTGGCATGCGGCCTTTCTGACCCTAAGCACATTTGGAGCTAGTATAATTGGTATCTATTCTAGGTTAGGTGGGGGTCACTATGTCATAGCATGAAAGTGACACAGGCCTGTTTGACTGATAGCCTAAAAGTTCCTAAGCATGCCTAACTCAGTTAACTTGTGGCGGAGAAAAAAATGGCACTACAAATTAGCTAACCATCCTTGGCACAACTACATGTGTGATGTCATATGTTTATCAAGTGCAGCAAAATAAGGTTGCCATGTATAAGTGGTGGCTATTCAACCCGACAACTGGCTAACTTTGTCAACACTGAAGTCAGCCAATATTTTGGTAGTAGTGGACCGATACCGAAACATGTATATCATTGTTTGTGTTTTTTTCACACATATAAACCGTTATAGGCGATATGACAGCTGATATTTCGCCAGCACAGCCCAACATGTAGATGACATGGAATTAATCATAAACATCTCACTATTAATGATATTAGTGCATCACAAAAAGGAACAGAAGAAATTTTCCATAATGATGAATACAGTTTACACGATGCACATCTATCTGTTACAAACTTACAACAGAATATACACCATGCATGTCTAATTATTTATTATGTTGTCATGTACTTAATTCATGTTCTATTTGTTTCTTATGTAAAACTGTCAAAAACTAATTGCATGCTTGTTATGCGGTTGGTATTTTGTATTACAGTTATAATAGAAAGGCATGACATGTACTCCCTCTGTTTCATAATATAAGATGTTTTAGATTTGTAAAAAGAGTGTATTTAGACCTCTTTTAGTGTGTAGGTTCACTCCGAATCTATACACTTTCACAAAGCTAAAACATCTTATATTATGAAACGCAGGGAGTACATCAATGAAAAAAAAAGTGAACACTGTAAAAAAACAAAAGGTGAACACTGGACAACTAAAAGTGAACAAGCCTTTCCAGTTACAACTATGTATCACCAGATACTACCCCATATCTGATATAGCCAAGCCCAAAGTGATATGAACCTGATATCCGTTAATTAGAAATTTTATTACTCGACAAAGTAACACTTACATACTAAATGCATACCAAGTGATCCAAATACACCATATCATATAGCTTCACACAAATTTGCAGAGCATTCGGGCCAATAATGAAATGGTAAGGTGAAAATACTAGATTATTATTTTGCTAACGTCTCTATTTTAACAAGTTTACTCAAGCAAGGAGCTACTAATATTGTACAAGCAGTCACATTTCAGCTGAAGCAAGAAGCTACTAACACATCTCTAGATTATTATTTTGCTAAGGTCTCTAATTTTTTCCCGGGAAAAGCAAAGGATTCTTTGCATTTTATTTCATTGAAAAGGTAGAGTGTGTTACATGCCTCCTAGGAAGTTTCTCAATCACTACAAGATATGGTTCCCTAGTGCACATCCCAGGTTGCCGGCCAATAAGGTCTCTATTTTAACAAGTTTACTCAAGCAAGAAGCTACTAATACTGTACAAGCAGTCACATTTCAGCTGAAGCTTCATCAGAGTGGCCTCACTTCAAGCAACAAAAGCTGCAACTGTATTTGTATACAAATTATAATACTCCCTCCGTCCTGAATTAGATGTCGCAGATTTTTCTAGATACGCATGTATCTAGACGCGTTTTAGTGTGTAGAGATACATGTGAATCTAGAAAAAATTGCGACATCTAATTCGAGACAAAGGGAGTATTATGAGTATGTTAACTGTTTTCTAGCTGACAATAATCACTTAAATTTTCTCTAGCTACTCGCTGGAGCACTGAACAACAGAAGCCCAATAGTTAGGTGTCTCTGCCTCTCTAGAGAGCACTATGTATAACCAAAGCAGTTCAATGGAAATTAGTTCAGACGATACACAAGTCAAAAGTAACAAGACTGACTTTGATTCGTTGCATTTCCTCATGCAGAGAGAGCAAAAAATTAGTGATGGGGTATTCTTCTTTGGTTATACATGTGAAGTACCCAAATTTGTATTGAAAATTTGGAACCACTAGTGCTAGCTCACCGAGGAAACGATGTAAAAAACGTTATAGTTAGGAATTATATGTTTATAAGTCAGACAGACATGATCAAACTTTACTCCACAAGGAAATGCCGACTTTTGGGGTTCATATTTAATGCGCAGACTGGATAAAGCACCACCACTGTGTACAAATAGACATTACGAAATTATTTCCGAAACTGGTAATATCCAGTCAAGAAGGTGGTTCAGATGAGGATATATAATAACATAACATATATAGTAGTTTGTTGAGTAAACAGTATTACTTATCATTTTTAATATCAGTCAACATAATAATTCAAGCAAGATTTTATACTTGAAAATGAATCTTGATATGCATTTTGCTGGTCTTCTCAAATAATTCAAGTTAATTGACCAAAGTGCAATAAGGAAATGTTGGTGTTATTAATAAGACAAGTAGGAAAAAAGGCCTACAAGCAAATACATAGGAGACAAAAAAATCGCTAACAGACACATAGCCTCATTAATCTCTAGTTTATCAGCACCCCATATCTGAACTTAATATACAATGTACACAATCAAGTGGAGAAGTTCTGTGATTTTGTCACATAAATTATATTACTCCTTCATATTTTATAACTGATTTGTAGACGCATACAAACATATGCACAACTAAATGTGTTCATCTACCCAAACCTACTTTTCTAGTCCAAATGATCAACAGACAAGAATGAGCAACAATACACAATGAACAAGGGGCAATGTATGAAGATATGTAATATTTTGTAACAAAAATGTAGAATATGTCTTATATAAGAATAAGAAGCTCTCCCTAGCAATAATGTGTGAAAGGAGGGAGTATAAACTATATCTACAACGTTTAAGATATGAATATGAAGCTTCTGGTAGTCAGTATAGTAAATGACCTCATTAAGTTGTGAAGCAACTCCTGAAGATTTTGCTTCTCCTCCTTGCACGATATTTCCTGAAGAAGGTGCTGATGTTAATGCATCTTGGTCTGGCAATCCATACAACTTGTCAGCAGCTACAGAAGGAGGCGTTATTTTGCCATCAATTGAGTTATTTGAACCTGATGTTTGTCCGTATTGTGTACACAAAGAAACAGGAGCGGCAACAGCTATCTGATTAGGCCCTTGTGAAGCACTTGATGTACTGGGAGCAACAGAGAGAAAATTAACAGGTTGCTGCATATACATAAGTTGATTTGGTGAAGAGTTCTCTCTTGAGTTGTTTGAATTCCTTCTTCTCTTCCTTTGCTGACCAAAACTATCCTGGAATTTTCCAGAACTTTCTGGCGGTTGTGATGCAAGTGGAACCACTGCCAATGGTGCTATTTGTCCAATACCTCTCTTGGCCTGATTGACCTTGTTAGCAGCCTCTTGAAGGGCCTGCATTGCTACAATATATACCTCTACAGATGATGCTCCTTCTTCAGCATACCTAAGCGCTTCCCGACACAAATTATTGTAACGCCACGTCTGAGACTGCTCGCCATCTTCAGCTGTACTTCGTTGCTCCTCCTTGGGCTCTTTAACTCGACCAACTTCATCAAATTTTTTGTTCAAGGTTCTATCTATGGCATGTTTGGCCCATCTTCTCAAGATGTACTGAGAAGGAAGTGCAGATACACTTTGCGCACCAAAAACAGCAAGAATATGCCTACAGACAATACCGAAATATTCGAACATCTGACAGGTACATTTTGCGGAAGTCTCAGAAGAATTGAACCGAACCATACAAGGCTTCTCACTTCCTTGAGATGCAGTCACTTTATATATGCAAGCCTTACCGTCCTCCTCGACCATTTCCAAAGTGGAAACAGAGGCATCAACCAATTCCTGTTGGAACTTCAAAAACATTGTCCTTGTGTATAAGTCTGCTCCTTGCTTCTCAATAGAAGATGATGTCTTAATATCTGGAAGCGAATACTTTGTTTCAAATTCTTCCTTCATCTCCTTTTCATAACAACTGTCCAATGCCTTTTCATACTGCTGTATGAATGACTGTGAGTTAGTTTTCGCAGTGATGTAGGATTCAAAAAATGAGCTCCTGCTTGTACACTCCAGCCTTGATGGCTGATCTCCGAAGAATGTATCCCTCAAGTATACTGGGACCCACTGCTGCCGGCAATTGTACACTGAATCAAGCCACTCGTTATTTCCAGGGTCAAGTTTAGAAATTAATGCCTCCCAATTTGCTTCGAACTCATCAATTGTCTCGGACATGTTGATACAATTCACAAGCTCGCCATGAAAGAACGGGAATGCATTTAACAAATGTGATAGCTTATACTGGGCTTCATTCAAGATGTGCCACCTGCAGACTCGGTGCCTAGTTTGATGAAGAACCTTATGGACAGCGGATCGTATGGCGTCATCATACTCAGTGGTAAGAGAGGTAGGGTGTTGACCAGACATTGCCAAGAGAAGTGTCTCAAGCAACCAAACAAAAGATGCCTCGGAGTTATCCCCGATGACCGCACAGCCAAATAGGATCGGCTGGCAATGGTGATTGAGTCCAGTGAAAGTGAGAAGCGGGAACTCGTACTTGCTTCTTTTGCAGTAGTCATCCAAGAAAACGGCGTCCCCAAAGTCCTTGTACGCCATCCTTGCTCTGGCATCAGACCAAAAGACATTCCCCACCGGATGGCCGTCGACAAACTGCATGGCGTAAAAGAATGCCGGGTCTTCAGCTTGCATGCGTTTGACATAATCGAGAACTACTCGAGCAGCATCTCCAATACCATCCCCAATATACTGGGGAACCACTGGAACAATGCTGTTGTGAGGAACTGGCGGGGTAAGAGGTGGCGGCGGAGGCTCAATGGCGAGAAGCATACCGCCATTTCGACGAACACCATAGGACCGCTGCTTCCCGCACTCTGAAAGTGGCTTGTGTGGGCGCAGGCAATGTGCCTGGTTCTGAGGAACCAGGGGATGGTTATGGGCAGTCTCCAGCTTGGTTATCAACCATTTGCCGTTGTCCTGCTTCTTCACCCGGATCATGGCCTTGCACCCAACCCTGGTGACGGCCCGGGTCCTCCGGCCCCTCCCACTGTCTTCAGCGCCGGGGCTGGCGGCGAGACCGTCGTTCTTCCCGCGGTAGGTGCGGAACCCCTCCTTGGCGCAGACGAACTGGCGCGACATGATGGCGCCGTCCCTGCGCGAGCGGTGCATCACGCTAATCCTGGTGCTGAAGCCGACGCGGTGGGCGTAGACATTGTAGAAGGTCCAGGCATCCTCCTCGTCGTCGAACTCCATGCCCTCGAAGGGGTCTACGCCGTCGTGGACGCTGGGGCGGGCGGGGTACGCCGCCCCGGCCGAGCCACTCCCGGCGTCCAGCTCCATCTCCGTGCCGTAGCCGAGGCTCTCGTTGTCCGCGTCGCCCATTTCGCTGTCGGGGGTCCCTTGGTCGCTCGCTGCCGCCCCTCTCTCCATAGCGCCCCCCACGCCTCAGCGAGCGCCAGGAGCGTCCGAAGGCTGCGCCGCCTCCCCTCGCCCCGCGCGCAGCCCCGAGACCAAGCCTCAGGCCAGGGGCGTCGCTGTCTGCGGCCAGGGGACGAATATTCGCCCAGCAGAGATTCCCAGGAGCAGGTCCTGAGCTGCTCCGGCGTGGAGAGAGGAGCAGAGGCGATCGAGCTGCATACGGCGCGCCAGGGCGTCGAAGGGGAGGGAAGAGACCGGGTGGTGTATGGGAAGGGGAGGAAAAGAGGGGGGAGGGTCTGGCGGCTGCGGCGGCGGCGGTGCTCCGGCGAGGTGCAAGTGGGAGGAGGAGGTGTGGGGCAAAAGGGGAAGAGGAGGGACGGGAGTGACCGGGTTGGACGGTCTGGGGTTTGACCGGGCCGAGCGGGCGCACCGGATCAGCGAGGGGGTCCCGTCCGCCTGGCTAGGGTTTGTTCCCGTCCCCTCCTCCTCGTCCCGTGGCCCACCGCGATTCACTGTACAGTACTTTGACGTGCAACTGAGCTGAATGGAATGAATCACCTGATTGGTCAAAAGGCCCAAAAATAGTGCGCTTTTTCCCCCTCATTTCACAACAAAAATAGTGCTATTCACTTTTCCTTCCTTTTGCAAAAAATGAGTTTTGTTGCTTTCTGGAACGGAGTTTTGCTAGGGCAGTTAGGGCAACTCCAACAACGCTCCATTTCAGTGTCTGATCTGGTTTGATGCACATGTCCGTACATGATAGGTCACTGCACCCGGTGACGAATCTCATTTGTCCGAGATTAAGTACTACCTCCGATCCTAAATAAGTGTCGCCATTTTAAACTAGAGTTAGTTCAAAACCGTGACACTTATTTAGGATCGGAGGGAGTATTTTTTTTCCTTTTTTTTCATCTTTGCAAATACATATAGATAGTGAGAATCAATTTAGACATTATAGTTCATAAAAAATAACAAAGTAGCCTTTCATGCATAGGCCAAGCATGGTTTATTACAATCATTTTATTTCAAATAGAAATAAAAGAAAAGCATAGTGGCTCCTAACATGATTTCACATATGTTTAATCAAATCTTCTTGGAGTTTGTTGTGAGTTGCACGGTCTCGTATTTCATGATGGACCGTAAGAAAATCTGCAAAGTTATTTGGTGGACAGCACCAATTCAGCCTGAAATTTCCATCCTTGGTTATATACACCATCGTCGTGCTTCTCTCCAACGATCATGTTGTGCATGATCACACAAGTAGTCATGACCTCTCACATCTACTCCCTGCTCCATGTCCTAGCAGGGTGTTGAACAATGGCCCAACAAGATCGGAGCACACCAAATACCTGCTCCACATCCCTCCTAGCGTCCTCTTGCTTTTTAGCAAACCTACTCTCAGCTTCAGCTATAGGTTTGCAAATTGTTTTCACAAATATGGTCTAGAGAGGATAGATACCATCAGCGAGATACTCCCGCAAATAAGTGTACATTTAGGAAATGCTAGGCAAATTAGTTCTCTCTCTTCTTTTATGAGGCTTTATTAATTACTAAAAGAAGAGAAGAATAAGGATTGGTGGATGATATGGAAGAGAAGAATAGAGATTGGAGGATGAGGTGGGAAAGTGATTACGAGGAGTTAATTGTATTTATTTAATGACTTGGTATTGTAGATGTACAATCTTTTTGGGACAAATTTTACTAGATATACACTTATTTGCGGATGGAGGGAGTAGTACCCTTTGACGTAAGTGTGGCCATTGATCTCATAGCTGACCTTCGAAGCATGGCCATCCACAAGCCTAGCGAACATAGGAGAGTGTTGAAGCACGTTAATATCATTGTGAGAGACTCACATACCTAAAAGAGTGCCAAATCCAGATATATTGTGATGCAACCGCGTCAAGTAGGAGCGTACACCCTTCTGTATGGCCTTTGTATTGCTCTTGCCAAGCAAATAGACATTTCTTCCATTTTCATCATATGCAATCTATGCTTCAAAGCATACCAAAAAATCCCCTTCTCTCGTTGATTAACAACAGTTGGACAATGTCGGTAGCATTTGGTTCTCTCAAGTATTTGTCAGCAAACACCTACTGCTCTAACTTTTGCATTGGCTCAAGGCAAGTAGACTCGCTAATGTGCATCTACTCGTCAACTAGATCACCGACAGCTCCATATGCAAGCATCCTCACACCTCGGGCTGGGCTCGGTGCGAGCCATGTTTCAGCCCGCGAAAAACTGGCTCGACTCAGGCTGCCTTGTTGAGCCCTCAATCCGGGAAAATGGGTTCGGCCTGGGCTCGCTAAAAACTTGGTCCAGCTCGAGCTGACTCGTGATGATCAATAAACTCTCTGGTTCAAATTTGTGCAACAAAATCAAGCAATTAAACATTCAATTTTTTCATGAAACTTCACGGAATAAAAATTGAACTATATATGAATCCATTCCAATGAATAGAATCAACAATTACGAATATAAAATTTTCACCAATTTCACTTATAGTTAGTGTAACTACATTGGACGATAAATGTAACCACACACCACATGTCCTATCATATTTTTTCAAAATTTAGAAGATTTTAGACATGCCCGTGGTGTGTGCGCGTGGGTCGGGCGCTTGTGTGTCCTATGATGATCGATTAGTGCTAATAGAAGAAAAAATCACGAGCTCGTGGGCTGGACCGAGTAGAGCCAGCCGAGCTTTTGACTCGTGAGGGACTCGACTCGGTCCATGATCATCTCGGTCCGAGCCTAGCTCGGGGCGAGCCGACGCTGGACCGGGCCGAGCGAAAAGCTCGCCCTCGAGCGTCCAACCTTACATGTGGCATCCTTCTTTAGCCGTAAGTAATCACCATAAGCCCTCACTCGTTGAAGAAGGCGCATGAAAATTTTCCTCGACATTCGAAAGTGTCACCGAAAAAGAGGGGCCTTGTATAACGGATTTGTGCGGTGAAAGTAGTCCCACCAGAGTTATTGATGGTCGGCCTCTTAGTTGCAGTTTAGCGCTAGACTCCCCGTCCTGGCACCGAGCCCCTGAACCGCGGCCTTAGATTCTCCTCGTGGTCATGGGTGGTAAGAGCGACGACCACATAGAGCTCAGTGTCATCATCAGAATCGTCCGACGATGTGTTGATGACATTATTAAACAAGAACTCGTTCGAGCTATCCATGATTTGCGGGCGCAACAAACAATCGAATAGGTTGCGGACAACAAGGACCACAAGCGCACATGAGGTGGTGGCGATCGGGACGTAGGCAGGCGTCCGAGACAAGGCGGTGGCTGTCGAGACAACAGCGAGAGGCCCGATCGTGTACATCTACCAAACTATGTGAATGGGTGGCAGTATCGGGTGCGACGGTGGAAGGGGCTAGATGCATTGGGTAGGATAGGGGTTGTTGTGGCTGTTTTGTGGCTGGCTGGCAGGACCGTGTCAAACAAAAGGATACACGATCCAGACGCATTGTTTGTCCACACCACCGCAAAACCGGCCTAAATTTGGGCCAAGAATGCGGCAAAATCGACCGATCCACGGGGCTCGGTTCGTTTACGTGACGCCATTTGTCCTTGTCCCCTGTTTGGTCGGACTTATTCTGATGGCTGATGTCTACGCACGCTTCTATTCTTGTAGACAGTGTTAGGCCTCCAAGTGCAAAGGTTTGTAGAACAGCAGCAAGTTTTCCTTAAGTGGATCACCCAAGGTTTATCGAACTCAGGGAGTAAGAGGTCAAAGGTATCCCTCTCAAGCAACCCTGCAATTAAGATACAAGAAGTCTCTTGTGTCCCCAACACATCCAATACACTTGTCAGGTGTATAGGTGCACTAGTTCGGCGAATAGATAGTGAAATACAAGTAATATGGATGATTATAAGTGGTAATTGCGATCTAAAATAAAAATGGCAGCAAGCAAATATGTAGCAGGACTGATTGTAATGGTGTTTTAATTCTTAAAACAAGGCCCAGGGATCATACTTTTACTAATGGACACTCTCAATAATGATAACATAATTGAACACATAAATATCTTCTCTTCACTATGCTACCCTGAACTACTCTCTGGTTGGATAACAAACACCAATTCACCGCGTAGGGCTATAAAAGCACACCTTAAAGTTCGCATTTCCCATCTAGGTAACCCCACACTGTCACCTTGAGCGCTAGATGGTTCCAAACAAACACTACAATTTCATAGAGACATCCAACTCAAATTATAACTCATGATAAGTATTTCTGTAATCTTTAGCCTATGAGCCACACACGGTGCGCACACTGTCACCTTCACACACGTGGGACAAGGTATCTTCGGAGATCATATTAATAAAAGCACTTGAATAGCATAATAGACAAAGAGTAGCATCTACTTATTCAACTAGATTACAAAGCTCATGATCACATAAAGATCAAACCATGGGAGAGAGAGATAAACCACATAACTACCGGTAGAGCCCTTAGCCTCGGGGGAGAACCTACTCCCTCCTCGTCATGGGAGTCAGCAACGGCAATGGAGATGGCGGTGGAGTCGATGGAGATGGCTCCGAGGGCAATTCCCCGTCCCGGCAAGGTGCCGGGACAGAGACTTTTGTCCCCCAAATCTCGTCTTCGGTGGCGGTGGTGCTGCAGAACTTTTCGTGGAATTTTGATTTGATGTTTAGGGTTTTCGTTTTGGGGAGTTTATATAGGCGAAGGGGCAAGGTCGGTGGACACCCGATGGGCCCACACCATGGTCAGACGTGGTCAGGGGGACCCCCTCCACCCTATGGTGTGGCCACCTCAGTGCCCTCCTCCGTCTCTACTTTAGACTTCGTCTTCGTGTCGGGAAAATAGGAGGTTTGGCTTTTGTTTCGTCCAATTCCAAGAATATTTCCTTTGGTAAAAACCTAGAATAGAAAAATAGCAGAAAACAGGAACTAGCATTGTGGCATCTTGTTAATAGGTTAGTTCCAGAAAATACATAAAAATGCCATGAAGTGTAAGCAAAACATAAAGCAATTGGTGTAAAACAAGCATGGAGCATCAAAAATTATAGATACGTTTGCAATGTATCAATGGCCCGATCCGTTTCCGGGGGTGTTGGAGTGGCCCTTACAATAGATATGATTTGGTCATGGTTTGAGAGAAAAGTCACATATATAAAAGGAAAGATACTATGATGTCTATTCTGTCCACGAACAAGAAGAACTAGGTTGTGCATCGTAAGTTTGCAACACCACTAAATGGTATGCCCGGTCTATTTGTATTTTGTAAGAGCATTGTAAACGCCTTTCACAAACAACAACCTTGTAAGTTGACTAATAATTGCCATTAGTCGATATCATTAATGACTCAGAGCTACAAGGAAACATAGCCGAAGACAAGTTAGGTCATCCGTCGCGTTGGCTTTCCTCGCCTTTGACGCCTTACTCGACACCCGAAGGGGGAGAAGGTACGAGGGTAAGGATCATTACTTTGAGTCATTTGGTTCCTTTCTATGCTCGCCCAAGTGAGAGAAAACTAAGGCCTAAACTAGAGAAAGGAGTTTTTGTTTATTAACTATGTGTGCATTGATACAAAAAAGACATAATTAGTTAAGATATGTTTATATGAGCCATAAAAATAGTTTAGTTAATGTTGAACCAAATTTCTCCTAAACTTGATTACAGACTTTGTTCTCAACTATTACAATTCTAGAAAACTTTTGTTTTATGTGCTTCATGAATTTTTTTACATGGCATGCCTTTCATAGAAGTGTTCATATTATTTGATATGATTTGAACAATGTTTGCACTTAATGTGAAATATATGATGATCAATGTATGTCAACTCAAAAGAAGTACAAAATTCCATGTATAGTTTGCTTCCTCATCAACAATATTAAATTAAGGTAAGAAATTGGATTTTCATGAACCTATACTTGAAATATTAAAACCTAATCATTTAAGAATATGAATCATGTTTGATAATTTCTTTTTGCGAGCTTTTGAAATTGTGCACACCAAAGTGGAAACCCTAGCCTCAGAGTACGATCCTTTCTTTTCTTGTTGACGCTGCATGTCTTTCTACCCCTATTGTCCTCCCTCACTCACTCATGTCCATAGACACTCTCTCTCCTTTGTTATCCTTTGACATGCCACCTCCATAACCCTCTTCTTCAGAATTGTCACGTTTTGCATTGTCGGTGATATCACCAAGATGCTAGTTTCCTGATTGACAAAGCGACTCCTTGAATTGTCTGTGATGTCATCGTGATGCTACCCACCTGCTGTTGGGGATATGCTATATGGTATCCTCATAGCATGTCTCCTATCCGGATAACCCGGGTGGCCCACAGTTGGTAGCATGGACCATGGCCTGCTGGGCGGCCCAGTTAGATGGATTCAGAAGGGAGGCCCATGCCGGATAAAGAAAGGCTACAGATGAGTCACTGACGTACCCAGAGCCTTGGAGTGCAAGACACGCTAGACTAGTTGTGAGCAGTGTAGGACTCTGTAACCTGTCCGGCTAGGACTTTTCCCTGTAACCTTAGGACCTGGCGACTATATAAGTCGGGCCTATGGGAGCCTTTAGGGCACAACGTAAGATGACAACTTAGACTTTCTAGTCACCTCGCACAGCGAACCAATCCCTGTAACTCGGCGTATTGCCCTTATAGTGATTTATAGCAGGAGTAGGATTCCGCCACCGTTGTGGGATCTGAACCTGGGTAAGCTGTGTAACCTTGTACCCGTCAACCATCTGCCTTCCCCCATGTCTCTAAACACGCACTGTGAGGACCCCTCCATGGCGTACTCGTCGGCAATACCACGACAGTTGGCGCCCACCGTGGGGCAAGAGGCGCTTCAGGCTCTTCAGCGGGCGAGGACCAAGATCTTCGCGGGAATCGGTGAAACCGTAGCCATCGGTCGCGTTCTCTTTTCCAAAAACATTCCGATCGTCCCTCCCGACGAGTTCTGGATCCCGACAAAGACGAACCCTACGCGATGCTCGATCGTCCCTATCGGAGATATCCACCTCTTCATCGGTGAAACCGACTCGAGCGCTAGTTCCCTAGGAGTTGGAGGAGCATCAAGACCCGCACGGACCGCCTACGGGCAGGATACGATCGTGGAAGGATCGATGTTGGATCTCTCTTTGGAGTTTGCTGGCAAAGATCGGAAAAATTCAGGGCCCACCCAAACCGCCCCTGTGCAGGATATAACGATGGAAGATCGATACAAGTCCGCCAGCTTCGTCCGTGCGTCTGGACAGCAGAGATCCAAGTTCGTCGGAGTGGTGACCATCTTCGATCTGGCACGTTGCATTCAGAGAGAGGGCGAAAACCCTCGCGATTACCTTGCCAGGTGGCTCCGTATACGAGCCGACTTGGCTCATTATCCCAATGATGATGCCATGTATCACTTTGTGGAAGGACTGGACCAAGGTACGATTCTCCGGCATACGCTAAGGCGGCAGCAGGTTGCAGGACGCCTCACTTTCGAAAGCATGGTGAACACCGTCAACAGCTATGCGGAGACTGAGGAGAAATGTCAGATAGAAATTGCGCTCATTGGTGAAGCCCCTCCACCTCAGCCACTCCCACCACCTCCTCCGATCATCATCGTCGCGGCTGCACCACCACCTCCAGTCATCATTGTTGCTATTGCACCTCCACCCCCCGTCATCGAGGAAGCCCCGGTACCCTCCGACTCCGTGCTTGACGCGCTCTACGCCGACATCAGCGCAGACTCGGAAGAGATAGACTTCAGCCCGGAGGAGCTAGACTCTGCCATGCAGGAGATGGAGGAGGATTACAAACGCGACGAGCAGGCCAACAACACCGTCACGTCCCAAGAGGTGTTTGTCACCATTGGGACGGCGATGGATGAAGATCAACCCGGACGAGCTCCGCCTACAATGCTGGACAAAGGGAAGGGACCACCTGTTATTGTAGACAATGATCGTGCAAAGGTCATGCCCCCTTCTCCTAACCCAGCGCAACAGCCGCAGGAACTCAGCACCGGTCCGAGCAACAACAACACCACAAACTCACTGCCTCTGGCATCTACGTTTGCTGTAGCCCAAGTCACTCCAGATGATAGAGTGATGTATGGCAATCTCCTCGTCGAGCCTATGACCATGGATCATATTCGCAATGTAGTCTAGCTTGACGAGAAGCGCCAGTAGCTGCTGGAGGAGGCGCAGGCCATCGCGGAGCAAGGCGCAAAGTTAGATCGAGATCTAGCCAACGCGCAGAAATCCATAGGGAAAGCTAGAGCCATGGAGACCGAGTATAAAGCTCTGCTCTAGCAGCAGAAGGCTAAGAAAGCTCCAGCTCCCGTCATCAACGATCCTGGTGTACGGAGAAACCTAGGATGGCCCCCTCAAAGCCACCACGAGCAAAGACATACATTGACATCGAAGGTAGGCAGGTGATGCCCACTCTCCTTCTTAATCTCGTTGTCGCCAAGACCCTTCTGGAACAGGATAGATCACCCGCGGCAGTGGAACAAGTCTATGACCTCGTGGCCAAGGCGGTGAAATGGCAGGAAAAGGCCACCTCTCAGAGGCTTGAGTCTGACCCAGCGTTTTGCCAGTCTAGTCAGCATAAGCCGCCAAGGGATTGATCTCCTCAGGATGTCGGGTCCCAGACGGGTTCCTCAGAACAAAGATGGAGGGATGCCCGCAACAGGAAGGACGCTATCCTATATCCTCCAACCACGGAGGCAAACATGATCCTCGTCGCCCATCTCCACTGCCCCGGTCTCCCCGACATCGCGAAGACCCCAAATCTCACCATCAAATGGACATGCCTCTGCCAAAGCAACACAACATCATCATCCGCGACAACACGGAGTAGACCCGTCATGATGGGGAGCGCAGCCAAGGACACAAGAGCAGGTCGCGTCATGACCCTCCAAGTCCGACAAACAACCGTGACAAGCGTGAGGCGTCGTTGGAGGATAACAGCAAGAAGGCTAACCCACCGCCACCTCCGCCTCCGTCACCACCTAGTAGCCACCATGGCGGAGGAGGCCCGCGTCATTCACGCAGCCCATCCCCTGATGGCAAAAAGAAGAAAAGAAGCTCAGAGCCATACGACGCACGATCACGTCTAGACAAGATCCACGAGGCCCGGGATGGAGCATACCTGGGACCACGCTGCTTTGGACCGATGATACGGACTGCAGCTTACCCCAAGGGTTTCCGGATTGACAAGACCATCAAGCCCTATGATGGCACCGTCAAGCCAGCTACATGGTTGCAGGATTACGGCAACGTGGTAGAGATCGCCGGGGGAAACCCCAACGTTGCGTCAAGTACCTCCCATTGATGTTGGCGGGCACGGCCCGACAATGGATCGATGACTTGCCAGAGAAATCCATCTGCAACTAGCTGGACATGCAAGAAGCGTTCACCAAGAACTTCGAGGGTACGTACAAACATCCCTGTACTATTGGCGACCTATAGCGGTGCGTGCAGGATAAAGACGAGTCATCTCGCGCCTAGCTCTCCTGCTGGATGGATATGAAGAATTACTGCACAGGAGTACACTCCCAGACCGCCATGTCCGCCTTCATCGATGGGTTGGAAAGGGGTACGTTGCTCCGACATACGTTGAAGCGCCTGCAGGACAACCACCAGCTAGATCTCAACCAGATGATCCAGCTGGCTAGTGAGTTCGCGGTTGCGGACGATGATGCTCGCGGCTCCCTGCCGACAACGGTCGTTCCAACTCAAGCTCGGAGGAACAACATCACCAAGCGGAAGAGCCCTCCAGAAGAAAAGCAAACCTCCAACATGGTCGCCATGACTTTTGCAGGACGAGGTGATAGTGGACAGCGTGGCCGAGGACGGGGGGCTGGTCGTGGGCAGCAGCGAGGTAGTGAAACAACCTCAGCAGCTCTCCACATTCCCTAGACTTACGAGGGGTATCGCAATATGCCGTGCCTCGTACACCTTGATGCCAACGTCTAGGCCACACACACCAATCACCATTGCAAGTTCGTCAACGACCTCAAGGAGGACCCGGAGTCCGGCTACAAGAAAAGTCGGAAGAACAGACCGCGAGGCAAGGGCAAGGGGAAGAAGAAGGAGGAGGAGTCCAAGGATTCAAGTGACATGGACGAGTACGTTGACCCCAAGCACGCCGCCAAGAGCGACAACAAGGGCAAAAAAACTTCGAGAAGAAGGCGACAGTTTTCCACACTTTCCTTGGCACCCCCACCGTCCGACAACAGAAGACCTCCATGAGGATATTGATGGTCACTCTACCCCCAGTTCCACAATACCTACGCTGGTCGGAGATTCCAATTACTTGGGACAGGAAGGATCACCCAGACCTCATCCCTACGGAGAACCAATACGCCATGATCATCAACCCCCTGATTAACGACAACGAGTTCACCAAATGTATGGTGGATAGTGGAAGCAGCATCAACATCATGTACCTGGAGACACTGCACAAGATGAACTTGACGGAGGCAAACCTAAGGCGGACCGGCACCATCTTCCATGGCATAGTTCCTGGTCGGGAGGCTCAGTCCCTTGGATGCATCACGCTTCAGGTCGCTTTTGGCGATGTCAATAATTACCGCCAAGAACGCGTGACCTTTGAGGTGGTACCCTTCAAGAGCGTGTACCACGTCATATTCGACTGCGACATCTTCCACACCTTCATTGCCAAGCCATGCTTCGTCTACAACAAGCTCAAGATACCCGGACCAAACGGTGTCATCATCGTAGCCGGAAGCTTTACCAAGGCAAGGGACTGCGAGATTGGAGAAGCAGCCTTTGCAGAAGCTGTCCTCTACAGCGAAGAATTCAAGGAGATCTAGATCAAGGTCGGTGCCTCGGAGATGCCCGCGTCGAAGAAACAGATTTCTGACTCTGCCCCAGCATTCAAGGCCGCCATCGAGACCAAGCCGGTGGAACTTGTGGTAGGTGATGCCTCCAAGAACACCGCCATTGGGACGAACTTAGACCCTAAATAGGAAAGCGCGCTCGTCAAGTTCCTCCGTGAGAATAGGGACATCTTTGCCTGGCAACCTGCCGACATGAAAGGTGTACCTAGGGAACTTGCCGAGCACATCTTGAATATTGATCCAAAATGTAAACCAGTGAAACAACCTCTACAACGCTTTAGAGACGAGAAGATACGCGCCATAGGCAAAGAGATAGCTAGGTTACTTAAGGCTAGTTTTATCCGAGAAGTCCTTTGAAAGGACATTTGTTGTCATAATCACTTTTGGTGTTCGTTAACAACAAGTAGATCATTTTACAGTTTGTCACTGTCCACAGGTTGCTATTATGATAAGTGAAAAGGACCCTCACACTCTGGAAAGATTTCTGCAAAGCTTGACACTTCTGGAAGTTTCAGACCGGATTCTCCGATCTGGCTGGACCGAGTCTCCGATGTGGATCAGAATCTCCACAGGTATCTCCGGTGGTGGCTCTAGGAATCTGGCTGGGACATTCTGTATAGGGGTGCGGAGCAAGGTCCGGAGGCTACTCCGGAATCTCCGGTCTGGGCTAAGGAGTCTCCGGCCCAGTTGGCTCGTGTCAGGCCCTGGTCAATCAGAAGGGTGGTCCGGATGCTAGACTGGAGATAGGCTGGAATCTCCGGTGTAGACCGGAGTCTCCGGTGTACAAACCAGAGTCTCCAGTCTGGATTTTCTCCAACAGTCAGAAAACGGTTCGTGGAGGGGGCTGCTTATAAATAGGGACCCTTATCCCCTTCCTATAGTTGCTCGACCTACTCAAGAACATAAACTCCATTAGAGCCACCAAATCTACAAGATCTCTTCATCCAACCATCCAAAGTCATTCATCTTTGGAGAATTGAAGGAGGAGGCCTTGATCTACAGCTTCACCAAGAGAGATCTTCATTTCTCCCTCATTCACTTGAGGGCCCCCAAGCTCTAGTGTTTCTTTGGAAACCCTAACTTTGATTTGGTTCTTACAAGCTTGTCTTTGATTGTTTTAACAGCCTGCTTGTATTTGGGAGCCTCCAATTAAGTTGTGGATGTGTGCCCCGAACTTGTTGTAAAGGTGCCGGCTTCCACCTCGAAGTTTGCCGATATAGTGGAAGGTGAATCGATCCTCTTGGGGTGAGGTTCATCGGAAAACAAGGGAGGCCTTTTGTGGCATAGGTGGTTTGATACCACCCCCTCTCCAAACATAGACGTACTTCCCCTCAAAAGGAAGGAACTACAGGAAACAAATCCTTATGTCTCCGTGTCCACCACTTTGGTTACTTCTATCCTTTATCGCACTTTACTTACTTATTCTTGCTTAGTGCTGAGCTAGTTGTTGCTTGCTTAACATATAGGTAAATTCACCTTAGTTGCATAATCTAGAGAATTTACCTTTCTTGTCAAACCCTAAATTGAAAAAGAAGAAAATTTGTAGTAGCACCTATTCACCCCCCCCCCTCTAGGTGCCCATACGATCCTTTTATCCTTCACACCTGATGGGTGGCCAATCCTGTACTTGTCCCCAAAAAGGGAACCAAAGAATTAAGAATGTGCGTTGATTACACCGACTTGAACAAAGCATGTCCCAAAGATCTGTTTGCTTTGCCTCGCATTGACCAAGTCATTGACTCGACGGCTGGCTCGGTGCTTTTGTGTTTTCTCGATGCATACTCAGGATACCACCGGATCAAGATAAGGAAGTCAGACCAATTGGCCACTTCGTTCACTACACCTTACGGCACGTTCTGCTATGTCACAATGCCCTTTTGGCTGAAAAACACAGGTGCTATGTACCAGCAGACTATACAACATTGCCTACATGATCAAATTGGTCGGAATGTTCACGCCTACGTGGACGATATAGCGGTAATGTCCAAAAAGTCAAATGACTTAATCTCCGACTTAAAATAAACCTTTGATAATCTCCGGAAATACAACATGATGCTTAACCCTAAGAAGTGCGTCTTCGGGGTTCCGGCCGGCAAATTGTTGGGCTTTATCGTTTCCTAGCATGGAATTGAGGTCAACCCGGAGAAAATCAAGGCCATCTTAAACATAAACCGTCCGACATGCCTAAAAGACATACAATGGCTAACTGGTTGCGTTGCAGCAGTTAGTCGGTTCGTCAGCCGACTTGGAGAAAAGGCCCTGCCGCTGTACAAGTTGCTGAAGAAGGTGGACAAATTCATGTGGACGAACGAGGCAGATGCAGCATTGAAGCAGCTCAAGGAGATACTTTCCTCAGCGCCTATCCTTGCAGCACCCGAGCCTGGGGAGCCTATGTTGATTTACATGGTAGCCAACGACCGGGTAATTAGCATCGTCGTCATAGTAGAGAGGAAGGAACCGGGGCATGAGTACGGAGTTCAACGGCCATTTTACTATGTAAGCGAGATCTTGACGGAGTCCAAGCAACGTTACCCGCACTACCAGAAGCTAGCTTATGGAGTATTCCTTGCTTCTCGGAAGCTGAGGCACTACTTCCAGGAGCACCCTATCACAGTTGTGAGCAAAGCTCCACCGTCCGACATCATCAACAACAGCGACGCTACAGGAAGGGTCGCAAAGTGGGGCATTGAACTTGCCGCCTTCGAGATCACCTACAAGAGACGCAACGATATCAAGTCACAAGCCTTGGCAGATTTTATCGCAGATTGGGCGGAGTTGCCAGATGCTACCCCTATACCAGAGCCAGAATACTGGGTGATGCACTTTGACGGATCAAAGCTACTCAACGGCTCGGGGGCTGGTGTACTGCTACAGTCACCAACCGGGGAAAAGCTACACTACGTTCTGCAGATCCACTTCGAGGCTATGAACAACATGGCGGAGTATGAAGCACTCATTCACGGACTGCGCGTAGCCAAGCATATTGGCATCAAGCGCATAGTTTGCTGTGGAGATTCCGACTTGGTTGCCAGCGGCCGGCACACAGAATCTGTGAGAACCCTATGATGGCGGCATATCGCGATGAAGTGGACGAGATAGCCAAGAGATTCTTGGGCTACGAGGTCAAGTATGTGCCTAGGGAGCAAAACGAGGCGGCTGATCTGCTGTCTAAGCTTAGATCAGGGCGCAAGCGAATTCCGCCTGGCATTTTCTTGGAACATTTACGGACACCATCCGTGAAGGGAGAAGACATAGACAACCCAGACAGAATTGATTCTTTCGTTCACAGAGTGACAAAGGTCCCTCCGGCTTGGAAAAACCGTTCATGGAATATCTCGTACACGGAACTTTGCCCGACGACGAAGTCTAAAGACGACAAATAGTACGTCGAGCAAAGGGCTATACCATAATCAATGGACAGCTCTACAAAAGAAGCACCACTGGTGTATACCTTAAGTGTGTTTCCTAGCAAGAAGGTATTGAAATCCTTCGCGAAATCCATCTCGGAGATTGCGGGCATCACACCGCTCCTCGATCGTTGGTCGCTAAAGCCTTCCGGCAAGGATTCTCTTTATGACAGCAAAGGCCAGACGACAAGCTGGTTGAGACATGCATGGGATGCCAGTATTATGCCCGGCAACCACATGTTCCAGCTGAAGAATTGCGAATAATACCAATAACTTGGCCGTTTGCAGTTTGGGGGCTGGACATAGTTGGTCCATTGCAGACAACACCATGTGGGTTTACGCATCTGCTAGTAGCAGTTGATAAATTCACCAAATGGATAGAAGCTAAACCCATTAGAAAGCTCGATGGGGCAACTCCCCTTAGGTTTGTTCGGGATCTAGTGGTGAGATTTGGTCTCCCACAAGCATTATCACCGACAACGGCAGCAACTTGTCACTTGGAGAAGTGGAAGCTTATTGTTGGGATAAGGGCATCCGACTTGACCTTGCATCTGTGGCACATCCACAGTCCAATGGTCAGGTTGAGCAAGCCAATGGATTAATTCTGCAGGGAATCAAGCCACGTCTGGAAGCACCATTGCATAGGGCAGCTGGAGCCTGGGCGGAGGAATTACCATCTATGCTGTGGAGTTTACGAACTACACCCAACAGATCTACCGGCTACACCCCTTATTTCATGGTATATGGAGTAGAATCCATTCTACCTTCCGACATCCTTCACGATTCACCAAGAGTTGCCGCCTACAACGAAGATGACGCTGAGGAATCCAGACGCCTAGATGTGGACCTTCTCAAGGAGGAGCGCATGTTGGCATGCCAAAGATCCGCCATCTACCAGCAGAAGCTATGCAGCTACCATAGTCGCCGCGTTCGGCATCGCTCGCTTAAAGAGGGGGACCTGGTGCTCCGACTTAAGCAGAAGAAGTCACACAAATTATCCCCACCATGGGAAGGACCGTTCATCATAAGCAAGGCGCTACTCAATGGGTCTTACTACCTCGTTGACAATCGTGAACTGGAGGATAGACCCAACGAGGATCATAAGCGTAAGCAACATGACCCGGATGATGACTACCCGGAGCTTGATCGGCCATGGAACATAGCACAGCTACGTCCTTTCTACACTTAGCATTTTTTATCTATTGTGTACCTCTTATATGATCAATGAAATAAAGCTATCTAGTTCACTCATATTTCTGAGTCTTTTACCTCCTTTAGTGTTCATTTTTGGATCGTATAAAAACCTTTATGCACAAGTTTTGCGATTGCACTTGTGAAAATTCCACCTACGAGCGTTAGCTTAAGTTTTTTGGTCTACATGTTCTTTATTGTTTTTATGTGGATTCTGGAGTAGTGACTTTTGGCACTTATTATCGGCGATTTTGTGCTTAGGTTATTGACGGTGCCATTGGGCATCATCGCTTGAGCGCATAGTTCCGACAATGAGTCTTCCGACTCACGAAAGGTCAAGCATAAAAACCAGAGTAATGGATAAGCCAGCACTTGCTTAAAAAATATATACATGTTGGAACCAGTTCTTGAGTAGCAGTAAATAACAACCTTTGTTTTTCCGCCTTAAGTTAACAAGTAGTTTTTTCCGCATACAAATTCCAGAGGAAACAAATATTACATATTGTTTTTTCATTCCTCTGGCGCAGGTGACTTGGATGCAACATCATCAGCAGTAGGAGAGCCATCCTCCTCGAAGTCGGCGATTTTGAGGGACTCAGAGGAGCCTTGGTTGTTGCCGTCAATGATCTCCATGGGCACGAAGACATTAGGGTCGACCAACTCGGAGACTCTGGTATCATAGCCCGCGAGCGATGCCAAGATAGCTTTGTGATCTATTTTTTGGCCATCGTCGTCCACGTCGAGGATACCGGAGGTCACCGTGTCGATGTCGGTGTTTTTGTAGTGTGCCTTGACCATTGACAACGCCATCCTCGCGCCAGCCCGGGTACACGAAGCTTTCCAGCTTACAATACGCTCGGGGGCTTGGCGCAAGATCTCCGAGAACTTCATCACGAAATCCACCGCTTTGATGTTGATATGGAGGGGCTTGGCTATCTGTTTGGCCTGCTTGATGGCGTTTTTGATAAAGTTGCCGGCAAGGACCATGCATTCTTTTGGCGGAGGAGGCGACTAGGTCAAACCAATAGGAGATACAAATTCCGACAAAGGAACGCATGAGTTCAATAAACACAAAAAGTTCAAAGTATCCAACTTACAGAAGTACAAGACGAAGAATCACTTACTGAAGATTCTAATCTCGGCCTGCTGAAGGGTATCCACCATGGAGTCTCGTTCTTGTCGGAGGATCTTGTACGCTTCAATATTACGCTCATTTTGCTCATCGGCAGCTTTCTTCTGCTCTTTCAGCATCACGATCTCCTCCTTCAAGAGGTTCATCTCCGTGTCGGCGGACTCCTGCAGAACTTTCATGGAGTCCTCCTGCATCTTCAGCATATCCTTCCTCTCTTGCTTAATGATCTTGTTTTTGCTAGCCAGCTCCTCAGTGTGCTTGGATTGCTCAACAATATCCTTATCCTTGGCAATGGCTTCTGCAAGTCGGAGAAATAACAGTACACAGTGAGTACTCGGAGAATGTTGGCACAAGACCAAGTCGGAGTACAAAAACGAAAGGAAAAACAGACTCTTGCTCTTGGTGATTTGATCCTTCAAGAAGGCAGTTTTACCCTTTTCGGCTTCCAAATCCGCACGCATCTTCTGGAACTTCTCATTGGCGACACCCTTCCGAGCATTCTCATTCTGTGGAGCAAAAATTTAAAACTGTTTAGTCTGCTTGGAGCATCTAGCCGGATAACTATCCACCTAGAGGCTTGGGGGGCTACAGTGAGAGTTTTTTAACTTGGCAATATGCTTAGTCTTTCTTTAAGCATCTAGTCAGAACTGATTCAGTTTTCAACCAGAAGCTTGGGGGCTACAGTATAAAGTTTTTTAGCTCAGTCGTATGCTTAGTCTTTCTTTAAGTATCTAGTCGGAACTAATTCAGTTACAACTAGAGACTTGGGGGCTACAGTATCGAAATTTACGAACACTGCGTATGCTACTCTGAAAGTATCTAGTCAGAATAAATTCATTCAGACTAAATACTTAGGGGCTACAATGAGAAGTTTTCTAGCTTAGTCACTCTTAGAGCATTTAGATGCAAAGACTTATGGTTTTCCGTCTAAATCCTCGGGGGCTACAATGGGATACTCATATGAAATGCAAAAGGCAAATAAAACTTACAAGTGCGATGATCTTGAGGTTGGTAGCGCTCCCAGCAAGCAACTTGCTGAAGGAAAGGTTGTTCCCTCGCAAGATATCTGCTTGTCGGAGAAGCTCCTCAAGACCGCAGGTTAGAGATGTTGGCGCTGCACCAAGAACCAAAGTGGAGCTACTCGGCGTGAGCGCCGGGTAGACTATCTTTGAAAATTCCGTGGTCATCCTAGGTGCGGAGGCGCCGCCTTCAGCAGACGTTCCACCCGCCACCATCGCCTTACCGCTACCGATGGCATCCTTAGCCGAAGCTTCAACCATTTGAGTTGTGGTGTTTTCTTGTGTTGCCTGTTCGCCGACAATGGCAAGCTCTGCGGAGGCGCCTGAGTCCACTTCCATGGCGGAAGGGCCATATGCATCTTTGGCCTGAGAGCTTGTCGGGGCGGATGTAGGCTGGACGCTGGGAGTGACGGGGGCGATGGCGGGAGATGCTTGGTGCGGCACATCTCGCTGCAACATATATTTGATGTTTTTAGAAGCCCCCGATGTTTTGGAGGTCTTCTTCAAACTAGTACTGGCCTTCTTCCTAAAACGTGCAAAAAGTATAAGTACAGGAATAAGACAAGCAATGGACAATGTCAGAGAGAAAGAGGCTTACACAACAGGGGGTGCTTTGGCAAAAGGAATCCCGGTAATCTTTCTTTTCTCCGCCTCTAGAGCGGTAGTGGACTTCTTCGAGGCTCCACCCTCCGTATTCTTCTTCTTGCCTCCATCGGCAGCGTTAGAGGCGGAGCTCTTCCGCTTTCGCGCCAGCGGGACATCGTCGTTGGACACGACAGTGACTTCCTTCATCTTGGGGTCATAGATTTGGACAGCCATGCTATCCTCCTCTAGACTGCTAAGCTGTTAAGTGAAATCCCAATGTGTTAGATGAGATGATAATGGCTAGACGGAAGAACTAGAGTAAATGTCATACACGGGAAATAAAAAGGTACCTCTGGGCACTTGCCCTCCTCGAACATGTCCTAGGTGATGGCGAAGCCACGCTTCTTGTCCTTCACCTTGACGATGTCCTTGAGACGGAGCTTGATAGAGTCACTCGAGAAGTTTTCCTCGGAGATACGGAGGCTATCCCTCCTCTACTTAGAGTACTCGTGCATCAGCTTGCAGCGGTGCTGCAGAGGCTGGATCCGCCTAACGAACCAACACATGGCTAGGTCCAACCCAGTCAGACCCGTGTCTATGAACCACTCTATCCGCCTAATGGAGCGGGAGGCCTCGTTGTCGGAGGGAAGGGTGGCTTGGGATCTCCATGTCGGGGCTTCAACGACGGCTCCATCGACAAAGTTCGGATACATCTCTTCTTGGCCGGCCAGAGGGATATCTAGGCCGTAGAAGTACGTCTGCTGCTAGTTCATGCAAGATTCATGGCCGACGATGTCGAGGAACCGCCGGCCAGGCCAGATCTTAAAGCTAATTGTCCCACAGTTCCTGAGCTCGTCCTTGTCGGCTCCGGCTTCCCTCTTGACGGTGAAGAAATAAATAAAGAGATCTAGCCTAGGCCTAATCCCTAAGTAAACCTCATAGAGCGCCGTGTAGTTGCTAAGCATGAGGATGCTATTGGGGGAGAGGTTCTGGGGCTGTACTCGGTAATGGCTAAGGACATCTAGAAAGAAATTGGAGATATGCAGGGAAACGCCGCGTACCAATGGGGCCTTGAGGTACACCTTCTCTTCGGCTTGGGGAGAAGGGTGACCTCGCCGGCCGGCGCCGCCGGCCAGACGAGCCCCTACGTCACGGGGATATAGCCCTCAACAAGCATCTCCTTGATGTCGCGGTCCGTGATGTCCGAGCCGCGCCAGTCCCCTTTGTGGGAATCGCTCTCCTCTTCCAGCAGCTCCAGCGCCACTGGATTGTGGTCGCTGCCGGTGGATTCTACCACCATAGACTTGGCTAACACCAGAACCTCTGGGGGCACATAGACGGTGCTCGCCGGCTTCGCCGCGACATCGCCTGACGCCGCCATAGAGGGAGTAGAGTTGCTGCTTGCCATTGGAGAGGTAGAGGTGGTGACTGGAAGGATTTAAGGGCTAGGGTTTTTCGCGTGCGTGCGAAGAGATCGAGGAGGTGCTCGCTGGAGGAATAAGATGACACAGGAGGAGAATGAGGTGAAAAGTAAAAATCCACCGTAGTTACAATTTATAACCCCTGGCGTCGAGATTAGTGCAAGGTGATCAAATGGTCGGCGCATGGATGACGTGTGCGGGCGCATGCGCGGAAATTGCGCCACGTTCCCAACCGTCACCGCCAACGGTTCTTATCTCTCGCATGGGAAAATGGACATGATTGTGTTCTCTGCATGTGTGAGTTACGAAGCGTCGCTGACCTATGTCTACATCGTCCTAGCTGTGACTAGCAGGTGAACCATCACATCGGAATATTCCGGCATAGACGGATCCAATCCGGCTACAGAAGAGTACGATAGAAGATTCAGCAATTCTCTGACTTACAAGTTGAAGACGAAGAAAACCTTGCAGGGTTCTTGGGAGGACTACAAGATATTGCTTGACAATTTACCAACATCCATCTAGATGGAGCATTCAACCTGAAGAGGCAAGACGTCGCAAGATCTCGGAGTTCTCTGGGGGCTACTATTGGGGATATGCTATATGGGTATCCTCATAGCATGTCTCCTATCCGGATAACCCGGGTGGCCCACGGTTGGTAGCATGGCCCATGGCCTGCTGGGCGGCCCAGTTAGATGGATCCAGAAGGGAGGCTCATGTCGTATAAAGTAGGGCTACGGAGGAGTCACTGACATACCCGGAGCCTTGGAGTGCAAGACACGCTAGACTAGTTGTAAGCAGTGTAGGACTCTGTAACCTGTCCGGCTAGGACTTTTCCCTGAAACCCTAGGACCTGGCGACTATATAAGTCGGGCCTATGGGAGCCTTTAGGACACAACGTAAGACGATAACTTAGACTTTATAGTCACCTCGCACAGCGAACCAATTCCTGTAACTCGGCGTGTTGCCCTTATAGTGATTTATAGCAAGAGTAGGATTCCGCCACCGTTGTGGGATCTGAACCTGGGTAAGCTATGTAACCTTGTACCCGTCAACCGTCCGCCTTCCTCCACGTCTCTAAACACGCACTGTGAGGACCCCTCCATGGCGTACTCGTCGGCAATACCACGACACCTGCCCAATTGAAAGTGCAATGGACGTCTCCTAGAGGGGGGGTGAATAGGCTTTTAAAAATATTATGGATAAGACTCTAATAAATTCAGAATAAAAACTAACGTTTAATTTATTGAGCATAAAACCTAACTACTAGGTTCACCTAAGAGCACTAACAACCTACGCTAAGCAATACAAGCAACAAGGTGATAGCAAGATGAGATACTTAAAGCACAAAGGCTATAACGATGTAAAATGCATAAGTAAAGGGCTCGGTTGAGATATAACTGATGGATGCGTAGACGAAGATTTTTATCCCAAAGTTCACTTCCAAAGAAGCTACATCTCCGTTGGAGAGATGCAATGGCGCAGTGCTCTCCGAACGCCACAAGTGTCTCACCTTTAGGTGTGGTGGCTCGATGCTCACTCAACGCCACAAAAGGCCTCACCCCAGTTGCAAAGGCATGTGACTCATCGACTCCACAACAGGCTCACCTTATTTTCTCGTGAGCTCGCCACAAAGACCTACTCACGATCCACTAAGGGGCACTTGAGGGAAGTCACCAAACCCGTACAAGGATGGGGATATCTCCACAACTCAATTGGAGGCTCCCAACAACAAAGCCACAAAAGGATACAAAGCCACAAAAGGCCACAAGGACACAAGCTTGAGGCCACTCCACAATGGAGGCCTCAAGAAATCAACACACCAACCACACAACTATCTAGGGTTCCAAGAACCCAAGAGTAACAAGCCCACAAGCTTGTACTTGCCGAATCTCTGTGGAGAACTCAAACCTATGCAACAAATGCAAGGGCAAGTCCTTCACTCTCAAATTCCAACAAAGCTATAAAAGCTATTGGGGGAGTAAGGGAGGAAGAACACAAGAGGGGAACACAAAACTCTCCAAGATCTAGATCCCAAGGATTCCTTCACAAAGAAGGGATTTGTTTTGGGGGGATTGTAGATATATATCTCCTCTCTCAAATCCCTCAAAAAGATGCAAGAATCATAAGGGGGAAAAGGAGAGGTCAAGATCTTCAAGGTCAATAATGGAGGAGAGATAGAAAGCCAAGAAGCAAGAAAAGAGCTAGTACCCACGAAGGGAAAGAGAGGCCCATTTTAAAGGGCTCCTAGATCTGACTGTTATCTTCAGATTTGTGCATGGCCGATAGTACCACTGACATCCTTTCAACGGTTAGAAAACAACGAGAAGAAAGACAGAAAAACGATCCTGGCCGGTACTACCGCCCCAAATTCCGACCAAAGTTCAAAAAAATGGCACTCACAAAACAGAGAGGTTACTGAACTGAAATCAGGATGAGCGGAAGTAGCCCTGGTACTTAAGTCGGTACTACCGGCGGCAATTCTGCCCGAGCGGTAATTCCGTCTCCTAGCCGGTACTTCCTCCCATGGACGGTACTACCACCTTTACTTCTGATCAAAGTTACGGCAAATAGAATAAACCAGACAGAGAGGTTACTGAGCCGACCTCAGGATGAGAGGAAAAAACCCCGGAACCTCCACCGGTACTACCGGCAGCAGAATGCCCTAGCGGTACTACCGGTGGCAGGCCAGAACTTCCGCCCAGGGAAATTCTAGAAACCAAAACTGCAATAACTTTCGCATCCAAACTCCAAACGAGATGAAACTAATTTTGTTGGAAAGATAGAGACGAGTAAAATCCAACATATGTGAGATATTGGGTATCACCAAGGGATAAAATACCATGAATATATATGTGAGATATCTCCCAAGGTGTGGAGCCGGAAAACCTGCAAGATAAAAAAACACAATAAGATATGTAAGGGAAATCCTTTTTTGATGAACTAGAGCTTGTTATGATGATAACGGCAATCTCTAGATCCTCTCATGTACAAGAAACAAACAACAACTAAGAAAGATGATGCAAGAATGCAAAGGTTTGAGCTCTCTCCGAAAGATGCGATAGAGTCACCCACTCGAGAGCCCCTCTTGATAGTACAACTACCTATCCTAAACCCGGTCTCCCAACACTATAAGAGACCGGTAAAATAGAAAACCTATCAAGATCATACCTTTTCCATGAGCATTACACTTGAGCTTGATGTAGATCGGCTTGTCCTCCTCAAGATGGAACACCTTTATTGATTTCTCTAGCTTGCTCTTGCTTGATGCAGACTTGCAAATTTCTCCCCCATAATCTTCATCACTCCATGATCACCGAGGATGGAAAGCTCCAAGCATGAGATCTCCTAGAGATGGCGCATCTTGAGCTTGCACTTCTTCATTTCTTCTTGAGTGTTGATCCATCGAGATTCAACTATTTGCACTTGTATTGATCAACCTTCAAGCTCCTTATTTCTTCATGATTCCAATGGGCACAAAGTCCTTGGACATTTCTTCTTCTCCCTCTTCATTTCTTCATCTTTCAACCTTGAGACCAACACATGGCCCAAGCGATGCCAATGGACAAACCTACAAGTGAACCTTAATTTGCACATTAGTCTGTAGGGATTGTCATTAATTACCAAAGCCACACATGGGGGCATACATGCCCCCATGAACTACCGACAATTTCACCACGACGTTGGTCGCCTACCTTACAGAGCTAATATGGCTTGCCTTAATGGAAACATATGGATGAGATGTCTTAGTACTTCATTAATTATGACATACTTATACCAAACAATATGCTAAATTCATGGGTATTGAACACTCAAAGGAACATTCCAAACAAGGTGTCTTCCTATATTATTATTTGTGAATCATCTCTAATAGATAAGGTCCCTAATTTATATAAATATCATTTCCCTTTAAGTCAGTCTAGACCTAGTATCCAATGGACCCATGAGAGGGCATTAGAACTAACCTACTTGTCACAAGTACATCTTGCCACATCATATCCTCATTAAGAAGTTTTAATAACATTTAGTAAGCAAGGTGGTGTTTCTGGCCTAGAAGTTATGGATTTCTAGTCCACCTTGGTCCTTTGGATGACATATGGCATTCTATTTGGTGAGACGGTATTTTTTTCATTCTCACATTACAACTAAACTCTCGATTGAAAATACTTCGATCTTTGTGATTCCTCTGTTGGCATGAGGAAAAGGACAACATGTAAGCACCATTTTCTTAAGAAGGGAGTTTGTTAACACTAAATGTCCCCGGAGGGCATGAGACATGAACTTTCGCTTCTAACTCCTCAACCTTTTTTCAATTATTTTCTATGTAAGCTTCCATTGTGCACTCCTGAGACTCTGGCATTGTATTAAAGTACCAATATAGCAAAAATAAAATAAGCCGCTCTCACACCCATAAACATTATATATTCGAACACAACTTCCCGAGCCTCGCAAAGCAGAATTTTTAACTTTATGGGAAATTTTTAGGCTAGAATGCTCCTTAAAAGCGCATACCACTAGTTTTAAGGTTTTCTATTTCCAAATAGATCATGATCCATAAAGAGTATGGTATTTGCTAGCGTGTTGTAGAATAAACACCCCCTAGAAAACTTGGAAAACTTTTTCAAAAACCCCCTAGAAAATTTGGAAACCAACCCGCGGTCCAGAGAGCACTCTCTAGGGGCTAAATCTTGCAGAGAACTCTCTGGGCTTTATTAAAACCTGAATTTTATTAATAAAGGCTCTATTTAAGTGTTTTTAAGCCATTTAAAATAGATAAAAGGCAAGGGCACTATGGAGATTACCAAAATGTTTCCAAAATTTGATTTCATAACACATTTAAAACCATGTTTCCATATCGTTAGGGTTTTGCTCTTGAATTTGTTCAAACACTTGCTCACATGCATATACTTTATTGATTTAAACAGATACAAGCAATGGTTAGGTACTAATTACAAATAATACAAACTTGGGTTGTTACACATAGGCCACTAGGTAGTATTGTTCATCAATAGTAAACATTGTATATGACATAGGGGAGTGTCCCTCATGTTATCTCTCTCTCTCTCTTGGCATCATGTATATAAGATGGCTAGGGATACCTTCTCATATGGAGAGACTCTCCACTCCCAGGAAGCTCTCTCAGTCACGATCTCTCTCCTAGTTCATTCTTAGCACAGCTCAAGGAGCACCATTGTAGCTCCCAGATATACTCGTCATATACATCAGACATGCAGGAATAGGAGTTTTACCTCACCACGAGGGCCCCGAACCTAGGTACACCATCGTGTTCACGTGTTCCCAATCCCGTTTCGGACGCCGTCTTCGCACCATATGCTCACACATCAGTTTTTTTCATCCTGCTATGGCTATGCCGTTGACAAGGCGACGACACTCACTAGTGGAATAGGGGGGAATATTTGGTTGGGGTACGCAAAGATGATCCATGGCTCGCGTATGTGGCCAATGATCTTAGTCCGAAGCTCTTCGATCTTGCTCCCATCATTTCTAGCAGAGGTGGCCCTATGGTTGGACTGGGATAGCGATCAGAGGCTATCACGAGCGGAGGCGGCTGCTACTAGCGCACCCATGGCTCGAGTGGATGCGTGGCTTGGCGCGGTTGGCGGCTTTGCCCTTAGATGTACTGTCGCTACCATATCCGACGACTAGAGGTGGAAGATAAATATGACTCGTGAGCCAGCTTTGCTGGTGAGAGCTGCAAATTATTCAGTCGCGGTGACCCAGCATACCACTGCATGTGTAGTACACTATAGTTGTTGACATGACATTCATAGAACACCGTTCTGTAAATATCACATTCCTCAGAGTGGTACAACAGAAACATTGCGGGTCCATATTACAAACATACACACATTATTATTATTACAATACTAGAAGTTCAAGACTTCAAAAGATTCAATTTACAAACCAAATATAAAGTGTTTTAGCGGAAGTTTTTAGATGACAACTTCAACTCCAAATTGAGCTCAGCAACTTATTATTATATATTGTTCATGTTGCTTGGCTCAATTGGTTACTACTACTAAGGCAGTTATTCTGACTCATTGTGCTCTCCTCCATAGACTATGTCGTAGTCCACCCCTCCTACAACACCGTATAGATCTGGCTCCTCGTAGAAGACCTCCTCTTGGCTTTCAGCTGCATACATTGGGGTATCTTCTGGTTCCTCAGAGTCTAAGCAGGGGATCAAAGAAAAGGGTGAGTAATAGCGTTACCCAGCAAGTTCATTATATGCAAGGTGGGAAGTTTGATGCTCTATCTACCACCTCAGACTATAAGTCCTTGGCATTATGTAGTTTTCGTAAATCTTTCTTCAACAATTGATTTTATTGTTAAAAACTATGCCCATCAGCCTTCACAGGTTTACCAGAACTTTCATGCAGTTCCTTTCCTGCCGCATTCGTAGCTCCTTCCCGGAACAGGGAGTAACAAGTTACAATTCTTACACTCCACAGAGGTGCGTTACTTTATCCATGAGAGATCAACTCTTTATTGCACAACCGTGCATACTTTCTCGTCCACAGTTCCATGATGTGGGGCCCAGTAGGTGATCCAAGCCAATCACCACCCTTTCCGTGACCCCGTATGTCTGCGTGATCCTTCGGGGCTAGCTCACCTCCGTTAAGCCCCCTTTTGGGTAGGCTAAAACCCTGATGAGTTCCCTAAGACTCTATGAGCTGGTGATGCCCCTGGCAAGTACCATATAGGTCCGTCTATACCTCCGACAACCACTCATAGATAATCTAGACACCAAAAATGTGGGGCCTAAGGGTGCCCACCCATATGTTGGATCCACACAAGGAATCACAACGTCACGTTAAGGTCGTCTTGCCTCCATACGAAAGGAAAAGGATACAATTGACTTATCCTTCCCATTCCAAATCTCATGGTTAACGCGTTATATACGATGCTAGAATCACTGATGTCATGGGTTGTTAATTCCTAGGTGATTATCCTTGTTGCAAATAGAAACCTAAGTTCTATTGCTCCATTATATCATCACTTAGGATGATATCAACAATTTATTTATTTGAGAAAATCATATTTTTCTTTCCTCGAAACATAGACGATAACACACAATTTACAAATACTTTGATAAAGACTCTTCAAAGGACATGAGCAAGCGATGAACTTAGCTTGTGATGGCATGGTAGTGAAGTCGGATGCTTGCTGATGACCCACAAGTATAGGGGGTGTATCGTAGTACTTTCGATAAATAGGAGTGTCGATCCCAACGAGGATAAGAAGGTGCTGAACAGTGGTATGGAGCAGGAAATCCCTGTGAATACATAGCAAATGGATTTTTAGTGGTTTTCTGATAAAGCAACAAAACAAGGAGCAAGTAACAAAAGCAACAAGCAAACACAGCAAGTGGCCCAATCCTTTCTTAGCAAAGGACAAGCCGGTGGGAATACTTATAAGTACCAAACGTTCTCGAGGACACATGGGAATTCTGTCAAGTGCTTTCGCTTCAAATAGCTAAGTACTCTTCTTTGGTGTTGTAAGTGTTGTGTGGGTGAACCTATGCTAACATACCGACCTTACTTGGACTAATACATACTTGTGATTAAACCCCCTGCAAGCATCCGCAACTATAGGAAAGTAATTAAGATATAAATCTAACCACGACCTTAAACTCTGAGATCCTACGCTCCCTTGTGCAAAGGTGTCCTAACGGGGGTTCAGGTTTCTATCACTCCGGCAACCCCACAATTAGTAGCCAAATACACAATGCATTCCCCTAGTCCCATAAATGGTGAAGTATCATGTAGTCGACGTTCACATGACACCACTAGAAGAATAGCACCACAACTTAAATATTAAACCATTGGATAATAACTCAACACAAATCCACTACTAACAACATGACTTCTCCCATGTCCTCAAGAACTAAACGAACTACTCACAAGACATCATATGGATCAATATCAGAGATTATATGATAATGGATAACAATTTGAACATAAACAATAATCCAATGGTTCCACTCACAAGCATCAACTACAATAGTAATCAACACCGGGAAAGTTTCCCCTAATGAACTAAGCAAGTATTCAACACGATTGTTATAGTGGGATGGAGTAATGATGATGGTGATGGTGGATATGGTGGTGTGGATGATGATGATTCCGATGAAGCCTAGCTTGACGATGGTGTTGATGGCGACGATCTCCCCTCTCCGGGAAGGAATTTCCTTGGCAGAAATTTGTTTATCGGAGAGATCTTTCTCTATCAGTGTTTTCCGCCCCACAGAGGTGGCGGAAATCTATCTGTGGTCGCTCTCCTGGTGTTAGGGTTCCGTAGGGAAGATATAGGCGAGAGGGCGAAGTCGGGGGCCGAGCTGGTGGGCCACACCTGCCCTAGGCGCAGTCCAGGGTGGACCCGCGCCTAGGGGGGTGTGGGCCCCCTGTGGCCCTTCTTCGCCTCCCTTTTTGGCTTCCTTCATCTTCCGGGAAATATAATTTTCCCATATTTTTCCGGTATTTTTCTGATCTTCGCGAAATTGCATCAAAACACCTCCTTTTCCATCAGAATCCAGACTCCGGCAGTTCATCCTCCAAGAATCATCCAACATGCATAAATAGATGAAAAGACATAAGTAATACCTCATAATAAGACATGTATCAATGAATAGAGGTAAATTATGATATAGAATGGTGATGCAAATTGGGCATATTAACTCCCCCAAGCTTAGACCTTCGCTTGTCCCCAAGCGAAAACTAAGCTCAGTAAACATGTCCACAGGTTTATGGAGTGAAGTGTCGATAAAAGAATATGAGCAAGAGGCATCACACTTACCATTGCACAACTCATAGAAGAGAGGAACTCACCATTATATAACTTAGCTTGCAACAAGTACAGGAGTCACGATAGAGATCCATAAATATAAATCATAATTGGAATTGGCAAACTTTGTTCTTGGTCAGAGAACACCTGGCAAACAGTTTCACAAAAAGCTTTTTGTAGAAGTCTTCAAAACAGGAGCACTCTTTGCTCGAAAAGGTTTTTCACAATGAAGGCTTTCAAAGTAATACTCAATAGATAAGAGTTTTGTGCAAACAAGGAAGATAAAGAACATGATTGAATAAATCAACATATGAATGCTTGAAACACAACAACTCAAAATGCTTGCTGGAGATAGAGAGGAAGTAGGTTTACTGACTCAACTTGGAAGTAGGAGAAAGGTCCCTTCATAGAGGGAAGCAGGGATTACAAGTCATAAAGAGTTTCCAAAAGATTATGGTACTTACTAGCTTTGAGCCCTCATTGCCCCTATCATAGGCATCTTGAAATGGTTAAGGTTAAAGTGAACAAGGATGGAGTATATGCTTGATGAAATATAAGTTGGCAATCTCATGTCCCTTGAATATGAGGGCCACTCCTCATGCTACTCAACTTTAGTTACCGGTAAGTTCTTGTCATTGTAAGTACATGCGTATCATAGAGAACCGCCAACGAGGTACCCCTTGCACATGGTACATGAGCTTTCATATAACCAAAATGACAAGGCAAGCAGACAATGAGCATCTCAGCGATCTTTTTATTTACTATGTGCATAGCTTTTTATTGAGGATTCTTCTTAGATAGCTCACTATGGTGATGTTGCAAGTTTCCACCATGATTAGGCATGGCTTAGGCTAGATGCCTAGGCGTTTCTCTAACACAAAATACAGACTCCATGGACTTACAAGTTCCCTTTTTATTTCACACCGGTGACATCCACAGAAAAAAGAGCATGATATCAACTGTGTACAAAGTACAAGTGCAATGTTGAATACGTTTCCCGTGACAGCACGGTTCTGCTAATTCCAACGTATAGATGCAAGCATATACAACTTCGATGATACAATGGTTCAAGTATATTAGGGGCAAGGAAATAAGGTGTGCCATCAAGTTCGTGAGAGCTTTACTAACTAGTTTTCACATAACAAAATGCTTTTTAATACGAAATATAGATGAAGCTGGAGAATTTTCTTGGAATAGCAATAATGCTAATAGGTAGATATGGTGGACACAAATGGCATAGGTTTTGGTCAAAGGGATTGGAAACATGAGAAGTATGCCTTCTCAAAACAGGTTTTTGGATAGCAAGTCTGGGTAGAAAGCAAGAGAGTTGAAAGAAACAAGCAAACATACAAGTAATAAAGCCAAACATGCAATCTTCCTTGAAGACACAAAAGATCTTAAATAAAGAATACTAAGATTATGAGCAAATCAAGAAAGAAAATAGATGATACAAAATACCTGTAAGCTTTTTTTCTCTTTTTCTTTCAAACCTCAAAAATTGTTGCTACTGACCAGAGCTTGGTTTGCCAAAACCAATTTAGATATACTTGATGCTCCCAAAGTGATGCCAATACTGATCAGCAAGATCCATCATATAATAGAGATTTCAAACTAAAATAAGAAGTGCAAAAAGTAAAAGATGGGACTTCTCATTAATATTCCATAAAGCACTCACACCAAGGGATACATAGATAACCAACTAAGGGAGATATACTTCCACACGCAAACCAAACTATAAGATAACTTCTCTACCAAAGATATGAATCCACTAAAAAGGTAAAAGATAAAAGATAATGATGGTGATGATACCGTGGCACTCCCCCAAGCTTGGAACAAGCCAAGGGGATGCCAAACCTGATGATGAATTACTCCTTTGGTGGTGGTGGTCCCTTGTAATCATAAACTTCCAAGGTAAAGGTTCCCCATACAAAAAGGATGTCTTGGTTTCCACAATCCTGAAACTAGCAGCAGAGCTTATGCGATTAAATCTAGCCTCATACTCATAGTTTTGGTTATGTATGTCATAGAGTTGTGCTTGCAATTGGTTAGTGGTCTGACGGAGTGAGAAGATCTCTTCTCGGAGCTCAGCAACCTCTTCCTAGTGCTTGGTGATGAGTTCTGAACTTATCTTGTGAATAACATCTACTTCGCGTTCTGCCATCTTCCTGTACCTAAAAACTTCCTGCTCCAATGCTTCCATCCTATCTTCCAGACCGCCTTCTCCTTTAGGGCCTTGAACTTCTTTCATCTGTACCTTGCCATCTTTGAGAATCAACTTCTTAGGATGAATCCTTAACTCATACATGTACGGGTTGAGGATGTCCGCAGAAGAATCCCCCGTGGGTGATCAAGAGGAAGACATTGAGGCTCCAAATCTGAGAATTTGCCTGACAGAAACAGATCGAAACAAAAACACAACCAGAACTCGATACAGGAACCTCGGGGAACCCGAGGGGTTATATATTATGAAGTTTCAAAATATAAGGATGGTTTTGTTACGAAAACGAGGCAGCGACGGAGCTCGGGGGAGGCACACCCCCTCTAGGCGTGGCCAGCTGGGGCCCGCGCCTGGGGTGGGTTTGGCCACCCCGGCCTCCAGTTCCTCCTCTGTTCTGTCCCGTAACTTCCCTTATGTATTAAAAACATCAAAAATATAAAAAGATTGGAGTTTCACGAACCTTCTGTTTTCACCACTTTTACCTATTCAAAGTCGAACTCTGCAGAATCTTGTGTTTGGCTTTTAATAAATTCTTTTGGAGTCACAAGTTGAATTGTGTCAACGTCTTCATTATATGAATCTCCAGAAATATAATGTTTTAGTATTTGACCATTCACCACCTATGTTGTGTCATCCTTCAGAGAAGATATTTTTATGGCACCTGAACGGTATACTTCCTTGATAACAAAAGGTCCTTCCCATTTTGAGAGTAGTTTCCCTGCAAAAAACCTGAGACGAGACCTATACAAAAGAACTTTCTCACCAACATGGAACTCCCTTTTGATAATTCTCCTATCATGCCATCTTTTTAATTTTTCCTTAAAGAGTCTAGCATTTTCATAAGCTTCACTTCTCCACTCATCTAGATTACTTAAGTCGAGCAGTCTTTTCTCTCCAGCAAGTATAAAATCTCTATTCAATTCTTTCACTGCCCAACAAGCTTTGTGTTCTAATTGTAAAGGCAAGTGACAAGCTTTACCATAGACCATTTTGTAAGGAGACATCCCCATAGGATTTTTATAAGCAGTTCTATAAGCCCATAAAGCATCATTCAACTTTTTAGCCCAATTTTTTCTAGATCTATTAACAGTCTTCTGCAAGATAGATTTAATTTCCCTATTGGAAAGTTCTACTTGCCCACTGGTTTGGGGATGATAAGCTGAAGCAATTCTATGGTTTACATCATACTTAGCGAGTGTTTTTCTAAAAACCCCATGAATAAAATGAGAGCCCCCATCAGTCATGAGATATCTAGGCACACCGAACGTAGGAAAAATAACATCCTTAAGCATTTTCAAAGAGGTCTTACCATCAACACTATTTGTAGGTATGGCTTCTACCCACTTTGTAACATAGTCGACAACAACAAGAATATGAGTGTACCCTTTTGAAGGGGAAAAAGGACCCATAAAGTCAAATCCCCAACAATCAAAAGGTTCGATAATAAGAGTATAATTCATAGGCATTTCATTGCGTCTAGAAATGTTACCTACTCATTGACATTCATCACATGATAAGACAAACTTCCTTTCATCTTTGAAAAGGGTAGGCCAATAAAATCCAGATTGTAAAACTTTTTGTGCAACCCTATCCCCTACATGTTGTCCTCCATAAGAACTGCCATGACATATTCTCGATATCTCTTGTTGTTCAAATTCTGGAACACATCTTCGCATAATACCATCTACTCCTTCCTTATATAAGTGTGGGTCATCCCAAAATTAATGCCTTAGATCATAAAAGAATTTTCTTCTTTGCTGAGTTGTAAAAGTTGGAGGCAAATACTTGGAAACAATAAAGTTAGCATAATCAGCATACCAAGGACTCTCATGCGGACTTACACTTATTGCAGCCAACTGCTCGTTTGGAAAACTATCATTAACAGGCAATGGGTCAAAGAAATGTTTTCCAAATGAGATAAATTATCAGCAACAGGATTATCAGCACCTTTACTATCCACAATATGCAGAGTAAACTCTTGCAAAAGCAACACCCACCTAATAAGCCTAGGCTTAGCGTCCTTCTTTGTCATAAGGTACTTAATAGAAGCATGATCAGTATGAATAGTAACCTTTGAATCAACAATATAAGGTATAAACTTATCGCAAGCAAAGATTACAACTAAGAACTCTTTTCAGTAGTAGCATAATTCTTTTGAGCAGCATCTAGAGTCTTGCTAGCATAATGAATATCATTCAACTTCTTATCAACATGTTGTCCAAGGACATCACCCACAGCAAAATCACTAGCATCACACATAATTTCAAAAGGTAAACTCCAATCAGGTGGTTGAAGAATAGGAGCAGTTGTCAAAGCTTTGTTCAAAGTTTCAAAAGCTTCCTTACAATCATCATCAAAAACAAAAGGTGCGTCTTTTTGAAGAAGATTAGTAAGGGGCTTTGAAATTTTGGAGAAATCTTTAATAAACCTCCTATAGAAACCAGCATGACCAAGGATACTACGAATACCTTTAATATATCTAGGGCAAGGCATCTTCTCAATTGCTTCAATTTTGGCTCTGTCCACTTCAATGCCTCTTTCAGAGATCTTATGTCCAAGAACAATCCATTCATTAACCATGAAATGGCATTTCTCCCAATTAAGAACAGGGTTGGTTTCTTCACATCTCTGCAAAACTTTATCAAGGTTGTGCAAACAGTTATCAAAAGAAGTCCCATAGACGGAAAAATCATCCATGAAAACCTCCACAATTTCTTCACAAAAACCATGAAAGATAGCAGACATACATCTCTGAAAGGTAGAAGGAGCATTACATAAACCAAAAGGCATACGCCTATAAGCATAAGTACCATAAGGACAAGTGAAAGTAGTTTTCTCTTGGTCCTATGCTTTCATAGCAATTTGAGAAAACCCAGAATAACCATCAAGAAAGCAAAAGTGAGTATTTTTGGACAACCTCTCAAGCATTTTATCAATAAAGGGCAAAGGATAATGATCTTTCTTAGTAACTTTATTAATCTTTCTAAAATCAATGCACATTCTATACCCAACCACTACTCTTTGGGGTATAAGCTCATTATCCTCATTAGGCACTGTGATTATTCCCCTTTCTTGGGAACACAATGAACAGGGCTAACCCATTGACTATCAGCAATAGGATAAATAATACCAGCATCAAGGAGTTTTAATACCTCATTTCTTACCGCATCCTTCATCTTAGGATTTAGACGGCGTTGGTGCTCAACAACTGGTTTTGCATCAGGTTCTATATTAATAGCATGCTGACATATAGTGGGAGAAATCCCCTTTAAATCATCAAGAGTATAGCCCATAGCTCCTCGGTGTTTCTTCAGTATTTCCAGTAACCTCTCTTCTTCCTTTCCTGAAAGTTTAGAACTAATAATAACATGATATACTTTCTTATCATCAAGATAAGCATATTTAAGATCATCAAGTAAAGGTTTTAATTCAAAAATAGGGTCCCCTTTAGGTGGTAGTGTGGTTCCCAAGTCTTCCACAGGTAGATTGTGCTTAAGCTGCTCCGGCTGAAGAAGGAAAACCTCGTCAATCTCATTTATTTCCTTCATGAAAACATCACTTTCATGATCTTCCATAAACTGCTGCAAGGCATTGTTAGGAGCAAGAGAAATAGAAGAAAGTTGTTCAACCCTGAAATCCTCATCAGACAGTTCATTTTCATAAGGAGTTTTAGCAAATTTGGAAAAATTAAACTCATAAGACTCTCCATCAAACTTTGTCAAAACTTTTTCCTTCCTACAATCTATGATAGCCCCACGAGTATTCAGGAAGGGTCTACCAAAGATAATAGGATAGGTTTTACTAGCTTCTTTACCAAGTACTAGAAAATCAGCAGGATATTTAATCTTACCACAAAGGACTTCCACATATCTTACAATGCCAATGGGGCAAACTTGCTCTCTATTAGCAAGGTGAATAACCACATCAATGTCCTCAAGCTCACAAGGACCAATGTCATGCATAATTTCCCTATAAATCTCATAAGGAATAACACTAGAACTAGCACCAATATCACATAAACCATAGTAGCTATGATTACCAATTCTCACAGAAAGCACAAGGGCACTGGATTTTCTAGCTCTTTTAGGATGAGAAACAATATTAGTAGCGTCTTCACAGAAGACAATGTGCTCATCCTCTATATTTCTAGTGACAAGATCTTCCACAATAGCTACCACAGGCTTAATATTAATAAGCTCATCGATCTCTACAGTTTTCTTTGCGCTTTTGCTAACCACATTCGCTATAATAGAATGTTCCCTTACCTTGGCAGGAAAAGGGATTTTCTCAACATAAGGTTCAGGCAAAATAGGATCAACAGTACAAACCTCTATGCTAGCAGGAACATGGGTAACAGTGTCCTTATAAGGAGCATGGTACTTGTCCCACTCTTTCTTGGGAATTTCAATGTAGGAGGCAAAGTCATTAAAACATTTTGCAAGAACTTGAGGATCAAGACCATACTCAATACTAATATCACGGAAGTCATCAGTTCCCATAAAAGATTTAATGCATTCATAATCATAGTTTATACCTGACGTTCTTCCTTTGTCATTCTCCCAAGCTTCAGTGTTTTATTGAATATGGTCTAGTAGATCCCATTTAGATTCTTCCTTCATATGTGTGAATGATCCAGCACAAGAAGCATCTAGTAAATCTTTATCATGAAGAGAAAGCCTAGCATAAAAGTTATTGATAATAATATTGTTAGGGAGTTCATGAATAGGACATTTAAGCATTAGTAACTTCAATCTCCCCCAAGCTTGAGCTGTACTCTCTCCATCACGAGGCCAAAAGTTATATATCAGATTTCTATCCTTATAAATCTCAATGGGAGGATAGAATTTAGAATAAAAGAGAGATGTCATCTCCTCCCATTCCATGGATTGTCCATTCTTCATCATCTTATACCATTCTTCAGCTCTCCCTTTCAAGGATATGAAGAGTAAATTCTTCTTCACCTGTTCAGTTGTGATACCTGCACACTTAAACAACCCGCATAATTCATGGATAAAAAGCAAATGATCACCAGGATGGACAGTTTCATCCCCTAAATAATAATTATCCATAACACGATCAATAATACTTGTAGGTATCTTAAAAGGATCTATCTCAACAGGTGGTGGTTCATCTACTACCCTAACAGTGGTAGTAGTTTTCCCAAACATAAAACCAAGTGGGTTATCCATATTGGAAACGAAGCAACAAACATAAACAAAAAGAAATACTCATAGTAAAAGTTTCCCTTACCAGTTCCACTCTTCAATAGCGCTTCACTCCCCGGCAACGACGCCAAAAAATAGTCTTGATGACCCACAAGTATACGGGGTGTATCGTAGTACTTTCGATAAATAGGAGTGTCGATCCCAACGAGGAGCAGAAGGTACTGAACAGTGGTATGGAGCAGGAAATCCCTGTGAATACTTAGCAAACGGATTTTTAGTGGTTTTCTGATAAAGCAACAAAACAAGGAGCAAGTAACAAAAGCAACAAGCAAACGCAGCAAGTGGCCCAATCATTTCTTAGCAAAGGACAAGCCGGTGGGAATACTTATAAGGAGCAAACGTTCTCGAGGACACATGGGAATTCTATCAAGTGCTTTCGCTTCAAATAGCTAAGTACTCTTCTTTGGTGTTGTAAGTGTTGTTTGGGTGAACCTATGCTAACATACCGACCTTACTTGGACTAATACATACTTGTGATTAAACCCCCTGCAAGCATCCGCAACTATAGGAAAGTAATTAAGATATAAATCTAACCACAACCTTAAACTCTAAGATCCTATGCTCCCTTGTGCAAAGGTGTCCTAAAGGGGGTTCAGGTTTCTGTCACTCTGGCAACCCCACAATTAGTAGCCAAATACACAATGCATTCCCCTAGTCCCATAAATGGTGAAGTATCATGTAGCCAACGTTCACATGACACCACTAGAAGAATAGAACCACAACTTAAATACTAAACCATTGAATAATAACTCAACACAAATCCACTACTAACAACATGATTTCTCCCATGTCCTCAAGAACTAAACGAACTACTCACAAGACATCATATGGATCAATATCAGAGATTATATGATAATGGATAACAATTTGAACATAAACAATAATCCAATGGTTCCACTCACAAGCATCAACTACAATAGTAATCAATACCGGGAAAGTTTCCCCTAATGAACTAAGCAAGTATTCAACACGATTGTTACAACATGATGGAGTAATGATGATGGTGCTGGTGGAGATGGTGGTGTGGATGATGATGATGATTCCGATGAATCCTAGCTTGACGATGGTGTTGATGGCGACGATCTCCCCTCTCCGGGAAGGAATTTCCCCGACAGAAATCTGTCTGCCGGAGAGATCTTTCTCTCTTGGTGTTTTCCGCCCCGTAGAGGCGGCGGAAATCTATCTATGGTCGCTCTCCTGGTGTTAGGGTTTCGTAGGGAAGATATAGGCGAGAGGGCGAAGCCGAGGGCCGAGCAGGTGGGCCACACCTTTCCTAGGCGTGACCGAGGATGGACCCATGCCTAGGGGGATGTGGGCCCCTTGTGGCCCTTCTTCGCCTCCCCTTCTGGCTTCCTTCGTATAATTTTCCCATATTTTTCTGGTATTTTTCTAATCTTCTCGAAATTGCATCAAAGCACCTCCTTTTCCATCAGAATCCAGACTCCGGCAGTTCATCCTCCAAGAATCATCCAACATGCATAAACAGATGAAAATACATAAGTAATACCTCATAATAAGACATATATCAATGAATAGAGGTAAATTATGATATAGAATGGTGATGCAAATTGGGCGTATCACTTGCACTAGACCTTGAGCTTCTATGTCTACAAAACATCATTATTGCCTGGTAAGGACAATATTTAAAGAAGCAAAAATGAACATGCATAGTAATGTAATGCATTATTTGTTATTTATTTTCTTTATGTGTTTTACCCAATATTTTAGTTTTATGGAATGTCTTTATGAACATAATAAATTCATTTTTAAGGAATAACCTTGATATATTATTTTCACTATTTTATAATGTAATGTATTACTAAAAGAGTTAAAAACTAATATTTATTTAATTTAGTTCTTATAATTATTTTCTTAATAATTCTTTTCAAGAATTAGCATTTAAATAAAAGAGATGTTATTTTGGCAACTTTAAATATTTATTTAGTATTTTTCTAAAATACAATAATGACTAAATATGGTAAAAGTTATTTTTATTTATTTTTATGCCTTTTCTTGTATTTTATAAAATTCCATAAGGAATATATATTATAAAATCCCTAACCAAAAATTCATTTATTAAATATGGTTTCTTGATTTAATTTAATAGGTTATTTTATTATGAGTATAAAAATATATTGTTTGTATTTTTAAGACTTTTATTTTATTGTTTTAGGATTTATTGAGGTCTAGGGGTACTTTGGTCTTTTACTTAATTATTAAAATCTCTGTTAGGGTTTGGGCCAACCCATTGGGCTATTTGGGCCCATCTTGGCCCAATTGGCCTGGTCAAAGGACTTCCTCGAAGGGGTACTAGCCTTATTGGCCCAGTTCACTGCCTCCACTCTCTCTTGATCTCACCTCTTCTCCTCCTCGACCCCGTGGTCGCTGACACCGCTGTCGTGGTCCTCTCTAGCCGCCACCGTGGTCTATGGTGTAGATGTCGACTCTACTCCTTCATATAATCTTATTCAATTTGGATTTGGAGCTCTTCTGCGGCCAGGCTAGCTCCGTCCCGAACCCTAGGGTTTGGGGTGGTGCTGGTGATGCCTCCGCCGCTGCTCCAGTGGTGTCGTGGTGTGTTCGTGTGTCGCGGTGGTGGTGGTGTTGCTCGTCCTCAAGCGCTGTTGTGGCCACCGCCTCGGCTCGGTGCGGGTTGTAACGCCCCTTGGGTGCTCCTCGTGCCGCCATGTGCTCGTCGGCCTCTCTGCTTCCTCTTCTAAACTACAGCAAGGACCCTTGGTGAGTTTGATTTTAGTCTCCCCCTTGTTATTACTATCCTCTGCCCCTCCTAAGCTATGATGTGTGTCTCTGTCGTGTATCCCTAATTAGGGTTCATATCCTGTTCTAGGGTTCCTCCCTCTCTTTATTTGTATAAGATGAACTGAAATTTGTGGTGATGACTGATGAGGATTATGGTCTTTTCCACTAGATTGCTCACTGTTCTCATTTGGTTATATGATACTAATGGCCTTATAGTATTGATTTCCAATTGGTAATTAGATATGCTTCAGATGATAGTGCTCCTGTGGAACTATTTCTTGTGGATTCTGTTGATTTAGAAATTACTACTGTCAAGATTATAGTACTGGCAGTAGTTATGTCAGTGATTATTCACTGTATCTATAAATGTTGGCTTGTATGGTTATAAACAGACTGAGATTAATCATTTTACTCTAGTGATGCTCTGAAGATGTATAGATAAGCTTGATGATGATTTCTAGGTTTTGATCTCAGGAAAATGATATTCAATGGCTTGCCATTTTATTTGTGAAAGCTAAGTAATGGTTTTGCTTGGCTTTTAGAACTTGTTCTTGTGACACCATCTTAGTATGACACACAAGTTGTTAGGTTCTACTACTGGGCTTGATTGTGCTTGAAATTTGGTAAATGCTAAAGATAGGTTCAATCATAACTGCCTATGATGTTGGTCTGAGGCATAGGAACTAGTTTCCTATCTAGTTGTCCCTAATAGAAATGTTTTGGTATTATTATTGGTTGCTGGATCTTGAATCCTAGTTGGTGAAATGATCGGTGTGCTTCTTAAGTTATATGGATCCATAAGGTCTAGGAATTCTAAGGTGCTACTCCTTTTAAGAGATGTGCCCAAATTCCAGATCTTGGCTATGTTTATTCTTAGAGTATGGAATGTAGCTTTATAGCCAGGATCAATGAGGTTGGTCTGAGATCCTGGTTTGATCTGTATAGTTTACTTATGGCCTTTGTATTCCAAAAATCCTCTATGATGGATTCACCCCACTTGGGTGATTTCTGAGAGATTTAGATATAAAACAACACATAAATCTTAGTCTAGAGAAGATAATAAGATCATGTGATGGTTTTATTTCACTCACCACAACAGTTGATTTTTCTGGTGTTGTGGCTAGTTGATTTGGTTGGCTGGATCTTGCTGATGATGCTACTAGCTTGAGCTTGTCCTTCTCCTTCTGGATCCTGTAACTTGGCCTTGATCTTGCCCTTCACCTCCTGGTTCCTGTAACTTGGCCTTGTTGTCCACCTGATCCACCCTCTCCTTATGTCACCATCTAGTGAGTACAAGGATGATCTTGTGTGTGGTTTGCTGAGGGTTTGCTTGGTTCTTGCTATGCCTAGTGTGCTCCTGGTTTGGTGTTGGAAGTGAAAAGGTGCTGTTGTGAGCCTTGCCACGGCTGGGCTCTTCCTTTTGCTTGTGTAGCTATTGTTGCTGTGTTGACAACTCTCACCATGCATTTAGGTGATTGTGCTGCCTGTGTGCTTGGTACACAGTTTGGATCAGATTGATGAGGTGTTTTACCTTTTGATCTTTTAGCATTTAACTCCCCTGGTGAAACTTTCCCCTCTTAGTTGTTGTTAAAATCTATATTGTGGCTTATTGATTTATGAAGGAATAATTCTTTCATATTGGTGAAACTTTCCCCTGTATTGATACTCAATGATGTAATATGAGCAGTGCACCTCACTGCTCTCTACTGAGAGTATTCTCACAACTAACCTTTTATTTTCCTTGTTTGTTTGTTTTATTGTTGCAGATACAAGATCTGGTGTTTCAAGATTTAGTATAGGTTTAGATAGATAAGTAGATTGTAATCTTTATTGATTCATTTGTAAAGATTTTGTAATATATTATTTTATTCTTTTTGTAATAATATTGTAACAGTTTATTATTTAAATTTCAATTGTTGATATTTCTTTACTGTAATGAACCTCTTCATTAATGGAATGAGTTCCTCCTTGCAAACTATTTATGGAATAAAGATAAAGAATAAGAATTCATTTCTTATTTAAATTACTTTACTTTGAATTCTATTATTTATTATTCTCTTATTATTATAACAAATGATATTACTAATTTAGTTTATAATTCATTTTAAAAAATAAAAAAATTTAATCTTTAAATATAAGTTCAAATTTCAAATTTTAATTCAAATTCTCCCCTTCAAAACACACTTATCCAAAAAGATCATGTCAGAATTTATAACGACCACTCTCAATATCTATTTCTAAACAAAGAGTGAAAGAACCTCTAATCACCTTAGGTATTTTGTTTGACGAAAAATTTACCAGCATTTTACAGATGAATGCATGCATATGCACAAATTCCTAATTATACCCTTCGTTGGTTCCTAAATGCTGAAATGTTACATCAGTCTAAGATTTCTTTTACTTCTTACGAGTAAAATAGATCCGAAGTTTAAATAGATCGGGATTAACAAGTTTAGAGTGCCGATTTCGGGATCAAAAGTTGAATGTTTGATTTAGCTTTTGACTACAGGTTCAATGTTTGTTTTTGACTTTTCCCTCCTTGTACTGATACGGAATTCCAGTATTTTATATAGCCCAACCATTTGAGGCGGTTTGTACAAAGGATACGTCTAACACTAGGTTAAATACAGTACAAGGTAGTTAGCTTAACCATGCAAAAAAAAGGTAGTTAGCTTAATGACAAAGCTAACGGCTTGTTAGCCTAACTCTAGCGCTAACTTTTAGAGGTAATTACACTTTTCATCCCACAACTTGCAGCCAGGGTGCAAAATAGTCCCACAAATTGTAAATTGGACAAATCTACTCCCACAAGTTCTACCCGGGTGCAATCTAGTCCACTTCAAAACATTTCAAACGAATTCCAGCTGTTTTGACTGAATTAGTACGACCCTGGACGGCAGTTTACAAGTAAGTCCAGAAAATGGTGTCCTGATTTGTTAGTCGCGCACCTGGCTCCGGACCGACTCTGGTTGGACCGTACCAGATAGCGCCGAATCAAACCAGACTAAGCCTAGAAAACGGTGACCTCAACGTAGCTCTAGCGAACCTCTCGGGAAGAACATAACCAAACTCACCGATCAGAGCGGAAGTTACGGTGGCCGACGGCGACTTCGTCCGCGGTGTCCTTTCTCGCTTGATCCCACCGGAGAGATGCGGTACCGCGGGCATGGCGAGGATGCGCCAGCTTATGGTACCTGATTTTCCTCTATTTCTACTCTCCCAGCGGTTTCTGTTGGCCAGAGTAGGGTCATGATCGAGTAGATCTCAGTGCAATCTCAGTGCATTTTAGTTGCGCAAATTGATGGGACTTAGGGTTGGTAGCAATGGCAGACTGATTTTTATAGTATATGTCATCGTTTAAGCCAGATTTCCACCAAGTCGATGTGCTGTTCTTCGCTAATGCAGACAAACTCGTTGGTGGCTGTATTTTCCCTGGATCTCTGTTAAAATGAGATAACTTTCAGTGATGCTGTTAGTTGATAAAGTTTTTTTCATAAATTATTTGACTATTGTAGAAATAACATGCATGTCAATTTGAGATGTGTTTGTAGCTGTGACAATTAGTTAACTGCATTTTCACGAGCATGTTCAGTTAACTGAATGTGGCACTGGCAGTGTTCAGTTATTTGATATCTGACCAAAATTTGATACTTCCTCGGATCTATATTAGTTGACTCAAATTTTTCTAGATACGGATATATCTAGCACTAAAACTTGACTAGATACATTCGTATCTAGATGAATCTAAGCAACTAATATGACTCGGAGGGAGTATGTGCTAAGTTTTTTTTATTTCAACATGGCACAGCCAGAAATATAGCAAATACAGGAAGATAGTAGGCTATAATATAGCAAGTACAGTAAGATAGTAGACAATTTATTGTTTATTCTCTACTAATAGACATGTACTGTTGGAGGAAGTTGACATATAATCTGCTGAATTTGTACTGTTAATATGCTACTATGCTACTTCTACTACATACCTGATTCTAGATCATTTGCAGTTATGTTTCCACGTAAAGACTGTGGAATGTTCTCGGTGGAAGTAGTTCACAACGGGTTTTTCTGTGGATTGAGGCATAATTTGCAGTATGTTAGTGCAACCATGTCTCATTTTGATAATTTGACTATGGACACTTGGTCACTGACATGGATTAATCAAATTCTGAGAAGATTGGGTCATGAGAGGGACGAGAGGACCTCAGTCTTTTGGTTGTTGCTTGGCAAGGACCTGTTTGATGGATTAGTGCTTGTTGAGATGCAGTCACACATTAGGGATATGATTAATGCCAGCAAGTACCATAAGACACTTGTCTTGTATGTTGATCACAGTAATTTCATCAAGGGACTGAGACCAGAGGTAATTGTGGACCAAAGACTTGCTCCAAGGCTAGCACATGCTGTTCAAAGTCAAGCACAAGCTGCTCTAGCACAAGCTGCTCCAAGTCAAGCACAACCTGCTCCAAGGCTATCACATCCTGCTCCAACACACGCTGCTCCAAGTCAAGCACAAGCTGCTCCAAGGCTAGCACATGCTGCTCCAGCACACACTCCTCCAAGTAAAGCACAACCTACTCCAAGTCAAGCACAGGCTGCTCTAGCACATGCTGCTCCAAGGCCAGCACACGCTACTCCAAGTCAAGCAGAAGCTGCTCCAAGGCCAGCACCAGTTGCTCCTGCTGAAGCTTCTGTTTCTTCTATCAGCATGCCAACAATTTCTGATCATGATGAATCTTCACGTTCATCAAGTTTGGTTGTTGTAGAGGAGAATGATATGCACTTTGTAGAGTCAAATGGAAGTGGCAGTGATGAGGATGACATTGAGTTCTATGACAGTGACTTTGATGCTGAAGATGGGGACGACGACCTCTTCGCTGATAATGTTGATAAATCTGTTAATGATAATAATGAGCAGGAAGTGTGTGAGGAAAATGAAGATGATGATGCCCTCGATGATGGCACTCTTGAAATTCGTGCAGAAAGTAGACAACACTTGATGAAGAGCATCAAAACATTTAATCTAGAAGTGGATATGGATAATCCCACTTTCAAGATTGGGATGGTTTTCAGTGGCGTTGGGGAGTTGAGGAAAGCAGTGACAACCTATGCTATCAGGAATAGGGTAAAAATCAACAAGTTGAGGAATGAGAGAAGAAGGTACGGAGCTATTTGCGCTCTTGGATGTACTTGGAGGCTGAAAGCTTCAAATGATCCAAGAAGGACAGGAGGCTTTATAATCACTGAATATGAAGGAACCCACGAGTGTGAGGGCAGCTTCCCAGTTAGTGCAATAACTACCAAAGTTCTGACAGAGAAGTTCATGCATGAATTCAGAGATAACCAGAAGTTAGACCTCAATAGTTTTGCGACGAAGGTGCTAAGGGAATTCAAGATGACCCCACATAGATGGAAGCTAAGAAGAGCCAGGAAAGCTGCATTGCTAAAAATTCATGGAGATGAAGAAGGACAATTCAGGCAGCTCTTGGACTATGGGCAGGAGCTAAGGAGGAGCAATCCCGGATCTAAGTTCTTCGTCACAACAAATTCAGTTGGTGACCCTGAAAGTTCTGAGCATAAGGAGCATTTGGCCACTGTTTATTGGAGCTATGATGCCTGCAAGCGTGGTTTTCTTGCAGGTTGTAGGCCTTTTATTTGTTTAGACGGGTGCCACATCAAAACTAAATACAAAGGCGTGCTTTTGACAACAATTGGTATTGATCCCAATGATTGCATCTTCCCTGTCGCATTTGGTCTAGCTGAGGTCGAGTGCACTGCGTCCTGGGAATGGTTTCTGACAAACCTTAGAGATGATCTCAACATTACCAACACTGCTCCCTGGACAATTATGAGTGACAAGCAGAAGGTACTTGACAAAAATAATGTAGTAATTGTTGTTTTCTTTATATTTTCCTTTTTTGGAGTGGAACTAACAAATGATGCAAACATTTGTAGGGCTTAATAAATGCTGTGCAGAAGCTATTTACTGATGCAGAACATCGATTTTGTGTTAGGCATATGATTCAAAACTTCCAAAGGGCTGGTCATAGAGGAGAGACACTGAAGAATGATATCTGGGCTATCGCAAGATCAACTTTTGTACCAAAGTGGGAGAGAAGCATGGACAAGCTTAAAGTTGACAGTGAAAAAGCTTATTCATGGATTGAAGAGCTTGTCCCCTCACAATGGATAAAGGCATTTTTCAGTGAATTCCCTAAATATGACATGTTGTTGAACAATCATTCAGAGGTGTTCAATAGGTACAGTGACATAAGTTTACTCATCATCTTGTTATCTTAGTATAGTGTCTCATTATGTTGTGATATATTATTCTTTTACATTGTTGGCTTCTTTTACATTGGAACCAGCTATATTCTAGAAGCAAGGGAGATGCCTTTCTTATGCATGCTAGAAACTATGTTCTATAAAATTCTACAGAGGATTGAAAGCAAACAGAAGGAAGCTGAGAAGATGACTGGAAGAATTTGTCCGAAGATTAAGAAGAAATTGGACAAATTCGTTGAATGGAGTGGTGGATGTATTGTTACTCCTGCTGGTAACTTTCTCTACTCTGTATCCAGCCATGAGTTCGAGAAAGATTACACTGTAGATTCCAATGCTAGGACATGTGATTGCAAGAGATGGCAACTGACTGGAATTCCATGTCACCATGTCATAGCATGTTGTCGGAAAGATAGGATTAATCCTGAAAATATGGTCCATAGCTGCTACACTGTTGATGCATTCAACAAAGCTTATGCATACAAGTTGGCACCATTAAGAGAGAGAGTGTTTTGGGAAAACATGAATGCTGTGCCTATACATCCACCTCTTTTCACCAAAGTTATGGGAAGGCCTAAGAAAAATAGGAAGAAGGCACCGGAGGAGAAAATAAAGAAGGGCGTGAAAGTGTTCACAAAGGCAGGTGTTACAATTCATTGCTCCAAATGTGGGGAAGCTGACCACAACAAGAAGGGCCATCAAAAATATCTTGACAGCCTAGCAGAGCAAAATCAAAAAAACATTATTCGAGAGGATGAAGATATAGACATCCCATCTTTATTAGAGGTAAGTTTTCTTTTGTGTACCCAACTTATAATTAAATTATAGTAGCAAGTCGAATGCATTGAGTAAATTAACTATATTTATGTGCAGCACGTTATTCCACACAATCCAAACCCTTCTATGGATCCTATCCAACAAGAAGATAGCATGGTCTACATGATGCAACAAGAGGTAGCATGTCATTTATGTACATCATGTTATTTACAAAATATAGTACTTTTGTGCGTACTTGCATACCTCTTTTTGTAGGAGAAGGAGCATGTTCCAATCAACAGGTTTCTTGGCCCTTTACCAGAAAATCTATTTGTAGTAGATGCAAGAGAGAGCATTCCACCTTCAACACAGAGGGTTACTACTGCATCAACTAGAGGAAATCTAAGAGGAGGTAGAGGCAAAGGTAGGAGTAGTACAGCTAGGGCACCAACTAGTACAGTAGGTCATGGAAAGAACAATAGAGAGAGAGGAAGGGGGAATAAAAGGAAAAGCAACAGTACACCACTAGAGTCACAACAAGGTACCAGCAATGTTCCTACTACTTAGGATCAGGGGAGAGGAAGGAAAGCAAGGAGGGGATCATACAAGACAGGTCCTGGCAGTACTCATCATTTACTATTTGGTGATGAAGAGGAGAGAAGAAGTCATCTACCAAATTTAAATGTTGGCATCAACAATGATAATGCACAAGAAGTTCCTCTCTCTCAAAATGCACCACCATCTGAAGACATTTAACTATTTAGATCATTTAAGTTGCAATCCTTTTTTGTTCTTCATTTGCTCCTAAATATGTGAACTACGTGATTGGTGGATGCTCCAGATTGTCTACCTTGAATTTGAATTCTCTCGAATTTTGGATGGTCTGTACATTTTATGTCATATTGCATTCACATATGGTTTATACACATATTTAGATGATAATTGGCAGGACATATCCAGTACCAGTTCATGTAGCAAATTAGATCATATATGCAAGCACTACATATTTAGATGACAACTGAGAGGAAATATTTAAACCATTTGCTGCATTACCAAGAACATACTAAGCTAACTATCAATACCTTATGTAATATTGTGTTTGATCTCATACTTATTTTCCTCCTTTTAGAAGAAGACCATTTCCACTTCGGTTTGCTTGAGATACAATCTGCACAATAATATGTTTCATTATAAATAAATTCACTACCAGAATGTATTGTATTCAATGATAGTATCAAATTATTTTCAAAAAGATAGTGCCACTTACAAAATCTAGAGAAATTCATCACTGACATTATTTCCTAGAAACTGATGATATATTGATATTTAAAAAATGTCATTTAAAGTACGAGAAGTTTGAATTTTCTTTGATTTTAGGAACAACTTGAGCCTTATTTGCATGGCCAATAAATATTATTTCTATCCTATTAAAGATCCTACCTGGCCAGAAATGAACATTGAGATGTTTCAACTTGATAATAAGTAGTTGGAGAGAACAAAACACACACTTATTATTCAAGAACCAATACACTTGATGCTACACACACAAATTCCATAGACGAACAGTACAAGCCTACACACTAATTCTGCCAGCACTAATAGTCTTCATCTCCTCTTCTTGCACTTCTGCCCGATTTCTCCTTCGTCACCGGGCCCAAGCTACTGGCACACTGCCACCCTCGGCTTTCTCTATTTCGCCACGGGCAACGCTCGTCCCGTGGAATCTTAAAGGAACATTGTAAATCCACTAGAATGAACAGAGTATATATCACTTATCTTGAACAGACAAAGACGTACATCAGGCAAACATCGACCAATTTACAGACTATTAATATCGCCTAATCAAGTTTAGCACCAAGACAACCAACCAACACACCCACAGGAACATCACGCTTTGATGCATGGCTTAGATGTCACAAGGTTTATCCTGAAGACTCATACTGGATTACGTCCTGATGATGCATGCCTCAGCTGTCACACATTCACAGGCTCCTAGCTTACGCAGATTGCACTTCTGCCTGATTTCTGCTTCTCTTCTTATTCTTCTACTTCTTCTTTCTTCTCCTTTTCTACTTTCGTATGCCTCTTCTTCCCTGCAACTCGTTGCCAGTCATGTCCAGCGGGGACGTACCTGGGGCTGCTCATCTGACGCGAGCAAGTAATACAGGCGAAGAACTTCTCCCTAGTCTCCTCCTCCTCCTCCTCTGTCGCGTGCCTGCGCCTCGCCTCTTCCAACGCCGCATCGCCAAGCCCCTCGTCACCGAGCCGGGGGAACAGACCTCCCCCGCGCCCCTCGGCCACCGGCTCCAGCACCACGCCCCTCGACCACCCGCCCCTCCACTCCGCTCCTCGGCAACCTACCTCTCCAACGCGCTCCTCGGCGAGTAGGTATAGGAGAGCGGCCTGTGCCATGGAGCTCACAGACATCTCGTCGCCGCCGATGCTCTTCCGTCCGCTTTGGATAAGGTTTTTTTATCAAGTCGAGTCACTGGTTCGGTCTTGGTCGGGCTGGTGCGGTCCAACCAGAATCGGTCCGGAGCCAGGTGCGCGACTAACAAATCAGGACACCATTTTCTGGACTTACTTGTAAACTGCTGTTCAGGGTCGTACTAATTCGGTCAAAACAGCTGGAATTTGTTTGAAATGTTTTAAACTGGACTAGATTGCACCCGAGGTATAACTTGTGGGACTAGATTTGTCCAATTTACAATTTGTGAGACTATTTTGCACCTTGACTGCAAGTTGTGGGATGAAAAGTGTAATTACCTCTAACTTTTAGGTAACTTAACATTAACAAACCCCAAAGTCTATAAAATCTTCTACAAAGTCAAAATTCCCACACAATTCTTTACTGCCTATAAGAGATAAACTAATCAGGCTGTCGGCTGCGCGGCGGCGAGGTCGGAAGGGGAGAGCGTGCCGGAGTGGTCGACATCGAGTCTGTCGAACTCCTCCAGGAATTCGGATATGTCCTCCTGGCTGATCTTCCCGAGCTCCTTGAGCTTAAACAGCACAAATTCCGCCGCCCCGACGCGCTGGTCCCCGTCCATGTCGGCGGCTTCCAGGTCCGCGCTGGTCGTCCGCCGCGTGAGCACCCACCGAGCGAGCTGCCTCTGCCGCCGCTCCGCGTAAAGCTCCGCCACGTACAGGAAGAAGAGAGCCACCACCACCGTGCTCACCGTGATCCATACCACCGCGAACGCGCGCCCGGCCAGGGACGTGAAGCTCCGGTCGCCGTACCCCAGCGTCGTCACCGTGGCGCACACGCAGTAGAAGGCGTCCACGGGCCGCATCCCCTCCGCCTTCCACAGGAACAGCGTCCCGGACGCCACCGAGGCGGCCAGCAGCACCGCGGTGGCGTAGAGTTTGTACCGCGTCCTGTTGGCCGCCTCCGTGGCGCGGAGGCGCGCCCGCGCCGGGTGGGCGGCGCTGGCGTGGACGGCGCGGAAGAGGAGAGACTCCTGCTTCTCGACCAGGTAGTCGGCGGACTTGCTGAGGAAGGTGCCGACGACGGCCACGCCGGCGAAGGAGAAGGCGCTGGCGAGGAGCTTGGCGGCGTCGCTGGACGGGACGAGGTCGCCGTAGCCGACGGTGGTCATGGTGACCACGCAGAAGTAGAGGGCGTCGAGCGCGCGGCTGCCGCTGCGGTGCCCGGACAAGTGGTCCATGGCGAGGTAGAAGGCGGCGGTGCCGGCGAGGAGGTAGGCCAGGAGGAGGAGGCCCACCAGGCGGAAGCTCGGGCGGCCGCTCTCGAACACTATTTTGGCGCTCGCGGTCGCACCGGCGTTGTCGGGGCGAGGAGGAGGACGAGGCTCTTCCGACGCCGGGTCAGAGGCAGGCGCCGTTCGGCAGCGCCGGAACCTCTTGACCGCATTCCGCGGCTTCTGTTGGATGGCATCAGCTGAATGGCCGCCGCCATTTAGCAGCGGTTGCTGGACGCCATTGGTTGCCATTCAGACTGTTCGGGTTTTGGCCGATACAGCGAGGCGGATGTATGGACGTCTAGAGGCTAGAGCAGAGAAACAGCATCTGCTCTGCTCCGTCGACTGCGTCTCCCTTTCACGTGTGAGGAGCACAGCCTGACAGCCGCAAGGATGTAGTAATAGCAGTACAGGTGTATTTGACAGGTGGGGTACATGCCACGTGGCGCCTAATGTTGCCTTCTTTTAGTTATTACTCCACACCTTAGAGCATCTCTAACCCAAAACCACAATCCAAACTAGTCGTTTCTGTTTAGATGAGTCGGCCAAAAAACAGAAAATGATTACTGTCCGGCAAGACCGAGCGGTGCGTCAGCGGCCCTACACATTTTGACCGCCCTCGTCCATTGGCAACACTTGACGAACTCATTCTAATGGCGATAAGACGTCGCCAATCACCACCGGCTTTTCACACGGCCTGTGTTTCCTGTCCTCGCTAGCTCCTGTTTCCCACGCACTCCTGGTGGTCGTTTCCCGCCCACGGTTGGAAAGATCCCTCTATGTTTAACAGGAGGTAAATGACTAGTTTTGCCCCCTTGATCACGTTTTTTTAGCATCAGACCCATTCTTTATTCATTGACATAGTTTGGTAAAAAATAGAATCATGAGACATGCCTAGCCAAGCATGACAACCAGTCTCTAATAAAGCAGAACTCTTGGCTAATCTATGAGCATTGATATTAAGCGATCGTTTCTGATGGACCACAACTGAAGACAACAGGAGGCCCCGTCGATATTCTATTTCTTTAAGAATGATAGCATACGATGACAAGCTCCCATTGTTGATATCATCCGCAACTCCTAAGAAATCGGTCGCCAGAACAATCTTTGTGATATTTAGATCAGTAGCCAGTGATAAACCTTCAGAGCATGCGATCGCTTCTAGAGTTGCATGATCTATGATTCCTTCAATGACTCTTGCAGAGGCATAAAACATCAACAACTCTAGCAATTCTGGATTTTATAGCACTATGTCGACGCTTATCTTTCCCATTCCTTGTGGAGGAGCAGCCCAACGCGTTGTACCTGGGGCTATCGCATATGGCTATTGCCTGACATAGGAACAAATGCTAGCTGCAGGTCACCCATGAAACTCTAAATAAAACCCATAATGGTGAGTGGGCTAAATTCTGTTCATGTATCGCCTTCCGCCTAGCCGTCCAAATGGCCCAGAGTGTAATAGTGGCTTTCACAAAGTCTTCCTGAGATAGCGAGTCAATCAAGAAGAACAACCACTCCTTGGCATCACCATAATTGTTTGCCATAAGGTGTTCAACAAGATCCTCGTCCACCAACGGCCAAGTGCTTATGGCCATGTTACATTCAAGGAGAGAGTGTCGCCATGAATCCTCGAGGACATGCCATATTGCACACGCATAAGAATCAACCATGTGTCTCCTCTACAGAGTTGTACCAGTAGGCAGGGATTGATGCGAGAGGCGTCAAAGGAAGACCCTCAACTTTAAAGGGACCTTTTGTATTCCACAACGGGGTCTAGATCTTTTGATTATCATTAGAGCTTGAGCTTGCCCGGCCATCCAACCACGCCTCTTTCATGTTCTTTGTGTTCACAAGCATCCGGTAAGCATATCAGACATAGAACACACCCTTTTTCTCAAAATGCCAGCCCCAAAAATCTGCATGATGAACTGTACCTAGTGGGATTGATCGAATGATCTCAACATCCATAGATAAAAAGTGTGTCTCAAGAGTCTACACATTCCACAATCTTGTCGTGTGATCAATGATCTCCGACACAAAGGCAGGAGGATGATCCATTTTAGCTACAAAGGGTCGTAGCCTCATGTCCCTAGGCAACCAATTATATCGCCATATCCTAGTGGATTGACCGTCTCCAATTCTCTTTATCAGGCCTAGCTGGAGCGTTTCTGTTCCCTCATGAATTGCGCGCCATATTTGAGATGGCCTACTTCCCAGCTCTGCTTGCAAGATGTCTGTGTTTGGATAATATACTTCTTTTAAAACACGAGCACTCAACGTGTTGGTGTTGGTAAGTAGGCGCTAAGCTTGGCGAGCTAGCAAAGCTAGATTCAACAACTCCATATCCTTGAAACCTAACCCTCCATCAGATTTCGGTTGTGTCATGGCATCCCACGATACCCAATGGGGTTTCCTCTTGCCATCCTTGGATCCCCACCAGAAACCCCTAATGACGACATTGATATGCTCACAGAGTCATCTAGGAAGTTTAAAAAAAGACATTGCAAATGTAGGTATAGCCCGCAACACCGATTTGATTAAACCCCCTTGCCTCCTGCCTAAAGGATAATTTCTATCCATCCAAGACCATTTTTCCAAATTCTTTCTTTAATGTACTTAAAAGCATCATTTTATTGATTTCCCAATATTAGTTGGCATGCCAAGGTATTTCTCAAAAAGAGACTCATTAGTAACATCAAGAAGCTGTTTAATTTCATTATGAATCACCTCAGAGCAACCCTTGCCAAAATGTATAGAGGACTTACTTAGGTTTATCAATATTCTCCTTGAATAAAAGAAAGTTGTCGTCCGCAAAAAGAAGATGATTGATTCGGGGTACTTTAGACACCACTTTAGATGCCTACAAGGTTTTGTGAAATCCCCCTGCTCCTTAACAGGCAAGACATGCCTTCGACTGCTAACAAGAACAAATATGGTGAAATGAGGTCTCCCCGACAGATCCCCTAGTAGGTTTGAACTCCTCCAGACAATGTCCATTAAACAAGACAGAAAAAGAAATCGTGGTAACCACCTTCATGATAGATCTTATCCATTGTTGGTTGAAACCCAAGCGGAACATCACAGCCGCTAAATAATTCCATTCAATGCGGCCATAAGCTTTCATCATGTCAAGCTTTAGAGTGCAGAAATGTTTGTCCTTCAGTCTCTTGATTTTTATAAAATATAAGCCCTCATAGGCCACGCCCAGGAACAAACGCTGATTGTTCCTCGGAAATAATCTCAGGGAGTGCTTGCTTGAGTCTATTATCTTGAGTCTTTGACACAATTTTCAGTACAACATTGCAGAGACTAATAGGTTAAAATTGTGCCAAAATAGTAGGACTCGATACCTTTGGTATTAAAACCAGAATTGTTTTATTGATATGCTCCGGCGACTCATCACCATTCAAAATACTCAATACTGCATTTGTTAGTTCAGACCCACAAATATCCCAGTGCTTTTGATAGAAATGTGCAGGCATACCATCAATTTCAGGAGCTTTAGTAGGAAACATCTGGAAACATTTGAAACAGCGCAATTTTTACTTCCTTCTCTGAATATGGCACCGATAGCATCTCGTTCATCTCCTGGGTCACTTTGCGTGGAATAGAATCAAGCAAAACATTCATATTTGATATCTTCTTGATCACGTGATCCCAACTCTCCCTATGTCCTCAATATCTGGCCCAAGCCCAACATTGGAAAGCGAGTAGACCAGTGGCAACAACACACATGTACGGATAATCTTAAAAATAAACACGCATATACGGAGATGGTTTCCTTTCTGTCCCTGGCCTTCGATGTCTGCCCATCGCCATCTAGCACAGTTTCTGATCGCTAAACGATCTAAAAGCACGACTAACAACACCCGTAAAATGGTCAAACCAGTATAATAACTGTCAGTATACAGGTTTCAGCAAAAAAGGCGACGATCAGCACCCTTAAATGGAGGCAAACCAAACTGTGGTTGGATGGCTAGAAGTGTGGTTGTACCACAAGACCACTAGAGTTTAAATCCTAGGTTTGACACTGTGTGTTGTATAAACGGTGAAATATTCTTTTAGTAGGAAGCGACGTTCCCGTCAACAGCAAGACGTCTGTGATGACTTCATCAATCTCAAGACCCGATCCGCCGGTTCGGTCTCTCGAAGATGCTCATATGGGTAGGGTGTGCGTGTGTGTTCATAGGGGTGGGTGCATGTACATGTTGTGAGCGTCTACGATTGTACCGTGTTTCTCAAAAAAAGCACCCTTAAGTGATCCGTAAATTTTTTTAAGGGCTAGCCTGAAAACCGCATGTCGGCCCGTACATTCGTGGGTTGGGAGGCCGACCCAGACACCACCGCACACTCGGAAGAACCCTAGGGCGCGCTGATGTTTCACGAAGCCACTTGCCCTCTTCCGTGCACCCCTTCCACGTCGCCGCCGCCGCCATTTACACCGCCAGCCGCCCGATTCGGCCTCACCCGCCCACGCGTAGCTGATCTCGAAGGCCCAGCCTCCTTCCTGACCGTCCTCTCTCCTTTCATGGCCCGAATCCACGCGTGGACACCGCCGCGCGGCCATTCAAGGATGAGCTCAGTCGAGCACCAAGATCTTATCGATTGGTCGTCGTCGAACGATTTCGACATCAAGGATCTGCTCCAGGAGGACGACGACTGCAAGACGACCATTCTCCTCCTCGCTATCAAGGAGCACGAGGACCGGGCCAAGCTGCTGGATCATAGGCGTGACTCGGTGATGGGCCGCACCTACATTCAACGCAACCGCTTCCTCGGCCACGCAACCTTAATGGAGGATTACTTCGCCGAGGTATCTACATATCCACCAAACCTTTTCCATAGGGGGTACCAAATTCGTCATTCCTTGTTCGTGAGAATCATCGAGGCTATTGAGGCGAACTCAACATACTTGAAACAACGGCACAACTTTGCGAGGGACCTAAGATTTAGCGTATATCAGAAAATCTCGGCTGCCATGTGAGTGATTGCATATGGCGTCCCCGTAGACTACACCAATGAGTACCTGCACATAGGCAAAGATATAACCACCGAATCAGTGTGTAGATTTGCGAAAATGATTATCAAGTTGTTTGATCCAACTTATCTACCAGCTCCTAAGGCGGCGATCCATGAAGCACAGCTGCATGGGCGAAGCGAGCACGCCCGCACGGCAGCATCGAGCTCTCGTGGACTGATTTTTATCGGTTCAATTTTCCAATCGTTAGTCCTGGCTGCTCATCTCTGAATATTAAAAGTATTGTAGATGAATTCCTTTTAGATAAACTACAGAAGTAGAAATGAAGGAAGTAATTTTTTTTTGCCTCAAACACTATAGATGTACTCCCTCCGTCAAAATATTAAAATATAAGATGTTTTAGGTTTATAAAAAAATATCTAAACTTATTTTAGTGTATAGATTCACTCTAAACCTAAATGAATTTACCTACTAAAAATATTCTAGATATATTTGTTTTATAAAGCTAAAACATCTTATATTTTAAAACGGAGGAAGTAGATGAAGAGCGAGCGATTGAGATCAATTCAAAACTTTTTCAAGCCTAATGATCACTAGGCCATGTGCATGTGGTGTTAATACGAATAAAAACCACGTGCAAGCTAGGAAATGGAACAATCCTAATCGTGTTTCAGAACAGTATTTATTTAAGTAACTTTCATTCATATTGTAAAACTCGGTGTACATTCTGGCTAGCTAAACATACGATATTTACTACGGTACATCTTTTTTTAAAAAAAAAAATGATGTCTCCAGTTCTCGCCCCCTCTATCTCAAATTCTAGGCTCTGTCTCTAATCGTGATCCAAATTTGGTGAACCGATAAATCGTGCTGGACACGTTGACCCGTATAGGTCATGACGTTGGAGTGTGCGCGCGAGGCCCTCCTATCCACGCGGACAGCTTGAACGCGGCATGACGGTTTGCATCCGTCTAGTGGCCTCTCAAAAGAAAATGGCTGGCAGTGACTTTGAGGGTCGGCGCCCACATGGCCGGCGTTTTGGAGAAGCCGCCCCACACCGATGCCTCCCGACGAGCAAGCCACAACAATTTTATACATAGGGCCACGGCGCCTGGATATACCATCTACGGAACGGTTTGTTAGCCTAAAAATAATTTTATTGCAAAGTAAAGATTATATGTTTTTGCAGAAGTTTGTCATGCTTATATCTTTTGCGAGACCTTTTCGTTAGCCTGATGTCTGCTACGCAGAATCAACTACTTGGGTCATAGTATGTTGGGTGTTTGGTATGTGGAGTTGATAATGTGTTAAGTTTAAACTGATCACTACAGCCTAGAGTATCGGGTGTACCGAGTTAGGCTGGTTAGCACAACCCCGAGTATCAGGTATGATGAAAGTAAAGAAAATTGAAATCAAAACTCAGTAGAGGGAACTTAGCTTTATTGGGCTAGTAGCCTGGGGCTGTAGGCTTTATTGGCAGCAGATCCGGGTTTAAGTTTTGGCTAAGTAGCCTGGTGTAGGCCTTGTTGAAAGTAAATACTCGAATCAAAAGTCCTAAACATAGAAACGACGCAGCTATGCGACGTTCCACGAGTTGGAGTGATTGACTCCGGTCTTCTTGTACTGCAGGCGATATGCTCCTCCAGGAATCACCTCCGTGACGATGTAGGGTCCTTTCCATGGCAACTCCAGATTGCGGTGGCCTTCCCATGGCGCCAATTGACAAGGGATAACCTCAACAATGTCCGTTGTTATGGACTTGGGTTTTAGGAAAAAGGAGTATGCTGGTGATTTAGTCAGCTTATCAGACAAACAAGAGATGCGGGATTTATGTAACACCCTCGATCGGCCCTATGCAAGTTTTAGCGATTCCTGTCAAACCTGCATAAAAACGATTCAAATGTGTCCACCAAACACTTTCGTGTGGATGGAAAACGAAGTAATATCATTACATAATAGTCCTCGATGAAACCCACAGAATAGATATAAACAACAGCGACTCAATGAGTCAAAAATACAGATATACAATACACATATCCAAATCACCTTGAAAACGATACAACGTCCGAGTACAGTGAAAATGAAAATTGAGCTAAGAGCCCTGAAAAATAATTAATGGCATCCATAACTCTGCCCATGCCAAGCCGGAAGGGTAACCCTGCTAACGACGTCGATCTCAAAACCTGCTAAAGCAAAAGGGGTGCTGGCAAATGGGCAAAGTAAAAAGAGAACGGTCAGTACTGAAGCCAGTACACGGCGAGTCTTAGAATTCGGCGGCTCTCGCTTACATTGGTATGGTGGACTGAAGTGACAACACATCATGTACTAAACAACCTATAAAGACTCGATACAACTGTCGGCTATCAGAGAGGGATAAAAAGGATATATTCGGAACCAAGATGATACTACCACCAAACATACCCATCCTGATATTTTCCAATCGAGACCAAACAAGGAAGTCATACCGAGGAAACTCACACGGTTGACAGTTTTATTTATTCTTTTCATGGTGGTTATCCAACTTACTAGTCATATCAGATACACGTCAAATTATAACAGTAAACTTTAGTTATAGTTGTCTATGATCGAGAACCGTGCTCCAAGTCGTTCATAACCGCGTACACGGTTTTTCAAAATGATTAAACCCTGCAGGGGTGCACCAAAGTTTCCACACGCACCTACACCCTTGTTGTAGGTACAAGATCAGGTCGCTTGAAAACATTGCCGAAGGTTCATCCGAAGATCATGTCGATACTCGCATCAACTCATCGGCCTAATCTGTAAAGAAGCAACGAACTAGAAGAAATATCGGATACACTATTTAATACTATGGGAGAAGATCAACATGATGCATGACATGGCAAAGGTGCGATGCAATTAGCCAATATTAAGCGGAACTAGGATCCTGATAATTAATTAGGTGGTTTATGTTGTTTAGATACCCCGCAATTTAGTTGTCTTAACAAAGCAAAACATGGCACCGATTCGCTACACAAATTTAACTGGAGCCAATATAAGGCTAGATTCGCCCGCATATGGTTTGCATATTTAATTATGAGGTGAACCGACCTAATGCCCCCAACCCACACAAATATGTATGCGACATGAAAAATTTAGATGCAACAGATTGATATCATATATTGTAAAAATACGGGGCTCAGAAAAGGGGTCACACATGTGGGTTCGGCGATCTTGGGGGTTCGAAGGGTTTCGGTTTGGCCTCGCCAGGATCGGTCTTCAAATCCGGGGCCTTGGCGTCCGTGAAGGAATCTCGGCGACCTGTATCGGTCTTCGGTTCCATGTTGGCCTGCTTGACGTCCATGATGGCGAGCTCAGGGTTCCATGTTGGAGGCCTTGGAATCCATGATGGAGTACTTTTTTACATTTGGCTTGTCGGTGTCAGGATCAAATATCGGTGCCATCGGTTCATCGGTTTTGTTTGGCCCACATCGATTTTGCCCTAGAAGAGCATCTTCAGTCAACCCATGCCAATGTACCCACATACCTATTGTGGTCCACCAACACTAGCAACAAAAGGATCCATGCGAGGAAGACCTAGAGGAGAACCAGAGCACGGACAATGACCATGCAGTGGGACCTGAAGGCGTGCTTGGAACATCGGGGCTTGGCGGCATAGATGGAGGCGAGGCACACGGCGGCAGGGTCAAAAACAAGCCGGAGCTCGGGATCATGCGATGAAGGCGTGGTCGCGTGCTGCAGGAAGGAGCCCGGGACGACGGTGCTTGTAGACAGGGACATGGCTCTCGCAGGCGCTGGGCGGCGACAGTGAACATGCAGGGAGGCGAGAGGTGCTGCAGTGGCCCTAGCTCGAGGAAGGAAGGCGCACTGGTGCTGACCACGCAGCAGTGATGGGATACGGGCGTCATGGGTGAGGCGAGGGCGCGAGGGAGAGCTCGGCAAGAATGGCGGGGATGCCACGGCCAGAGAGCGGGGATGGCGAGCGGTAGGGGAGTAGGTAAGGGCAGGAGCTAGGGTTTGGGGTTTGGTGGGGTTGTAGGTAGCTGCCGGTTGGGCCTTTGGGCCTAACTAGTGGCGGCCTCCCTCACTAAAAATATTTTGATTATTTATTTTATTTTTGAAAACATTTTTGTAAATATTTTTTAGACAAATAAAAGATCTGAACAGACCGAGGTAAAGGAGAGGACTAATTTGAAAAGAACATATACTTTTATGAAAATAGTTTTATGCAAAATATATGCATAATGTCATGATGATGCACAAAATATAAACAACAAGAAATATTATAATTAAGGTTTACCCGGGATGCTACAATTTATCCAGGTTCAGACCCTCGTAGAGGAAACCCTACTTTCTGCTTTTCTGGTCCTCGAGTTGCTAGATGCCATCTAGATTATAGCGGATTGCTATGAGTTGATTTTGGTGCCCCGTTTGGCTCCTCTCAGCCTTTATATAATAGGCATAAAGGCTGGGTCTCAGATTCCAATCCGAGTCGGTTACAAAGTAAAAGGTAACCTTATGACTATGTCGGCTATGACCCGGGCTTCGCCTTGATCGTTATGTATGGTTCCTGGGCTTTGGGTGCTTTCAAAACCTTTGGCTCCTTATGGGCCTTTTCCTGAATTCGTATCAGATATGCCAATAACGGAAACCTGATAGGTCATACTGATGTCTACACACGCTTCTATTCTTGTATACAGTGTTGGGCCTCCAAGTGTAGAGGTTTGTAGAACAGCAGCAAGTTTCCCTTAAGTGGATCACCCAAGGTTTATCGAACTCAGGGAGGAAGAGGTCAAAGATACCCCTCTCAAGCAACCCTGCAATTACGATACAAGAAGTCTCGTGTGTCCCCAACACACTCAATACACTTGTCAGGTATATAGGTACACTAGTTCGGCGAAGAGATAGTGAAATACAAGTAATATGAATGATTATAAATGGTAATTGCAATCTAAAATAAAAATGGCAGCCAACAAACATGTAGCAGGATTGATTGTAAGCTGTGTTTCAATGCTTAGAAACAAGGCATAGGGATCATACTTTCACTAGTGGACACTCTCAATAATGATATCACATAAATATCTTCTCTTCACTACGCTATCCTGAACTACTCTCCAGTTGGATAACGAACACCAATTCACCGCGTAGGGATACAAAAGCACTCCTTAAAGTCCGCATTCCCCATCTAGGTAACCCCTAAGTGTCATCTTGAGTGCTAGATGGTTCCAACAAACACCACAATTTTATAGAGACATCCAACTCAAATTATAACTCATGATAATTATTTCTGTAATCTCCACCACGGTGTGCACACTGTTAACTTCACACACATGGGACAAGGTGTCTCCGGAGATTACACTAATAAAAGCACTTGAGAAACAGAGTAGCATCTACTTATTCAACTAGATTACAAAGCTCATGATCACAATAAGTCACACCATGGAGAGAGGGATGAACACATAGCTACCGGTAGAGCCCTTAGCCTCAGGGGATAACTACTCCCTCCTTATCATGGGAGTCAGCAACGGCGATGGAGATGGTGGTGGAGTCGGTGGAGATGGATCCGGGGGCAATTCCCTGTCCCGGTAGGGTGCCGGAATAGAGACTTCTAACCCCCGAATCTTGTCTTCTGTGGCGGCGGCGCTGCGGAATTTTTCGTGGATTTCTGATATGGTATTTAGGGTTTTCGTCTCGGAGGGAATATATAGGCGAAGGGGTAAGGTCGATGGACGCTCGAGGGGCCCACACACTATCCAGGCACGACCAGGGAGGCCCGCGCCACCATATGGTGTGGCCGCCTCGGTGCCCTCCTCCGTCTCTCCTTCGGGCTCTATGTCGTGTCGAGAAAAATAGGAATTTCAGCTTTTGTTTCATCCAATTTCGAGAATATTTCTTTACTAGTTTTTCTGAAACCAAAAATAGCAGAAAATAGGAACTAACACTATGACATCTTGTTAATAGGTTAGTTCCAGAAAATGCATAAAAATGCCACAAAGTGTAGACAAAACATAAAATAGTTGGTGCAAAACAAGCATGGAGCATCAAAAATTATAGATACGTTTGCAACGTATCAGCATTTCCAAGCTTAACTCCTGCTCGTCCTCGAGTAGGTAAGTGATAAAAAGAATAATTTTTGAGGTGACATGCACTATCACAATCTTGATTAAGGTATTGTAAAGCATTGATGGCCGGGATCAAAGTACTCTAAACATAAGCATGCAAGATATATTTCTAACAATAAGACATAGCAACTATGTTACAACATGAAAGGCACACAAACAAAAGATCATGAATAATGCTTTAAAAGACATTTGTTTGTTTTATATATAGAAAACATAGCAAGAGTGGTATTCAGCTTGTCCTTCATGTAATAGCAAAACATAAATGCAGAAGACACCTTCAAAGTTCATAAGGGTGACTAGATACAAATAATTTAAGAACAAGCAATACCATAATTATGAATCAATTAACAAGTTTTAGGACAATGCACATTGAACTCAGAATGACGGAAAACCACCATGAATTCGCCAACCACGATCCGTTGTACTTGCCAGTCCTAGTCCACCTCCATAAGGTGTTGAAGCTCACGGTGGAGCGCCGTCTCTGACAAGGGGTTCTTTCTCAATCTTAATGATGGATACATTCCCCTCGTCCTCCTCGTTTTGGTCGTCATCCTCAAAGTCAATGAAGAAAAAACTCTCCCCTGAAATGGCTTGCCCGAGGATACTTAGCGACAGAGGGCGCCCCTTGCTCGGACACGCCGTCGTGTGGTGACCCCCTTTGCTGCACATCACGCACACATGGGAGGCCCCTTGCACGTGGGCTGGAAATGACTCAGGAGACCGCATTTGAAGCACTCTACCTAGGACGGTGCAACACTCTCGCCAGGGACGAGGGCTTCCTTTCCCTGCGCCGGCGGCGAGCTGTTCTGCTCCTCCGCACGGGCAGGCACATCCGGGCCCGAGACACGATCCCGACCGTTCTCGAGTGCATGGGCACGTGTGGCTTACTCTTCCGCCTTGCGACATCGGTCCTCCCGCTTGCGTTCTCACTCCACCCACCACGGGGCATGCCCCTAGCCGTGGCTCAGGTTGGAAGGTCCCAGTCCTTGCTGCCTAGCAGGGGCGTGGAAGCGCGCCGCCCCCGCCTCCGGCTGCAGCTTCCGATTCGCCGTCGGCGTGGCACGGTCGTCCTGCTGGCGCCCCTGCCACGTCGCACCTGCAGCCCTGGACGACTCCATCACCACCTGCGCAAATGATCGGAGGAGAGGAAGAGGGTGAATGATTCTCACGTGTTTTCCCCGCCGCCACACCTCCGCTCGAGTAGCTGGGTATATATATTTCACCTATGAATCCTAAGCAGGTACTTATCTAGTTTCATGTTTTGGTACGTACTTCCGTCTCGAAATAGATGTGAGAGATTTGTTTAAATTTGCATGAATCTAGATAAATCTCGGATATCTATTTCAAGACGAAGAGACTATTACATTATAAATTTAAAGTACATGACTGTTTGACCAGTAAAAAGTTCATGTACTATAATATTACCAAAACAAAAGCACAACATACCTGGGTTGTTATCAATGCAAGCCTCGACCTCAAAACCGATGCCATCATCTAGTGCAACATGGGAACAATGAAATCTTTGAACAATTCGAAGAATCCATTTTTACAAAGTGTATCGATTACACTTATAGTACCACAGTAAAAGCGTATGTTACATTACTTCCCTGAGAACAAATTTAAAATTACCACCTCATCCAAAACTAATCACAAATTCCAACCAACACCACCGAATTCTTTTTTGTTTTCAAGGAAAAGGCACGGCCATTTCCACCAAAACCCAAGAATACTTTTCTGAATCTCACCCGGCCCAGGTTGTGTCACTAGTGCGACCACCCGACGGTAACCGTGGCAGCTTCGTACCCTTCTTTCCCGCCACCACCAAACCGTATGGCGCCACTGCTCCCCTTCCGTACCCTCCGCTTCCTGTCCATGCTCCCGCCCTTCGCCACCACCGGCACCACCTTCTCGCTGGCACCCTTCCTCCCGATACCTCCGGCCTTCTCGAGCATCCGCACCACCTTAGACTTCCCCGCGACAGCCGCGGAGGCCGCCGCCGTCCTCCCCTTCCCCGTCGTTGCCCTGGCGTTCGCGCCGTTCTTCAATAGAATGTCCACCACGTCCGCGCGTCCCGCCTCGGCGGCGCAGTGTAGCGCCGTGTATCCCTCGGCGTCGGTCGCCTCCACGTCCGCGCCACGCTCGATGAGGTCGCGCACCGTGTCGGCACGACCTTTGAACGCGGCGCGCATCAGCGGCGTCCACCCGTGCGCGTCACGCCCTTCCACGGACGCGCCTCCGTCGGCGGCGCGGCGGACGGCGCGGGCCTCGCCCTTTCGCGCGGCCGCCAGGATCGCCTCGCCGAGGCCCAGGAAGTCCATGATCCGCCCGTTGTGGCCCTCCTCGGCGGCGGTCTCGTAGGCCGTCTTCCCCTTGGCGTCGCGCACCGAGGCCGTGCCGGCCGTGCCATGCGTCAGGATGAGGCGGGCGACGGCCTCGTCCCCGCGCCTCGCCGCGGCATGGAGGGCCGTGCCGCCGTCCGTGCCGCATCTCGCGTCAGCCCTCGCGCCCGCCGCGAGGAGCGCCTTCACGGCGTCGCGGCGTCCGCCTTCGGCCGCCAGCCGTAGAGGGTTCTTGCCGTCCCTCCCCGCCGCGTCGATGGACGTGAAAGAACCAGAGAAGGAAGCGGACGAGGCGGAGGAGCGAGGAGAAGCAGACGCGGGTTTCCCAAGAAGCAGCTTCAGGACATCGTTGTGCCCTGCTGCGGCGGCGACGTGGAGCGCATCAGAGCCCGCGGGCGAGGCGCCGTTGGCGAGGAGGAGCTCGGCGATGAGGCACTCGCCGGACGCCGCGGCTATCTCGAGGGGAGTCCGGCCGCGGCTGGGCTTGTCGGCGTCGGCGCCGTACTCGAGGAGCACCTGCACGATGTCAGCGCGTCCGAGGCCTACAGCCAGGTCGAGCAGCGTGTTCCCGGACTCGTCGGCGGCGTCCGCGGCGCGCCACTCGGGGTCGCTGCGGTCAAGCACCTCCCTGAGCGCCTCCACGGCGCCGGCCACGACGAGCCGCGCGGCCACCGCGGCGCCGACGAAGGACGCCCTGATGCCGCTGTCGACGAACACCTGCTTCTTCCTCGCGGAGAACCACTCCGGGTTGACGGAGTCCAGCGCTGACACGGGCTCCCTCACCGAGGCGCCGGGCGCCACGACGCTGTGCAGCAGGAACGCGTCCTCGCCGCGGCCGCCGCCAGCGGCAGGGCCAGCGCCAGGCCCGTCCGGCGCCGCCGAGGACAGGTACAGCACCTCAACGGTGACCGAGGCGAGCGGCGCCAGGATCCCGGTGTGCGGGCGCACGGCGAAGCGGCCCCTGACGGCCGGCTGCAGCCTGAAGGCGACGGGCATGGTGTGCATCGCGTTGCGCAGGGTCAGCTCCCCCCTGGCCGGCCTCCCCGGCTCCACCCGCACCACCACCTCGTTGGTCGGCTCCGGTATCACAAGCCGATCCATCTCCGATCCGCTCTAATCCCAGCTGCTTATTCTTGCCGCCGTAGTAGAGAAGCTACTGGCCAAGACTAGCTACTAGTGCATCAATGGCGAGTTGTTGTGTGAGGTCGGGGTGGGGGAAGAAGCCATCAAAGGGAGTGAGACGAGTGCCGGGGTCTTATATTCCGGGATGGTTTGGCCGGCGCGGCGTGGAGGCGTGCCACATGGTGGGTGTAAACAACAAGGAGGACTTGTTCTATGTGCTGGCCGCGGCATGAGATTGTTTAATGGCGGTTTTGGCGTCGTCAAAAGATGGAGCTCGTTTTGGTTCCGCAGGGCCAATGTAGATGCGGGGTTGGGGTTTAGCGGCGGAAACTTCCGGGCACCCTTGCCCGTCCCTGTCGCTCGTCATTGTAGAAGAAGATTGTTTAACTAACGATATGATCAAAGCAGATGTGATTGGGTGGTAAAATTTGATAATTTTGTTTCTGATTTGGTGTTAGCAGTATGTGGCGTTTTCACAGCAAGCACTGTTTAGGCTGTGTTTGAGAGCTCAGTTTTTGGTAAACTGTAGTATTGCAAAATCACGAGGAATGCTTGGGTTTCCTAAAACCAAAGTTTTTCCTCAGTTTTGGCAAAATATGGAAGACCAATTTAATCACAGTACTTCCATGTCGTAAGCCTAGGACCAATTAAATATTGTCTGAACGTCATATTTGATGGAGATGACTCAAAACCGCAACAATTGTATTACTCTTATGACAGACAATGTTATATAGAGCTAAATATTGTTTCTGGAGTGTGGCATCCTAATCACTTATGCTCCCGGAACCTAATCTCTAAACCGAGCTTAATATTAAATAATCCAAAGTGGAAAAAGTGTTTCTAAAATTGTTCGTTTCACCTCTCTTTTATTGGTGTTTATTATCTTTCTATCAACACTTTTTTGTTTCTTTTCACCAGTAATTAGATCTAAACACATTGATTGTTTGCATGTAAATCTTTTGTTCTTTTAATCCACCAGCCTCACATTACCGTATTTTACTTGTGTTTTAGTTATGCAATGGCATGTCTCGATATCTTGGACACATGCTTAGCCAGTTTGTCAGTTGAATGATTTATCTTATTATCTCACACACAACATTATCCTACTCATCGGTGTGATATGCTCGCTTGCACACATAGCACACTAGCATGGAAGCATTGCTCCCAACCATGTCACCCCCCAACCACGTTAAAATCGGTTATGAATGTTGAGTTCTCCGTCATGTTGATGCATCTCAGGCATGTTACAATGGCACGGGTCATCTGTCAGCGCACATTGAAACGTCAGGGAATGAAAAATCAAATTTCCATTGTCTATTACACTTTGCAGAAATTAACTTATTAAACAGTTGGAAATTTTAAATTAATTTAGATTTTGTGAAGTAACTTATTTTTGTTTTATATTCCAATAGACCTACTCTAGAGTTCAACAAAAAATCAAACTACTAATGGTATTTTATTTCTTGAAATAGGTAGAAATTAGAGCAATATAGTTGTATCTACTCGATAAGAATTCCACACTAGATTTTATTATTTTGGGTCTCATGTGGATTTTGTATGAGTCACATGCTTGTAATTATTCAAACCAAATAATACTTATAAAATCCTGAAAGATTTTCTCACTTAGTTTCCCTTCAATATGATTAAATTAAGAGGTGTTCTTTTTTATATTTAATTTAATTTATGTTCTCTTAATAATACCTCCAACACTTTCTAGGGTAACAATTTTAGTTTGTAGTTCTCACTATGCTTGTTCATGTGCTCACGGTTTTCATGCATGGAAATAGATATTCTGTTATGATTTTTTTGACTAAAGATATTCTGTTATGATGATTTTATAAAATCCATTATAATCAAGACCCACCTTGATCTTCATGTTGATTGTTGGCACTTCATATATTTTCATATTTACGATTCTCATTTTCTCCTTTTTTTCTTGCTATACTAAAAAAAATCACCATTTTCAACAACTAAGCTCTATGTTAGGCACATTATATTTGATACATGTTGGCTCATCAAGTTTGTTGAAGGGAGAGAGAAAGCCACATATTGGGCAAGTTTTATTCTGTAGAATACAACATCTGGATGAAAAATTCTTTAAAATAGCTCTCAAAATGTTTAATTACATAAGTTCCTTTGATGTAATCATCGAGCAACAATTTAATGTTAAGCATTGCATCGTGCTTGTTGGGCTGGTTGAGAAGGGTACATTTTTCTTTCGAAAAGGGGGATAAAGGCACCGGCTTATGCATCGGTCGATGCATATAGCCTTTTATTGGATTATTAATAAGGTTCAGTTCTTACAAAAAAACACTTAAGGATCGCATAAGGTCGATACATATATCAACCATCTAAAGAATAAAGATAACATGGCGTAACTCTATATCCATATGCTATACTATGATTAAAACGCCAGCTGCACTGGCTCTATAAATTCCATGCAACCATTTCCAGCTGGTCAAAATGGGTACATTGTTGATCTAATTTAGACTTTGGATTAGAAAGTACGAAACTATAAAAAAGTGCTGACAACATGGATGATGGCCGCACATGCACACTATCCGGATCTTAAATGGACGATTCTGGTGATAGATGGAAGTTTACCATTACTAGTCCATTAACTAAGAGCATTCCTTACCCGCAAAATAAAATAAATTAACCGCGTTCCTGAAAGATGTTTGATTACAACTGTCATTCAGTTCCTTCAGAGTCTGAGTTCCACATAAGGATCTATAGATATTTCTATCTGGGAGAACAAATTTAATACAATTTTTTTTTTGCAATGGCTGGTGCTAATGGTCCAGATCACATGTCCCTGAGCCTGAAGGATGAATTCATTCTTACACTGACCTTGTCCTGTGGGTAATGTAATATCCCTGTCCCTGAACTGTTTAGCCCATTGTGGAAAACTAAAATCAGACCGCACTAAATCGTTGCTATGTCATAATCAATCATGTCACTGTAATGCATCTAGGATTCTAGGCCAACCTTGCAGTCTACCTGTTTATTTTGATGATCACTAACCGAGCCGGGTATTCCGAATTTGAGACCGTCTTTAATTTATGCCGTGCATGGCAAGAGACAAGATATCAGTCCATTTCTGTGCATAGTATTTCCATGGAAATCCTCACAAGAAGTAAATTTTGTTTAAGTTACAGTAGTAATGTTTCATGGGACTCTCCCCTGTGCGTGCTAATAAAAACACCAATGCATTCCTTGGACTGTCATGCCTCTTGTTCGTTACTAAGAAAATGACACCAAAATGACAAAAAAACCTGATTCCTCTGTACGAAAACTTCCGCATGGGACACAACAATGTCTTGATCAGAAACCTCGCGTTTGTCATACTAACAACCCTCATGTGGACAGGCTAATACAAGCCGCTTGTCGTTTACGTATTGATTAACTAGGGGCGTAATGACCCTAGACATTGCTAACCTCACCACCGTCTAGTCAAAATATTCAGCCCTTGTGGAAATTAAGATCTAAGGTGCTGTAAAATTGCTTTGGTCGCATCTTCTCCGCTTACTCCATATACAAGGTAGATAGATTCATTTTTCTTCTTGAAGCGCCAGCGAAGAGGTTGGAACTTACAATAGGGTGGAAGAACTCATGCTTATCTACCTCTAGCCATAACCTTCTCCATATGCAAGGTATGTAAGTACAATATTTTGCTGTCATTGTTAGATGCAGTAGTTATCCGATGGAAGTCCGGCGCGCATTCTGTTTGTTAAGAAGTGGTTCTTGCCCTTTCTGCTGAGACTGATTGCAGAGCAGATTTACTCACGAATTAGTCCACGCATGCTTTTTCGGGTCATTGTCTTACTTTTGTCTGGAAATGTTTATGAAGTTGTAGCCAATTGCAGAAGACTGGGTAACCTGATCAGGTTGGCCTGGTCCAGATACCGCCCGGATGTTGCCTGAATTGACTGACCAATTTGGGCATTTGCAATGGGTAAGCCGGTAAGATACAAAGACTTTAGTTATTTGTATGTTATTAGGAAGAATGGTACTGCAACAAGTGGCCGTCGATGTGAAGTTGATTGTGTAGCGATAACAAATCTTGTCACCGGATTCTCTTGCGAGGCTAAAGATTTTACGGTAGAAAAATGAGAATTCAGTAGTCATTAGTGTTCGAGGAAAAAAGTACTCAGGAGTCAGCCAGCGTTAACTGGGTTTTCTGCTTCGATTTAACTACAGTATTAAGCAACACCGTGCTGTTATACATACGCTTAACAATCTCCAATTTGACCTTTTTTTAGAGAGAACTTTTACTCTTTTAAGAAGGACAGCTAAACAACTCTTCAGGGTTCAACAAAGTACAAGCAAGTCAAGGACTAAACGACCTGCTCCCAAGTCTGGGTCTATAAGAATTCAGGGAACCATCTCATTGGCCACTAAGATTCTGCAAATGATCTCCAGCACATTCCATAAGCGGCTGGCTATATACACATTAGCTGCACGCCATCAATCAGCACCTCGGAGCCAGTCGCTGACTGACGTTGAGAGATCACGAAGCTAGCTGCCCTGACCTTCAGACATATGGAGCGTCTCCTCTTCCCCGCGTCGTCTGCCCCTCGCTTTCGCGGCGATCGAACAGACGACAACACTGTCATTTTCGCTCTCGGACATACGGAGTACATACCGTATATCCGTACAGGCTGCGCACTGACACATTTCAGGCAGCTGTTAACCATCAGAGATAGATGGTGGTGCAGCTGGAGTACGGCTAATCGCAGCTAGTCACGCTGAGCAGACATGGGCATCACAGCTCAAGTGCGAGAGAGGATGCTTATGGCTTATGGGTGTACACGTCGCTGCTCTGTAATCTTCACTCGCTCCTAATCATGGCGAGGCCAGTTTATCTTAAGCTGTGCATCCTAGCTGTGCTCTCCTTGTCCGGCTACATGATTATTGTGTGGCCTGTGACTGACTGCGCATCTGATTATTATCTGGTACTAATTCCAGTACTGTCCAGCATTCAAAGCTTCGTTCGATGCAACATCTTGTCTTATCTCTTGTTCATCCAATGAGACAGAAGTTTTCTTTTTTACATGTTCACCAATAGTTATACATCAGAGGAGTAAATTTGTACCTTGCATCTGAATGTGAATACCACGTTTGGAGTATCTGCTGCGCATCTGAGGATTAATTTGTGTGGAGGACAGCTGCAGGTAAGTACTAGCCAGGGAAACTAATCATCAGCAGCATGGTCTCTCACAGAGTCAGACTCTTCTTTGTGGTTCCAAATGTAACGCACTCGTGAACGGTTATAGGTTCTTGCAGTACAGCTTACACAAGTAACAACGAACGGGTGATTTTGTTTAGGAGTGACATGATATGATTGAAGCAGCTTGTTTGATGTGTTTGGTGGATATTAAAAGAGCCCGTCGCTTGTTTGCTCAGTAACTTGTGCCTAGGGGAGTTTATTTAGTCTGTTACTGCACATAAGGCGAGAAATGCAGACAACACGCAGACCCAAGCTCTCATAATATGCGCATAATCCTACTAAAAGAATATTCCGCCTCTATGACACAATAAATACGTTCCTTCTTCTCTTAGCCGATGTACTGGCTTGTGTCTACAAGAGTTTTATCCCCGAGAAAACATGAGTATTCATTTAGTCTATTAGAATGTTACTAAGGCCTCATTCGATTCATAGGATTGTGAAAGAATTTTTGTAGGATTAGAATCCTATAGAAATTTTCCTACAACAGCTGTTTGATTTAAAGGATCATATTTTATGAGAAATAATCTCATAGGAATCTTGTAGTGTAAAGTCCATAGAAAAAACATGAGGCTGGAGCTCATGGAAAATTCTTTTACCACAATCAAAGACAATTGTTCTTTCTATAGAATTTAACTAGTCATGATTTCTCAATCCTATGAGTTTTCTATTCCTACACTTTTTCCATCCCATGAATCAAAGGAGCTAAGTCATTTGCTCCGGTACAAACCCCCTCCCCTAAACACGTAGAAGCCCGGTCCATACCCATATCCAAAACCATGTATATCTATGTATAAGTATACTTATGTCCACATTCTATGCATACGGCAGTCTTCCCGCACACGACCAGAGCCGTTCAACCTTGCCCGTGCCGTTCACTGCCGCCGCCAAGATGACCACGGGATCAAGCCCGCCGTCTTCGTCGTGCTACATCTCCGCGACAGGACGCCGTATCCTCGGGCCACTAGACAAGTTGCCGGACTGTCCAGCGGGTCAACAAGTTGTCGCCAAACACGCGCGCTGCTGCTAATCCTGGTGTACACATCTATAAGGCCAGACCGAGACGTGCGCTGGCCAGATCCACCTCGAAGTCACCTCCACCAGCCCGCCGGACATGATCACCACCGCCACCGCCAGCTTGCCATGACTTTTTGTGTGCAAATTTAGGTGAATAAATGTGAACTGTTCAATTGCACTCTTTATTATTAATCCAAATTGGCACATAATCTTGAAGAGGTGTAACTATTATATTTTTGTTGGATAAAGAATCAATGGTCATGATCATGGATTAGAAATAGGATTTCCCATTCAACCAAAAATAGACCATCCACTTAGTTTACCATTTCAATTCTTTATTTAGTTAAATTAATAATTTCATGGTTGTAGAAGTACATTGATCTGGTTGCATATTTGGCGAATCAGATAACCAAAAATGTAATTTGGATATGTTCACTTTCTTGTCTTAGGAACCAAATAAGCCGTGTTATCTATCTATCTATCTATTATATACTAAAAGCAATATAAGGGTGTTTTTCGAGGCACCCCATTGATCCACATCCTCAATATTATTTGGACAGTCAGATATAGACTTAATGGCTAGGATCTTTTAAGTTACGTACAGGTTATCACGTGTGTGCGCAGACTTTAATTAGGTAGTTTATTTTTTTGTGGACACGTTAAGATTTTTCTTTTAGCAACGGGCACGTCAAGCTAATCAAGATATCAACCAATTCGTTCCCAAAAAAAGATATCAAACAATCGTACTATCAAAGGAAAAATCAACCAATCAATTTTTTCCGATAAAGTCGAGAGTTTCTCTACAAGACGTATGTGCAGCCTTTCATTAGGTAGTTTAGTTATTTGCGGACACTTAGTTTTTTTAGCAACGGGCACGTCAAATTAATCAAGAAATCTCCCTGCAAAAAAAAAAAGTACTGTTCAGGATATCAACCAACAACCAATCGTACTGAAAAAAGGATATTTATCAGCCAATCGATTTTTCCCCATAATGTCGATAGTTTCTGTACAAGTTGTGTTGGTTCAAATTTGTACACCCGAAATTAAGTTTTTGGATCCGTCCATGTCCAAGAGAAAATAAGTTTGAGAGAATTTTTGACTAATACCGATATAGCAACGGTGCTCTTATCTTATGATTAGTTTTTAGTACTAAACGATGGTACACGTTCTAGAGATATTAAAAAGAAAAACACGTTCAGCTAAGGGTCTTTTTTTACATGCATAGTGGGAGATCTGTCTTGATATTTTTTAACAAGAGTGATACATCGTGTTGTTTGTTACACATTACTGGAAGCAGAACACCAACAATATGATCAGCTTTCTTTTTTGGTATACCATGTACATCTACTAGATAGGGGATCCCATTTTTTCTTCATGCGGGAAGAGTTTGACGCGACTGTTGGGACACATAAGTTTTTTTCTGGCAGACCCAAGTCGATCAAATACGGGAGTCTAGGACCATGTATCTTTCGATCTTTTCTAAAGCACCACCTTAATCCAATACCTGGCAGCGTTGCTGTACGGAGATAAAAACCCCTAAAATTAACTTGATCGGTAGTTTTTCTATGATATGAATAGTGACGTCCATATTAATATGTCTTAAGTGATAGGGAAAATGCATACTGGGCATAAAGCTTGGTGCGTGAAAACTATATTAAAAAATAACAATGTCACCAGTATAAATAAAATATATACAATCTATGAAAAAATTATTTACCAAAACCTTCCTCTCATACTTGCATATCTTATTCTAACGGGAGAAATCCTTAAATTTGCAAATTTACGCAATAAAATAATAATAATCTCTAAAAGTAAGAGTGTGTCTGGAAATATTTGTAATTCTTTCTTTACATTAAACATAAAAGAGAAATATGTTCAAAAATCTCACAAAAAGTTAAATTTGTGTATCATAATTGCATCAAGTTTGGATTGGTGTGCTATTGTTAGCTTAACATGTGCATTGTCAGAGACTCTAAAAACGAACATTCTCAAACATTGATGCTATCAAAAGCGAACATTGTATCATCAGTTTAAATTAGATTAAGATTCCTTTTTAAATGGACACATGCTTTGTCAGAGAAAATATCAACAAATTACAAGACAACCTATCAAAACCATGAAGTTCTGACATATATCTATCTGTTTATGTGAACTATGGAGCTATATTATTCACATTAATTGATTTCAAGGTTACTTTCAAAAAAGGTGAAGATAATATAATGCCCTCGCATTTGCGAGGGCCATCCTACTAGTTATATACTAAAAGCAATATAAGGATGTCTAACAGAGCCACCATATTAAGCCACATCTTCTAAATTATTTTTGATAGTCAGATCTAGAATTAGTGGCTACGATTCAACTAGAGATTAATAGTTACGTAAACTGTGTAATTTGTTGACACGGTACGTTCCCGTTTTTAGGAGTAGTACGTAAGGAATGGTTACCGGTCAGCTAAAGGACGTATCACGTATGTACTGATTTTATTTTATTTTGTTGGGTGGCTTACCAAGTATGTCACGTGGCCATACACGTACGTTACCAAGCAGCAGTCCGTGTCCGTTAACATACATGAGAAGTTATTCCTGTTAAATAAACCTGAGGCCGAATCTGTCCCGTAAAATATATTGGAGCACTCCGTCCAGTTTAAACAGAGAGTAATCCGTGTCGACTAGCAACAGGGAAACCAACTCCAAGTTTATTTTTTTACAGGAAACCACTCTAAGTTGATCGCCAGATTCGGGGTCATCAAGTATTTTCCCTTTGTGTTCAACTCAAGAGTGAGCGTGTAAGACATCTGCATCTAGGAAAAAAAGACGTGACAACTTGGTGGGACGTAATAATAATTATATAACGGCTGATATCAGCAAACTTTTGTTTACATATAAATATGTACAACGGCATTATTTGTTAGTCACGTATACATGCATAAGAATAAGATCGAAATTTCTAACCGGCGGCCATCTATGCAACTGGATGAGACAGACATCCAATTGACTAGACCAGAGATGTACATTTTAGAGTCTCTCCTGGACAAACCTTTGCAAGAATTCCTGATTTCCACACAAAAAAACTGTGATTTGGTCGAAGGGTTTGATGCGTACCGACCACCATGTAATAAGCATACTTTGCAAGAATTATGCATGTGCATTAACCACGATGCATGTGCATTAACCGGTTGAAAATGAAATTGTGATCTCAATAGAATAGATGCGATGGATCGCGGGTGTAATAAGCTAGCACATACATCGTGATTAATTAATAAACATGTTTTTCTCAATGGCTAGCTTAATTGCATATGTGGCTTGCCCGTAATTAAAAAGATTTGGTTAGATTCTCTTACACAAATATATCAACAGTTTGATACTTAAAAGTGTTGGTCTTTTGATACTCTAGAAATTTACCTTATAGTTAACAAGATAATTATTAGAAAAATCTTGCAGAGCCATTTGTTGTGTGAAGGAATCTGAGCCGTCAAACTAATTTATTAGAAACCAATAATCATTAATTAGTGTAATTCACCTATAATTTTGAATTTCCAAAAAAAGGTTCAGCTATATCGTTTACGGTAAAACTAGAAACTCTAGCTTGCAAGTTTCCTCTAAGTCGGTGTCAAGAATCTTCATCTGCATTTGGATGTTTATCCTTTTCTCCCATGATGAAGAAGCTGCAGAAAAATAACACCTAGAAAATGTACTAACAATTGGGTGTACTTTAATATCATTTAGTTTTGGCTATCCATAGAAATACCATCACAGGGCATGCTATCAAACAACTTCTTCATCTCCCGACAACAATGCCAAAAATAAAACCACAAAATAACAACCATGAGAAGAACTCGGTTCATGAGGTAGACCAATAATGGAGCTAGGTGATCTTTCATAAAACATTGTCATAATTGCTAGAACGATGTCGCAAAGAACACATGAGCCTAACATATTGAGAAGATGCCTAAGCTACACACTAGAGGTTTATCCCGCCTTTTGACATCTTATTTATGGAACGAGGAAAATTGGAGGAGTTTGAAATTGCGAACAACTTAGCCGCCACTCATTATTTTACGAGGTAAATAGTTGAAGAATACCATTTAGCAACATAACAAAAATAAAGTCCTTGAAAATTAAGATCATAGTAGAAAAAAAATTAACACCTTTTTGTGTACTTTCTTAGATAAATAGTTTTGCCCATATAGTCACATACTCAAAACATTGCTTTTTAACTCTAAATCACCATGATCTCCATAATATATTATTTCTGGCATGTATCTATTATACATGAAGTTCATCAATCTATTATACATGCAAGTAAAATTTTATTTGAAAACAATATGTATACTAAAAATATCTCTTGAGAATCAAAAACCATTTTGGCAATCTGACAAAACTTATTTACTTGGCCAAAATTTTAATCTGAATCCACATTATTTCCAATCCCAAAAATGAAATACATGATATACTATACAAATATATCACATTCATTTTCAAAACACTAAAGACTATGTCCTCGCCCCTCATATATGCTTCTTAATAATCGTGGGTTCATCTACTACCTAATCATTTTATGTACTATAAAGTATGACTAACACTGTTGCAATGTGCATTTTTTAATTTAGAAAGACCTAGCAAACTTTTACTTTGAAATAAGAGAAGATAGCATCTAGGTCTCTTAGTTATAAATTATACCACCTGATTATTCATCTTACAGAAGTAGTTTGACTCTTGCGGAAAACTCAAATGATAGAGAGATAGTAAATTATTTTTATTATATACAACAACACGAGTTGACCGTCTACATTCGAGATAAATTACATGTTACCCATAATGCCACAATAGTTCTTTTTTTTTGCGCACGAATGCCACAACAGTTCAGCTACTAACTCCCTGACGGAGTTGACACAACCATCATCTATAGCTCATGGGCCATTTTTAATGGCAAAGAGAGTGTCACTGCACGTGGGTATGTTATATGAATCAAGATTAGATTTTAATTTATGTGTTGTTAGTTCATTTTTTAATGTTAGCAAGAGTGCCGGTCTCTGGTATATGATATAGACTAATGTCAGTCTATATCTTCTGGACCAAATAACGATGAGGGGCTATCAGCCCAATGACTAGATCATGCTTAGATTCTTGAACGGAAAATAGAAAATGATAATACACATGAGATATTTCAATTAGTGCAGTATCCGTGATGGTCATAAAAACATATTATTATGTATGGAGCATAATTTGAATAATCACAAGACAATACTCTAAAATTTATAAAGACGATGCCCTCGCATTTGCGAGGGCCACCTTGCTAGTTATTTAGTTAAAGCAAGAAGAGTGAATATGAAAAGGGGAGAGGAGAGGCGGACCACATGACCACAAGCGACAAGATATGGTGATGTCGACCTAGGGAGGGAGGAGGCATAAGGGTTTATGTGGGTGTGTAGCTGATGAGGGACGGGAAATTCCTAAGAAATAGAATCCTTGCAAATTCATACAATTTTTTTTACAATCCAAAGAGAACACTACAATTGCATTAATTGATTAGTCATCAATCCGTTGTTGAACCCTTGTTTGTTTACTGTTGGTGTCTTAGCAGTTTCAGAAGTGGAGATGTGATATTCATGAGTTTCATAGGCAACTTCGTGCTAGCAACAACGAGATTGTACGATAGAAGCTAACAACAACTCAAACGGTCACCCTAAGCTTGCTCTCAATTCCCCAAAACCACCATATTCGCAAAAATGAGCATAAACTGCGCTCAAAGGGTTCTAAACAGCTCCTAGTATCTGAACTTTTTAGGAGCTTGCAAATTTGTCACCCCCACACACTCACTCACACACGCACACGCCGACATTCGTGTCTCTCCATTCACTGGCTTTGATCGCACACACACACATGCACACATTCATATCGGATGAGGAATGGGACGTCTGACAAGTAACCGAAGAAAACCTATATCTTATCTGAGAACTCTATGTACTATCATGATAGTGTTCATAATTATGCACACTATGATCATAGAGGATAAGCGTCACCAAGATATTGCCTATGTTTATGAGGGTATGGAAATAGGAGTAAGAAGTTTATAGGGATAGTTTTTTAGGGAGTCTGCTAGTGATAAGCAATTTGATTGCTTAAAAATTCTGTCTCCCACCCAAAAACTACCTTCTAAGAGTCAAATTTTGGGACACCGGAGGAGATGCTCTAAGCAGTACGCGAGCCAGATAGGGAAGTGGATTTCATAGGGAACACGAGGAGCTCCAATTGTGACTGCTCTGAGATGAGAAGCCAAGTTCCTAGCCATGGAGAATAGGAAGGCGACGAGTAGTTGTCAGTAGATAAAATAAGTGCCCCGCGTAGCCCTCCCCCATAGGCGGTTTGGGAGGATTATCCGGCGCCATCTTCTCGCCCCTCCCCCCGCCCTCCTCCCTACCGCCGCCTACTCCATTGGCCGGGAAAATGCTGGATGGATCTGGCGACGAGTGGATCTCCATGGTAGCCCTCCCCCATAGGCGGTTTGGGAGGATTATCCGCTGTTCTAAGCACTCTCAAATGTTGTGCAATAGTTATATATATAGAGAGAGTGACGCTATTTGACACCCATGGTGTAGAATAGTTATTCTATACCCACCCTCTATCTTTAGAACTGTATATTATTTTTACGTCACGTAAATTTTATCTTACTTCGTAAGTCGAGAAGAACATAAGAAAATTTAAAATGACATAATTTTTTTGTTTACATACCGTATAAAATTATGATGTAAAATACGTATTTTTTGGTGTTTTTACACTATAATGACTCATAAACTTTATTTTTGTGTCAAATTTTCGGTTGTGATGAATATATGAACATAATTATTCGTATACAAAACATAATTTTTTCAAACTAACAACGTAAAAATATGTTGGATGCAAAATAACTATTATGTATCCTGGGTGCTAAATAGGGTTTCTATATATATAAAAGATGTGCACAAAAGATCTGAATTCCACCCACCACCCTAAAAAAAAGATTTCCGCCCACCACGTTAAATTCGACAATACTCATATATCTTGAGAAGCATTGTCTTCACTCTCGAAACAGGCTTTCGCCCAGCTTTATAAATAAAGCACACAGGTGAGACCACTGCTGGGCCAGACAGCACAACGCCCAAACACAACACGATACAGCATTGTCTTCACTCGTTGATGTGTACTATCCTATCCCTATATATATATATCCTCCACCTGCTTCAGCAACACATCTAGCTATCTTTGAATGAGATGAAGTGTCTTCCTCTACCATATCCCCGCAATATGCTCAATGAATTACACTATCTAGAAATGAGAGGCCCCAGGAACCATTCCTCCCCTCATGTGTACGGCTTGGATCGATAGTGTAATGCATCGACTTGGATCGATAGTAGTGCATTCCTCCCCTCATGTGTACGACTCTCAGATGATCCTGATGGAGCGTCTGAACGATCAGTGAAGGAGGAGATGCTCAAGCATCTCAATTTACTGCATGCAAAGACAACACGAGCCGTCGTTGGTCAGACCATGGCCGAGACGACGGTCCCCTGTCCAAACCAATTCTACACCACTTTCCAAGCAAACAACTTGTATTTCAGTGGAGTCCTGCAGCTCCATATTGGCTCATGCAAAGGCCAAACGAAACAAGCTTCCCCTCGAAGAAGACAAAGCAAGCCGTTTTCGCCGAGAAGCTCTTAGATGCAGTTCAGATCCACTCGCAGATGTCCTCCCTATCATCCAAAAGCTGTAAATATGCATCATGGTCACAACCAATAAACCAGCAGAGATATCGCGAATCCACGCGTGAAGAGGACGCCCTTGGGCCATAGACCATAGTGCAATTCTATTTAATTTAGGATCCACGAAACCCATAAGCAGATGAGCGATCATATGGAGAGTCCTGTTATATATGAATCCACATGTCCCGCCAAAATTATCATGGCATGTTGATCTTACAAGAATAGAAACACAATATTCTATTATTGCTGTTTTTGTTGCATCAGGGAAAAAAAGCAGAATTACAGATGAGTAAAACGCACAAGCGGTACACTAACTTGCCTAGTAAGAGCATTTTAGTCACAAAGTTGCATTTAATTCGGGTCACGAACTTGCCATTCGTGGGCACGCTAGTCACTCCATGACGGCACCTACACGAGGCCGTCTTTTTTTTTTGCAAATATCGCATAAACTTCTGTTTATTCCAAACCATTGGTCCTTCTTCCAATTTTTTCATATATGTTTTGATTTTGGAGCTTGAGAGAGGAGAGCAACGCTATTGGGCTTTTTGGTACCATGGTACGTGCATGCTGTATCAAGTCGCCCAATATCCTGCTCGATGACCATCTCCGCATGCGCGTCCAACATAAAGGATTTATACACTAGTCAATTATTCCAAAAGATCGATCTGATGGAATATTTATATTCAACACTCCCTCACGTCTAGGCTATTTTAGTCCTTAGCGTGAGATCCTTCGTGAGATAGGAGTAGGTCGCATAATCTTTTTTCCTTTTTATCATAAAAGATTTATGCACTAGCCAATTATCCAAAAAGACCGATATGATGAAAAAGACTAGACTGTATATTTATATTCAACACAACATAGCGTTGTCCAGGATCAGGTTCAATTGGCCGCTAGTTTTCCTAGTCTAGCATATCCCTATAATCTATAACCTACTGAGAAAGAAGAAATAAAGCGATATGCGCCGCTTTCAATACATACGGGAAGAGATAAGCTAGCTTATATACACGAATTAGGCTAATCCACATCTCTCCGGTGAGGCTTCACTGTGACGAGGTCAAGCACGATGAGATTTTGGAGCTCCCGAACTATGCCTACCCGCACGGGTCTCCCAGGACGCTATCAGTGAATGACGCCACAATGCAGTGCTGAAGAAACCTAATAAGAACGAGAGAAAACAAAATTTCAAAATTATTTCGCAAAAAAAAGCTCGCTACTATTAGATTTAACAGAGATAGTGACGAAATGACCATGGGCGCACATAAGTGGCAAGCTGATGACCCGAATTAGGCAAAATACAACTTCGTGACTAAAGTGCTCCTTCTTGGCAAGTTGGTGTATCACGGGTGCGTTTTACTCTTTACAGATTTATTCATGTGGTTACCATGATCTAAGTTCCGATGTGTGAAAAACAGCCTCTGGCGGCCGGTTGTTGCGGTGGATGATTCATGATCCTGGATGATGATCCTAGACAGTTCTCTGTGAGTTTTAGCCTTGTTTAGCTTGCTTTTGAGATTGGCAAATCTACTTCTGCGCTTGGTCTGTAATGTAGTTTGGCCAGGTTGGCAGTTTTCCTTTTGTCAAGCTAGTTCGTTTTTCTGTTGTTCTCAAGGTTGTGTTGGGACAACCCAATTCAAACCTTGTTTAGTTTGTTCTCTTCGTTGGTTCGCTTTAGGACTATAAGTTTCTTTTTGGTATGAAAGGAAACTAGGGAGAAAATCCCCTTTAATCTAAAAAAAGTAGATTTAATTTGTTTACTAAGGATAGGTATATCCCTAGTTTTTGTTACTTTCTCAGATCCAAATTAATGGATTCAGATTTGCTGTGCTTCTTTCAAATAAGCCGAGCTGACCAAGTACACACCATTCTAAGTCCAAAGCCATCTGATGGAGTCCGCCTGGTTCGAAGTAAGATGGACTGAATGAAGGATGGTGGCAAGATCAGTGAACTCCCCGAATTGCGATGGGTTGGAGATTCTTGCGAAAGAGCGCGGATTTTTTATTTCGTGACGCAATCTTGAATAGTTCAGGAACCCTTGCACATAACGGACCTACCGGCGACCAGTTTTCGTGCCAAAAAAAAAGCCATTTTGCCATCGCCAAGGGTGACCTTGGTGGATGCACGGAAGAGGGCCATACCGGACTCGTCACAGTTGGTTGATTCATGTATCAATTTTAAGCGATTCTTGATTTCTAATACTTTTGGATGATGAAATTTTATTAAAATTCTGGTGTGTATCAACTGGTTCAGAGGTTAGGGCTTTGCTCTCCTTTTCGAAAAAAAGCAACGTTGGTCTGTCCGATATCATTTGCCCAGATATATGTATTACGCAGCTTTCATTAATATGAGATCGGAACAACACCTACACCACATTCAATTCGACACTATATATGTATCTTCACAAAAAAAAAGCAATCTCTCTTCTCATGGATATATATAAACTATCCTCTCACTCCGCTCGAGCCAATTCAGTTACACGACTAACCTCCTTTTGGATGAGATGATCTCTAATTCTCTACCATCTCCTCGTTTGATGTTCAGTGGCATTAAACTATCTAGGGATGAGAGGTATCAGGAACTAAACCATCCTTTATATGCCAGACAATACAATAGTCTAGTTGGTGCAGTGCTGCAGATGGACCAGCGCGTGCGGCGACGATAAGGTCATGGCCAACTGGTTTCCTATAGCTCTCAAGATGCAGCCCGCGCCTAGCTGATGAAAAATCTCCCCGAGGAATTCATCTCTTCGTGGAAGGATCTGTGCGAGAAGCTCCCCCTCACACTCAACGACCTCCGCGGCATGCGCCAGCAGCCCGACGAGACGCTCCGCAAGTACATTCAGCATTTTTGGCAGGTGCGCAATAAGATCTCGTGGGTCACGGCCGAGGTATTCATCATCTCCATCTTGTCAACGAGCGTCACCGATGGAGTGCCGCTGAAAGCTCCTGCGATGCAATGAAGCGATGGAGAAGAGAACAAGAGGAAGGTAAGCACCGAGGGGAAATAAACAGAAAGAGGATACGGAATTCTCGTCACGCTGTGGACATAAGTTTCGGCCACGTGGATATAAATAGATCCAGCGGCATGCAAGCAAGACAAGGAACTAGATCCTGTGCGAGTGGACACGTTCCAACTAGGTGCATTTTCCAGTTTGCTAGTTGTTAACTAGCCTCCTTCAACCAGAGTTGCGAAATAAAATACTATGTACGTATACAAGATTCATATTAAATTTTATGCTCGTGCATCTAGTTTAAGAAGGTCATATAACAAGGGCTCCCATCGCATCATCTTCTCCATCTTATTTCTTAAGTTAAAGGTAGGGAATTATCTACATTATGGTCTTCATAAGAATTAGGAGTCGTCTGATACATATTTTTGCACAATCCCCGAGGATTGCCACTTGTGTCGCTCATCATCCTCCTGTCCTGTCTATAGCACTTGCTTTTCTTTTCTTCCAAAGGTTAAGTAGTTGATCATGAGCTTGTGGTCCGCATCAATTTGGAGTCTTCCAATTTACTCACGACGGAAGACGGAAGCACCATGCTCTGTCCTCCTTTTCTTGTGCACCAATAAATGCATAGCAGTATCCTCGTCCTCCTCTATCTCAAGCTCCTCATCCGGGGAGATGTAGTCAAACAAAACCATCTATAAAAACAATAATCTAAATTAATACTACTTCTATGCTGCAACATCATTTCAAAAAATGAAGTTCAAGAAATTACCTTTGTGTCTCTATGTCAAACACCTTGCGCGTGCGGAGGTGGGAATCGGCCCGGCGGTGGAGGGCACTGGTGGTGTGGTCGTTGATTCAACGACGTCAATGGAGGGCAGCTTCTCGTCCCTTGTGACAGCTTTGCAGATGGCGGTGAGCGATGAATGGAGGCACGATCGCACGACGGTCCCTTGCAGCAGCTCGGCGGGCAGCGGGTTGTGGGAGCGTCGCCGAGCTCCTCCGCGGCCATTAGGATGGATGGAGAAGGGGCAAGGGTAGTCAGACTACCGTCAGTAGGACGACTACCTGCTGGAATCAACTCATGATCGCACGGTGCACGGATCAATTCAGATCGATGGCGGGACAGAATACACCATGCAGAGCAGAAGGAGGGACGGCGGAGGAGGACAACACGGGAAGGCGGGTCAATTTTGGTCGTCCACGGCTCGATTCGGTTGCCGCCGAATATCAGAGGTAGGTGGCGGTCAATGTGGCGAGAAAGCAAATGAACATCGCGGTGGTTGGTCACTTGCGCGCAACCGTTTTGAATATTCATCACCAAGGGAGGTGATGTAGATTTACATCAGCCGGGACCAAAACATAGATCACCTCCCCTTTTTCAGAAAGAAGCATATATTAATATCACGAGATATCAACTACACCCAGCCTCTGCAACAACGCATTATCCTATTGGTATTACGGATGCACACAACCAAAAAATAAAAAAGAACTACAAAAAAGAAAAGTCCCGCTATAGTGATCAGTTCCTTAAAACCGCGGACCAAACACCACTAACACATCACCAGAAATCTAACAAAGCCAGAAGCGATGCCTCCAAGAAGGAAACAGTGCTCAAGCGCCATCATCGCCGTGATAAAAAACCATAGATTTTCACCCTGAAGAATGTCCATACTCATAAAACAATGTCTTCAGCAAGGTAATTGCCAGACACAATTAGTTAAGGCCGGTCCTTGGGTTTTCACCATGCAGGTTTAGACACTAAATTTCTCCTGTGTTGTCCCCTCCACTTGCCAATTCTGCTGCTCCAAGTCACAATACACTAAGCCAGAATCCCTACACCACCAGGACTCAATTAAAGTTCCATTGCCAGTCTTCAGTTCCGAGCTTTCATGCCATTCTCCGTGTCTGACTCCACCGTGGAACCAAGGAATGTCCCATGCTGACAACAAACCATAGAGCTTCACAACACCCCCTCTGAAACCTAACGGCTAGTAAAAAATATGGTTGCACGCGACCGAAACACCGTCCGCACCGGCAAACTCCAGGCATGTCGTCCATTTCGAATTCACTGGCGGAGTCTTTCGAAACTCGGTAGTCCACCCAAGATCAATGACGACTGGCGACATGTAGTTCTTCATCACGACAAGAGAGAAATCCAAGGAGCACCACCTTTATTCAAAGCAACGCCAGCAGCCCCCACGCCACCGGCCTGCAGCGGAGAAGAAAGCCGCATGGCTGGCTGGCTAGCACCGCACTGCATTGAGATCGGGTCCAGAACGGCCTGTCCCGCCTCAGGCGCTACACCGCCGCTAGCACAACGCCGCACCACCGCCGGCCAACACTGCCCACGCCTGTCCACACCCCTCCTCCATCGGCTCCTCCGCGAGACATCCAAGACCAGCCGAAGCACGTACCCCACCGCTGATGGAGATCAGCCGTGCGAGAACTCTCCTGCCCTCCGCCTTCGGCGAGAAGGGCGCCGCCACCGCCGATCTTCATCACCTGTTGGAGAGGCATTTTTGGCTCCAGGTAATGTAAAAGTTAGTTTTTACGTCATCTCCCCTATTTTACATCACCCATTAAAGATGCTCTTAGATCCAACAAGAGCAAAAAAAAAAAGGAAACCATGCACAAAGGACTATGATCTTTCATATTACATACCTGCACGCGTCGCTGGTGGGAGCTCAGTCGTGCTTCAGATCGCGGGGCAGGGAGCCATCGCGGCATTCCATTCATAACCTTAGGTCGGTCCTGGGACCGCCGCGAAAGGAAAAGCCATGGATGAGTAAGGCGCCTGGTTTTTGAATCTAAAAAAAATGAATTTAGAAGTCTTAAAAAATTCTGCAAAACTACATTGTTGTAGACAACCATGTGTTTTATAAGTGTGTAAAATTTTAGTTCGACATACATTATATTGTAGCCTCAGCAAAAATGAAAAACTGAGCTTTTTTTCTAGTGAACGGTGTTCATGTTTTTGTCATTTTGTGTGATTTTGTCTTTTTTTTTCTTCTAAGCACGTAATACTTATTATTTTGAGCTGAAAATCTACACACCGGTATACTTCATTGTTGGCTACATGCAGCTAATTTTTTTACTTTTTTTGAAAACTACTAAATTCATATTTGTATGGAGTTTGAAGAAGAAATCCACCCAGGCTCCGGGAGCCATCAGCCTTAGGCCCTGCTTGGTTCCTGGATTTTAGCTAGAAATGGGCGTAAATATTATGGATCAATCGAGGTCCCGCTAAAACCCACTGCATGCTCCGTAATATTCGGATCTGACCAGACCTCTTCAATTGTTGTGCCCGGAAACGAGACAAAAAAATGATGACACGACCTTGCACTCTTCCTCGACTACCAACTCTGGACGAGACGGAGAGGGAACCGCCACTGGCTCCATGGCTTCCCCTCTAGGGTTTGAAAATTATTGGGAGAGAGAGAGCAAGGAGGGGCGGCGGAAGGGCAGCGAAAAGTCAGCCAGAAGAGGAGGAGAATGACCGCCAAGGGCGCGCGCGACTGCCATTATCAACTCACCGTGCTTTCATGGAGGGAATGGGCGATGAAAATGCATGGAAGTGATTTTATTTGCACGCTAATCCGGAGCATATGTTTGCTCTTGTGTGCCAACGCGCGGCAGAAAAAAAAGTTGCCTTGGTATGTGCATGTCAATTTTGCCATGTGGCAGCGAAGAAAGCAGGAGTTGCCATCCATCATCTATTCTATTATTTACTAAAAGCAATATAAGGGTGTTTTTCGAGGCACCCCATTGATCCACATCCTCAATATTATTTGGACAGTCAGATATAGACTTAATGGCTAGGATCTTTTAAGTTACGTACAGGTTATCACGTGTGTGCGCAGACTTTAATTAGGTAGTTTATTTTTTTGTGGACACGTTAAGATTTTTCTTTTAGCAACGGGCACGTCAAGCTAATCAAGATATCAACCAATTCGTTCCCAAAAAAAGATATCAAACAATCGTACTATCAAAGGAAAAATCAACCAATCAATTTTTTCCGATAAAGTCGAGAGTTTCTCTACAAGACGTATGTGCAGCCTTTCATTAGGTAGTTTAGTTATTTGCGGACACTTAGTTTTTTTAGCAACGGGCACGTCAAATTAATCAAGAAATCTCCCTGCAAAAGAAAAAAGTACTGTTCAGGATATCAACCAACAACCAATCGTACTGAAAAAAGGATATTTATCAGCCAATCGATTTTTCCCCATAATGTCGATAGTTTCTGTACAAGTTGTGTTGGTTCAAATTTGTACACCCGAAATTAAGTTTTTGGATCCGTCCATGTCCAAGAGAAAATAAGTTTGAGAGAATTTTTGACTAATACCGATATAGCAACGGTGCTCTTATCTTATGATTAGTTTTTAGTACTAAACGATGGTACACGTTCTAGAGATATTAAAAAGAAAAACACGTTCAGCTAAGGGTCTTTTTTTACATGCATAGTGGGAGATCTGTCTTGATATTTTTTAACAAGAGTGATACATCGTGTTGTTTGTTACACATTACTGGAAGCAGAACACCAACAATATGATCAGCTTTCTTTTTTGGTATACCATGTACATCTACTAGATAGGGGATCCCATTTTTTCTTCATGCGGGAAGAGTTTGACGCGACTGTTTGGACACATAAGTTTTTTTCTGGCAGACCCAAGTCGATCAAATACGGGAGTCTAGGACCATGTATCTTTCGATCTTTTCTAAAGCACCACCTTAATCCAATACCTGGCAGCGTTGCTGTACGGAGATAAAAACCCCTAAAATTAACTTGATCGGTAGTTTTTCTATGATATGAATAGTGACGTCCATATTAATATGTCTTAAGTGATAGGGAAAATGCATACTGGGCATAAAGCTTGGTGCGTGAAAACTATATTAAAAAATAACAATGTCACCAGTATAAATAAAATATATACAATCTATGAAAAAATTATTTACCAAAACCTTCCTCTCACACTTGCATATCTTATTCTAACGGGAGAAATCCTTAAATTTGCAAATTTACGCAATAAAATAATAATAATCTCTAAAAGTAAGAGTGTGTCTGGAAATATTTGTAATTCTTTCTTTAGATTAAACATAAAAGAGAAATATGTTCAAAAATCTCACAAAAAGTTAAATTTGTGTATCATAATTGCATCAAGTTTGGATTGGTGTGCTATTGTTAGCTTAACATGTGCATTGTCAGAGACTCTAAAAACGAACATTCTCAAACATTGATGCTATCAAAAGCGAACATTGTATCATCAGTTTAAATTAGATTAAGATTCCTTTTTAAATGGACACATGCTTTGTCAGAGAAAATATCAACAAATTACAAGACAACCTATCAAAACCATGAAGTTCTGACATATATCTATCTGTTTATGTGAACTATGGAGCTATATTATTCACATTAATTGATTTCAAGGTTACTTTCAAAAAAGGTGAAGATAATATAATGCCCTCGCATTTGCGAGGGCCATCCTACTAGTTCACTTAAAGATCCGATGGTCGCCTCAATAAAGTTTCCCTTTATTTTTCTACCGAGGCAGGCCAGAGATTACAGAATAATGACAATTATATGTGACATGATGTAATTAACCACATCACCAACGAGAGGGTAAAGAAGATGACAAAATGGCCAGAACTAGCGTTTAACGTGGCAAATAAGAAAAAGTGGTCCGTTAGATGTCATTTGACCAAACATATGTACTCACATTCAATTCGAAAAAATACCCAAATATATGTATTATGATTTAGCAAGAACTAGCTTTGATTAATATGAGATCGAAACAACACCCACACCACATTCAATTCCACACAATATATGTACCTTCACAAAAAAAAGCAATCTCTCTTCTCATTTTTTTTTTGGAAAGGAGCATATATTAATATCAATATCAGATGATACCAATTACACCCAGCCTCTGCAACAACGCATTGCCCTAGCGGCCACACGGATACACGCAGCCAAAAAAAAGAAGAAAGAATTAAAAAAGAAGGAAGAATCTCTCTTCTCATGGATATATACTATCCTCTCACTTCGCTTGAGCCAATTCAGTTACACGACTAACCTCCTTTTTTCGTTGAGATGATCTCTCATGCTCTACCATCTCCTCGTCTGATGTTCAGTCGCATTAAAATATCTAGGGATGAGAGGTCTCAGGAACTAACCCATCATTTATATGCCAGACAATACAAGTGTCTAGTTGGTGCAATGCTTCAGATGGACCAGATGATGGAGTGCCGCTCAAAGCTCCTGCGATGCAATGAAACCATGTAGGAGAGAACAAGCGGAAACTAGGCACCGAGGGGAGATAAACAGAAAGAGGATACAACATTCTCGTCACGCTCTGGAAACAAGTTTCAGACACGCGGAAATAAACAGATCGAGAGGCATGCAATGATGCAAGCAAGAGAATAAGGAACTAGAGCCTGTGCGATCGGACGCGTCCCAACTAGGTGCATTTTCCAGTTTGCTAGTTGTTATACTTGTTTCTACTAAAAGTAAACTAGCCTTCATCAATCAGAGTTGCGAAAAAAACTGTGTATGTATACGAGATTCATATCAAATATTATGCTCTTGCATCTAATTTGAGAAGGTTTTATAACAAGGGCTCCCATCACATCATCTTTTCCATCTTCTTTCTTAAGCTTAAGGTAGGGGATTCTCTACATTATGGTCTTCATTAGATTTAGAAGTTGTTTGATACATATTTTTTTACATTCTCTGAGGACTGTCGATTGCGGGCTTGTGTCACTCGTCATCCTATTTTCTATAGCACTTGTGTTTGGTTTCGTTTCTTCCAAAGGTTTAACTACGATTGAAACCAGCTCAATAAACTGAAGAAAAAAAGTTGTTGGAGTGTGTTGCTTATGCTTTAGACTGGTTTTTCAAGCGTGCATGCTAGATAACGTGCATGTCTCTTTTCCATTGATCTGCTGTTTTAGATTCATGTTTCATGATTTCATAAATTTTTATTAAGTTCTATCAATCTGAGTCAAGTTGAATTGCAATGTGAAATAACGTGCACATTAGAATCTACTTTCTGTTTGCTTGTAGGCCTGGTGCAAGCTATATTCAGTCCACCTCAAAGCAGTGTAGTAGGATGTGCTCGATAGTTTCCACCCCATGCCCAGGCATCTATTTTGAATCAACATTTTTTCATCCAACATCTTGCATCTCATTCTATGTGGCTATTTTTTTTTTGACAAAGGTAATATATTAACATCACGAATATGCCAATTTTACCTAGCCTCTGCAACAACAGTGCCTAATGTCAATATAGTTGCACACAGCCAAAAATAAATAAAATAGAATTAAAAAAATCCTGTTATAGTGATCTATTCCTTGTATCAACAAACCAAACACCACCAAGATATCATTATAAATCCAACTTCTTCAAAAGCGATGCCTCCAAGAAGTAAACAATGCATAATCACCGTTTCGTCCGATCATAAATCATAGGTTTTCACCCTGGAGAAAAATCCGTGCTCTCAAAACAATGCCTTCGACAAGGCCATTGACAAGCACAACCAGTTAAGGCAAAACATTGAGTTTTCACCCTGAAAGATTAGACATTGAACTTCTCTCGTGCTATCATCCCCATTTTTCGATGTTGCTGCTACAAGTCTTGAACCACCAAGCCAATTCTCTATCGCAACAAGGACTCGAATCACCATTACTAGTCCTTAGATCTTGACTTCATGACATTCTCCGCACACTGACTTCACCATGGAATTAAAGACATGACCCACAATGGCAACAGACTGTAGAGCTTCGTCTCGCTCCCTCTAAAATCAAACGGTCAAAAAAAACACGGTTGCGCATGACCGAATCTCATTCGAGCTGGCAATCTACAAGCATGGTTCGCCTAGTGAAGTTCGCTAGCGGAGTCTTCCGAAACTCGACACTTAAGAAGACATGCATCAAGCAGATCGACGTCTTGACGTGAGAGGAACTCTAGAACCACCGCCATTATTAGATCCAAGTCGGCAACCCCCATGCGTCCATGTTTTAGTGACGCGCCCATAGCCTTCCAACAGTCTCACGTGTTGTGCAACATTCATTTATAATGGATCAGAAGTCCATCCACCACGTTCAGTTCGGCACTACATATACATCTTTACAATAGTATCCTCTCCTCTTCGATCTCTGGTGTATATATAATATACCCTCCCTCCCCTCTTCAACTACGTGTAACTAGTTTTTCATGGGATGATCTCTCTTCCTCTACAATCAAATGGTCTGATACTCGATCACATTATTGGTATACACTATCTGTTTTTGTTTTTGCATTTACATACGCTATGTTGTAATGAGAGGCCTCTGGAACTAAACTTTCTCTTGTGTGTATCATAAGATATAAGAGTTTATTCTGTCACATGCTATGTTGCACGTCAGGACTTTGCTGTAGTACACGGCTCTTGATGTCAGCTGACATGAATACGAAGACAGCTGACATGAATACGAAGACGATGAAGGAATCAAAGTAATTAGCACTTATTTACACCCAATTCTCATGAAATTTAACTTCCGGTGCTAAATTGAGTGGCCTATACCTAACATGGATGCCAATTCAGTATCTCTCGTTTTTTCAAAGAGATGCATGGGAGCAAATTCTGCATGAGATGCATGGTGAAACTGAACACAACAGCTGAACATGAAGAATGACGGCGTGTATATTCGCCTGCATCCTTGTCTTTTTCCTAGGACGCAATATGTGTATCCTCTTCATGAAATTCTGACGACAAGTGAATGATACAAAAAATAACAATCTCAAAAAAATTCAGATTTTTTTAAATGGAAAAATTTGTGAATTTACAATTTGTCATTTCACCTTATATCATCTCATGTCTAAACAGTACATATATATCTTTTAAGATGGAACCATGAATTTCATTAACAGGGGTGCTCCGCAATATCGCCGGCCGCCAAGATTTTATATTCCACATGCTCTGTGGATGCGAGCACCCGTGCTGCACAACAGGGCTCAGGAAGTCAACTGACATGAATATTTAGATGATGAATGTTCCCAAGAACTATAAGGTGCAATGGCAGTTTTTGGCACATTATTCTCTTGCAATGTCAAGGTGCTAATTTGAGTAGCTTACCTAATAAGAGTGCCAATGGAGAAGCTTTTCTTTTGCAAGGGAGTACATGGGAGCGAATTCTGAATATGAGTGGCAATTGAGGGAATACCAAATGATCATTGGCTGTTGTATTATGCTATTTTTATTTTTCATTCGTACAAGCGCCAAACAAACCGAGAAATAAAGGATAATGGAAAAGGAAGAAGAGACTATGAAAACAAACAGTGAAAAAACACTGACAAGTGAACATGGAGAATGATGGCATGGCTGAATATTTTTTTTGCTTTTATTATTATCTCGTGCGTCTGCCAACTCAAAAGGGTGAGAGGTCTTTAAGATCTTACGCTCCTTCACCCATTCCACAAGTTCTCATATTACTTTGTTCAATTCATCCATCCAGAGACAAAAAGACAGACAACAGAAACAAAACGCTTGAAAGTATGTGACACTATGGCATGGGTGATACCAATTGGGATATAACAATTTCAACAAGAATAACGTTCTTATTAGAAGCATCATGCAGAGACCGACTGATGCAGAGGCCAAGGCAATCCCTATTAGAAGCATCATGCAGTGTGGACAGAGTATAACATACAACAGTGGAGGATAAACGTATTACCCTATATTATCCTCCAGTGGCTAAACACCTTGCGTGACCATGACCAACAATCATGTCTAGTTCTTCATATGTGACCGGTTTACTTATTTTTTGGAAAGGAGCATATATTAAAATCACGAAGATATTAATTATACTTAGGCTCTGTAATGACGTAATACCCTATTGGCATTATGGATGCACATAGCTAAAAAAATAAGAATTACAAGAAAAAGTCCAGTTATATTGATCAGATACTTAGTAGAAATAACACAAACACCAGTGGAACAACATCAGGCACTGTCATCGTCTGATCAAAGATCATAGGTTTTCATCTTGGAAAAAGTCCTCGCTTACAAAATAATATCTTCAACAAAGCCATTGTCAGACACAACCAATTAAGTTTAGATCTTGGATTCTCACTTTGCAAGATAAAACTGTGACGATTTACTTAGAAGGTCATGTTAATTTTCAGGATTAAACTTACTCCCTCCGATTCAAAAATAGTTGACTCAAAGTTGTCAAGATACGGATAAATTTAATACTAAATCATATCTAGATACAATCGAATCTAGCCAAATCTAAGTCAACTAATTTAGGTCGGAGGGAGTATTTAAAAGTTGTCCATTATTCCAACACTAAAGAGTGTCTTAATAAACACATGTGTTTGACCATGTTTTCCATGTCTTGCCATGACGGCGTACATCCTTTAGAAATGGAAGGCATCAAACAATGTGTCCTTTCTTGTTCCAATGGTAGCTATTTCCTGTAGCCTACTCAACACACACTAAATTGTTCATTGATTTGAGAACCAAATTCCACCCACCATTTTAAATTGGACACTATGTATATACCTTCAGAAAAGCAATGTCTCCTCAAATGGACATATAACTATCAGCTCCTTCCGCTTGATCTGGTTCAGCTACACGACTAGCTTGGGTTGAATGAAATTATATATCGCAATTCATCTGTCGATCATGTTCTTGTATCATGTTAAATGACATTACAATATCTAGAAATGAGGGGCAGCACGAACTAACTCTTTCCTCAAAACAACCTTTGGCCCTGCTTTATATATAAAGCAACAAGATGCATTGTCGGGGGGATCACCCTGCGATAGGCTAAACCAGGCCGAATGGCCTCACCCAGAATATCAGACCGGATGGCCACTAGACATGAAGCCCTGGCTGGATGGCCAGCTCCAACCAGACAAACCACCAAGAAGCACCCGGCTGGCCCGTCAAGCTGATCAACCAGAAGACCCGGCCAGATGGCCAGCTACATCCGATCACCTTGGAATCAGTACCGGTACTCCGGAGCACGTGATGATGAAATAGTGGCATGCCTCCGGATCCCCGGCTTTGCGCTAGCTAAAGCAGCGGCGCCCCCATACTGTTCCATAGGACATCCGTCCGACGCGGGATAAAGCAGTCGTTGTAGAGCGGCTTGGCAATGTAGCGCTGATTATTGCACCAGGGCCTACCGGCTGGATCCCACCAGCCGGCCATACATTGTAATATGCACCCCCAGCCAGTATATAAACACTAGTGGAAACGAGGCCTTTTGTTCATCCAGAAAAAGGGCTTTAACACCGGTTCTTCTACGAACCGGTGTTAAAGGGGGGGGGGCGTACCAGCGTGGCCCCTGCGGCAAAAAAGGAGCCCCCTTTAACACCGGTTCGTGCCACGAACCGGTGTTAAGAACCCTAATGATGGCCTTGCCCCCCTTTAACACCGGCTCGTGGGATGAACCGGTGTTAAAGAGCTATATAAGACACCACCATAACCCACACACACCCCACTCTTCCATTTTTTCACTATCTCATTTTGGAGCCTAGAAAGAGGGTGTGAAGAGTGCTAGTTTGTGTTTTTTTCATATGCACAAGAGGTGTTCGGTGAAATGCCCGAGAGCTCAAAATAAGTTTTCTTGTTGCTCTTTCCGTCTCGGTCGAGGTCGGCAACTATCCTTTCATGTGTCATTGATGTACTATATATATAAATGGTCATCTCCCTATTAATTTTCGATATATACTACATATTAATGCAGATGAACCGGCAATGGATGTACGGTGACCGCCGCACTTCCGAGTACATTACGAGCCTCCAAAATTTCATCGTTGTGGCTAATGCAAACCGTGGTCATAATGGTTTTATGTGCTGTCCGTGTGTTCACTGTCAGAACAAGAAAGACTACTCAAATACCAGAACCATTCACGCCCACCTGCTTCGATCCGGTTTCATGCCCAGCTATAATTGTTGGACCAAGCACGGAGAAAAAGGGGTTGTGATGGAATACAACGAAGAAGAAGAGGATGATGACAACTATCATAATATGTATCCTGAATATGATGATACTGCAACGGGGGTAGATAATGAAGATCAAGAGGGAGCAGATGGGCCCGCTGATGACGATCTTGGTCGGGCCATTACTGATGCAAAGGAAGAATGTGAAACTGAAAAGGAGAAGCTGGAGCAGATGTTAAAGGATCACAAAACATTATTGTATCCAACTTGCGAAGATGGCCACAAAAAGCTAGGTACCACACTGGATTTGCTGCAATGGAAGGCAGAGAATGGTGTGACTGACAGCGCATTTTCAAAGTTGTTGGTAAAAATGAAGAATCTTCTTCCAAGAAATAATGAGTTGCCCGACAGTACATACCAAGCAAAGAAGATTGTCTGCCCTCTAGGATTAGACGTGCAGAAGATACATGCCTGCATTAATGACTGCATCCTCTACCGCGGTGAGAAGTACGAGAATTTGGATGCATGCCCGGTATGCACCAGATCATGTATAAGATTAGACGAGACGATCCTGGCGATGTTAAGGGCGAGGCCCCTAGGAAGAAGGTTCCCGCCAAGGTTATGTGGTATGCTCCTATAATACCACGGTTAAAACGTCTCTTCAGAAATAAAGAGCATGCCAAGTTGTTGCGATGGCACATGGAAAACCGTAAGAAAGACGCGATGTTGAGACACCCCGCTGATGGGTCACAGTGGAGAAAAGTCGAGCGAGAGTACCCGAACTTCATACGTGGCGCAAGGAACTTAAGGTTTGGTCTAAGTACGCAGACGGCATGAATCCTTTTGGTGGCGAGCTGCAGTCACAGCACTGGCACAGTGACCCTATGTATCTATAACCTTCCTCCTTGGTTGTGTATGAAGAGGAAGTTCATTATGATGCCGGTGCTCATCCAAGGCCGAGGCAACCCGGCAACGACATTGATGTGTACCTAAGGCCATTAGTTGAAGACCTTTTACAGCTGTGGGCCAAACCAGGTGGACGTATGTGGGATCAGCACAAAGGGGAGCCATTTGACCTACGAGCGTTGCTTTTCGTAACCATCAATGATTGGCCTCTTAGTAACATTTCAGGGTAGACAAACAAGGGATACAATGCATGCACACTGTTTAGATGAGACTGAAAGTGTATTTGGATAAATGTAAGAAGGTTGTGTACCTAGGGTATCGCCGATTTCTTCCGAACTGCATCCGAAGAAAGAAAGGCAAGCATTTCAAGCGTCTGGCAGAACCCGGAGGAAGCCTGTCCTCCGTGCGGTGAGGAGGTATTTGGTATGGTCAAGGACCTAGAAGTAATCTTTGGAAAAGGTCTGGCAGTCTATCTGTTCGAATAGCGATGCGGACACGCCCATGTGGAAGAAGCAATCTATATTTTGGGACCTACCCTATTGGAAAGTCTTAGAGGTCCGCTCTTCAATCGACGTGATGCACGTGACGAAGAATGTTTGCGTGAACCTGCTAGGCTTTCTAGGAGTGTATGGGAAGACAAAAGATACACCGGAAGCACGGCAGGACCAGCAAGCGTCGAAAGCCCGAAGAGCCTATGCATCCGAGAACGAGAAGGGTAAACGATGCCACTTAACTCCTGCCGCTACGCTCTTACCAAAGCGTAGAAGGAAATCTTTTTGAATGTACGAGCGATATCAAGGTCCCGTCTGGCTTCTCGTCGAATATAAAGGGAATAATAAATATGGCAGAGAAAAAATTCTAAAACCTGAAGTCTCATGACTGCCACGTGATTATGACACAATTGCTTCCGATTGCATTGAGGGGGCTTCTACCTGAAAATATTCGAGTACCCATTGTGAAGCTATGTGCATTTCTCAATGCAATATCTCAGAAGGTAATCGATCCAGAAAGCCTACCAGGGTTACAAACAGATGTGGCCGATTGTCTTGTCAGCTTTGAGTTGGTGTTCCCACCATCCTTCTTCAATATTATGATGCGTCTCCTGGTTCACCTAGTAGAAGAGATTGCCATTCTCGGTCCTGTATTTCTATACAATATGTTCCCCTTTGAGAGGTACATGGGAGTCTTAAGGAAATATGTTCATAATCGTGCTAGGCCAGAAGGAAGCATCTCCAAGGGCTATGTAACAGAGGAGGTCATTGAGTTATGTGTTGATTTTATTCCTGACCTTAAGGCGATTGGTGTTCCAGAATCACGACAGGAGGGGAGACTGCGTGGAAAAGGCACCCTAGGATGTAAAGCAATGATATGTAGGGACGGGCATTCTCTCAATCAAGCACACTACACGGTTTTACAAATATCTATCTTGGTTGCCCCGTATATCAATGAACACAAGAATTTAATACGCCTCAAACACCCGGGGCAGTCTGATGAATGGATTATAAGTGAACACGTGGCGAGTTTTGGCGGCTGGTTGCAAAGACTTCTCACGAATAACACCACTGTTGGGGATCAGCTGTACTTGTTGGCCAGGACACCATCTTCGACTATATGTACTTTCCAAGGGTACGAGATAAATGGGAATACATTTTACACGATAGGCCAAGATAAAAAGAGCACCAACCAAAATAATGGTGTCCGCTTCGATGCAGCAGAAGACAATGGGCAGAAGACCACATATTATGGGTTCATAGAGGAGATATGGGAACTTGACTATGGACCTAATTTTAAGGTCCCCTTGTTTCGATGCAAATGGGTCAAGCTAACAGGAGGAGGGGTTGAGGTAGACAAGAAGTACGGAATGACAACGGTGGATCTCAACAATCTTATGAAGGTAGACAAGAACTTAGACGAACCATTCGTCCTAGCCAATGATGTGGCTCAGGTTTTCTATGTGAAGGACATGTCCTCCAGACCAAAAAAAATGCAAACGAATACATCATATGATGAGCCAAAGCGTCACATAGTTCTTTCAGGGAAAAGAAACATCGTGGGAATCGAGGACAAGACAGACATGTCAGAAGATTACAATAAGTTTGATGAAATTCCGCCCTTCACAGTGAAAACTGACCCAAGCATTCCGTTAAGTAAAGAAGATGCTCCATGGTTACGTCTGAAGCGATCATAAGGAAGGACATATGCCAAGAAGTTCATGCTCATATTATGTAACTCTAGTTCATGTTTTTAATATTAATACATGTCTTGAGTGTTAGTCTTGTTTTGTGGATGGACCGGGACTATGAGAAGAAGTTGTCCCGATTCATACTTACCATTAAGATCTGATCTCCAAGCAGCGGTCACATATTAGAGTGCCTCTATGACCAGTTTCTTGGAGATGCCGAGGATCGGGCTCGTCGGTATCTCCAAAACTGGCCGTAGTGGTGTCCCTGCTCTCGAAAACCATCTTGCAGCTTTGTAACTTCTCTAACTAGATCAATACACCTGGGAGCTAACTAATTTCACATATTAGGGAGTGCCTCTATGACCAGTTTCTCGGAGATGCCGGAGGATTGGGTCCGTCGGCATCTCCCTGAACGCCGTAGTGGTGTCCTGCTCTCGAAACCATCTTGGAGATGCCTCAAACTGGTCGAGGACTGACTCACAAGGATGCCTATTTATAGTACAAGCAGCTCGACATAGTGTCGACACTTACGAAATAATGTCGACACTCAGCCCTATTATTAGTGTTGACTCGTGTTTTGTCGGTTGGTGTCTCCAACCGGGACTAAGGTTCATCTTTAGTCCCGGTTGGTGACACCATCCGGACAAGGTACACGCCGCACGACATAATGTCGACACTCACCCCTATTATTAGTGCTGACTCGTGTTTTGTCCCGGTTGGTGTCTCCAACCGGTACTAAAGGTTCATCTTTAGTCCCGGTTGGTGACACCATCCGGAGCAAGGTACACGCCGCACGACATAATGTCGACACTCACCCCTATTATTAGTGCTGACTTGTGTTTTGTCCCGGTTGGTGTCTCCAACCTGGACTAAAGGTTCATCTTTAGTCCCGGTTGGTGTCTCCAACCGGGACTAAAGGTTCATCCCGCCATTTTTCTTCCCGCCAGTTCTTCCCTCCAGTTCTTCCCGTTAGTTCACTATATATATATGTAGGGTTGGCCTCCATTGTCATTGCACATCTCTAGACTCATATCTGCAACCTCATCACTCTTTCCCATGGCTTCCACCGTAGCACTAACCCCAGGCGGAGGCGGGCGCTTTGCGCCTCGAACTACCCCATGCCAGACTCTTGTGTCCCGTCTGGATGCTGATCGTCGGGCGTGCAGTTCCTCCTGTCCCTCTAGGTGTGGCGCCGGATGGCCATCACGAACCACTACTACTTCGAGCTCACGCCGGAGCAGCGGAGAAATCCCAGATGGCATCCCGACTATTTCCCTACTTGGGAAGCCTTCTTCGTGGATCGGCGTGAGAGGGCGCTCGCCAGGCACGAGGAGGATGGCCCACCTCCTCCTAACTTCAACGAGGCCGGCCGTCAGCTATGGTGGCGCGGTCGGACTCTCCAGAGCGTCATGGCCTATGACACTGCCGCCGACTCTAACCCCCGTCTGCGCTACCCTCAAGTCCAGCCCACGCGCTACCCTCAAGTCCAGCCCACGTACTCTCCAGAGGTTCAATTACGGCGACCCCGACGATGACAGCGATGATGGCGGCGAGTCGGCGACTACTGATGCGTAGTATTACAGATGTGGCAGGAGCATGACTGAATCACTCCAACATTTCGAAACAAGTTCGGCCGATTGTTACTTAATCTGGCCATGTATCTTAATTTTCAGTTCTTTTATGTATCTTAATTTTCAGTTCCAGTTCGGCTTTATGTAACTTACTATTAGTTGCATTCTCATTCGAGGTTTCTTGGCTTTCGGGTCAAATGACCAATGTTATGAGCATAAAAAACGGACGGTTTTGTGAAGCAACCACCAAATGGCTAATTCAAAAAACCACTAACACATTTTACAAATAAAAAATAAAAAAAGATCGAAACAGTGCGAAACCTTCGCGTGGTGTTATATTATGTGACATAGTTAGAAGGAAAAATCTCAAACTTGTTATATTGATTATGTCTCAAAAAAACCTTCACAAAATGACCTATCTCATTCGAGGTTTCTTGGCTTTCGGGTCAAATGACCAATGTTATGGCTAGAATCAAGGCATAGTTTGTGATAATATGGCCATATTGTGCATACATGTGCATCATGGCATGGCAAACAATGTTGCAAGTGGAAGTTTTCCTTTTTATCGCACCAAAAAGGCATTTTCCATTTTCCGAGCATAAAAACGAATGGTTTTGTGAAGCAACCACCAAATGGCTAATTCAAAAAACCACCAACACATTTAAAAAAAAATACTAGACCACCTTATATGGACAATGTACCAACAGGGGGATCTGAAACCTTTCCGTCCACCTCTGGTGAAAAAGACAAATTCCTGCCGAATCGGCAGGAAATGGGTCAGCTATGAACTACAGGTACATGATACGATGCTCATGATTTTTTACAAAATTCATTTTTAGGTTCACAATATGCTATTTTATCAAAAAAACAATGCAAGTTGAGCGAGGCTTGGTCAGATTCAAGTGTATACAAAAGATGTGGCATTTAAATATCCAATCAATTCAAAAATGTTAATACAAAAGACGCGGCATTAAAATATGATTTTCTCTAATAAAATAGGGTTAGATTCCTTTTTAGATGCTTAATATTTCTTATGTTCAAAGTTTTAGGATTTAACAATTTATTTTTGTTTGAATTGAATAATCAAAATTTATATGTAAGTGCTTTAATCATTTTGAAAATTTTCATGTAAAGTAAATATAAAATGTTTTTACATGAATGGATAGATATTATTTTTCTGAAAATTATGATATATTATTCATATTTTTCTGAGTTGAAATGAAAAAGATATGAATTTTCCAAATTCATATCCTATTTTTTGAATTAAAAATGCCCCTTTAATGCATGAAATAAATGCTCCCCCTTTAACACAACCGGTGTTAAAGAAGCGATTTATTTATTCGTTTCATACACCCCTTTAACACCGGTTCGTGTCTGGAACCAGTGTTAAATGGGGGGTGTTAATAAATCTTGTGAACGAATCCCTTTAACACCGGTTCCGCCGAACCGTGTTAAAGGGGGTATTAAATCGCCTCCTTCCTTTCTTCCCCGTGCAGATCGAACCGCCGCCTTGAGCAGAGAGCGAGCAGCTGTCGCGCCGCGTCCAGCCCTCGTCGTCGGAGCTAGCCGCCGCCCTCGCGCGCGCCAAGACCGCCACCGCCACCGCCACCGTGCGCGCACCGCGCGCAGAGAGCAGCCGCGCCGGTGCCGCATCCTCGCCCTCGCCCTCGTCGGAGCCGCCACGTCCTCGTCCTCGCCCTCGCCGGAGCCGCGTGCCCTCGCCTCGCCTCCGGAGCAGCGTGCGCCGAGCCGCCCTCGCCCTCGCCGTACGTCGGAGCCGCCGCCCTCGCCCTCGCCGTCGGAGCCCGTGTGAGGTCCTCCTCTCTGCAGCTCGTCTCGTTCGTCAAGTTCGGTGTAATGTTCGTGTTGGTTTTTTAGTGCTACTGTCGTTGGCCTGCGGCCCACAATATCCGCCTTGTCCCCGAGCTTACCCATAGTGTGCTCGGCTCAGTGGCCGTGTGTCATGTTATAGTGGAGAAGTTGGTGTATAAAAGATATAGTGTCGTGTCCCCAAACAACAAGATCGACACTGACCAAGATAACCTGGTGAACCATGGGCGCCGAATCCGAGCCGGCACCGGCACTAGAAAAATTCATTCCGGAACATCAAGATCTCCTTCCGGGACCGATGACCTGAGTTCGACAACATGGTTTCGATGATCAAGACCATGAGCCCAGTACTCGGAGGCGGGACTCAATCCCTCAGAACGCCAAGTTATTCAACCCGAACCCGAACCTTAGAACCCAATATCTTTGACCTTATGTGTGACCCCTATCCAAGGCCTCTATGTTTGGGGGGTATTATATTGCCTTGTCGCATCGCATATTCCGCCTCGCCCTACTTGTCAGACGCCGTCAGCCCCGTCACCTCCATCCGTCCACAAATATTGACCATCATTTGGTGAACAATGTGGGGAATATGTGTGATGTATAAAAGATATAGTCGTGTATTCATATTTGAGTAAAGTTTCTGATGTTGTAACATCGATAATATTGTTTACTTAGTGTTGGTGGTGAACCTGATGGTCAAAATCGGAAAACTCGAAACTAAGATGGCATGTAATTATGGAGGGAGTAGTAGTATAGATAGGGTGTCAAGCGGGGCAGGTTCGCGGGCAACATAGTTTCATCCTGATTAGGGTTTAGACCCCTCGAAACTCGTTTAAAATGATCAAGCATCCTTAGGGTTTTAATTTCATTTGTGTATTTATTTGTGTATTTTTGTATGAATAATATGTATATTTGTGTATGAATCCAAGTCCACTTGAATGTTTACTCTTACTCTAGATAATATTATTGTTTTAGAAACTATAGATCCACTTAGTAGAAACCTTGAAGAAGAAGAAATAATGGAGAACATTATTGATGAGGACACCTCAAAATATCTGAACTTGGAGGGACATGACGACAGCTCAAGTAGTCATGGAGAAGATGAAGACTCCGGTGAACGCAATTTAGTGATTACAAAGTCCGGCGAGGTATATGCATTGATTAAGCCTCTACTGACTTCCACCAACAATCTTCTTCTACATGTATTAATTAACGCTTCGTTCTTATTTTAGCCCTCTGCATCGACCAGCCAGCAACCATCTTCTTCTACGAAAAAGAGCAAGCGAGACGCGAGCCATCGGTTGAAAGATCGTGCAAAGTTCACGATCGAAGCAGTCCGTGTTGATGGCAGGCCGATGGAGCCCAAGAAGGCCACAGACAAATTTGTACGTCAGGCTGGAGTTCTTGTTAGGGACCAAATCCCAATCATAATTGAAAATTGGAATAAGCCAAAGAAGGGCGATGGTACCTTTGTCGATGAAATATCCAAAGAAACGCTTTGGAATTCATTGTTGGTAAATTTCACCCTTCCGCCAGAGGAGGATGAAAACAACCCGGTTATAAAGGAAAAGGTCAAAGAGTGGACTCTAAAGAAGATGGCTGACGCTTTCCGCAACTGGAAGACAAAATTGAACAAATTTGTCAAAGCTGGCGAGACTCCAGATTTCGAAGACGCATATTATGCGAAGATAAGACCTCACTGGCCCGAATTTGAGACATATAAAAAAGTGCTATAGCTAAAAAGAGGTCAGAAACCAATACGCTTAATGCCCAGAAGAAGGAATATCACCAGAGGACGGGGTCAGGTGGCTACATATCTCAGAGGCCTAAGTGGGAGAAAGCTGAGAAGGCCCTGCGCGCTAGAGGGATCACACCCCAGACAGATGGGTGGGATCTACGTGCAAAGACTTGGTTCTACGGAATCGGGGCAAGGTTGGACCCAGAAACAGGATTGTGTATCTTCCCAACCCTCCTTGCCAAACCCGTCACTGAACTCATCACGGTATACGAGGAAACATCCGCTAGGACCTTCCATCCCGACAGAGAGAATGACCAGCTCACACGCGCTATTGGTAAAAAAGAACACCCTGGACATGCACGAGGCATAGGGGGTATGACGTGGAAGGATGGGTTTGCCGAGTGGAGCGACTCTGACAGATGGCGCGGCAGAAAAGAAAAAGAGCGTACAGAGCGGATGACACAGATAGAACATGCACTTGCGGCGCTGCAGGCGCAAGTGAATGCACAACAGAGCCATCAAGCTACCGGCCCATCTCAGCGGCACGAAGAGCCTGCATTGGAAAGCCGCCGGACTCTCTGGCGGAAAAGCAGCGTGGCTTCCAAGGAGAACGTGCAGCCCACGCTTGAAATGGCGGGTCCTCGATACCTCGTGGATGAGATCACGGAGAGCGAACACGCTGAGCTGCATGTGAGATTAATGGGCTTATCCATTAAGGTGGCTGTCGGCTATGCCTTACCTCCTGTAGCTGGTGGAACTTACCACTGCCGACCGATTCCAGATGGCTATGCTATTGTCGGGGTGGATGAGGTTGTGAAGGAATATGAGGAAGCATAGCTTGACCATGCTACAGGTGAAGGGGAAACTCAACTCAAATTTGCAGTGAAAACAACCATTCTTTGGAAGAAGGAACACATCATGCTTCCAAATTGGAGGCCACTGGCACCCCCGCCGTCTCCGCAGCGTCAGCAGTCTGAGCCGCTTCAGCCATCTCCTGCGCGGCAGCCATCTCCGGCGCTTCAGCCATCTCCGGCGCGCCAGCCATCTCCGGTGCTTCAGCCATCTCCTCAGCGTAAGCGGAAGAGCACTACCACGAAGAGCATCAGTAGCACTGCCACAAAGAAATCCATGAGGAAACCGTCGTAAAGAGTTCAAAAAACTACGTCCCGCAGCCTTCCGCCAAGCCATTGCCGGTTTTACCGTGGAATCGCAGCGACGAGGAGACCAATAGGATATCGGAAGAATATGTCAAGAAATTCTTTGCACCTAGACGGGCCGAGCCAAAGGAGAAAATAAATCCGGCGGTGGTGGAGAAGTTTTACAAAAATATTTTGAAACCTGAAACCCCACTTGTGCCGGACTACGAGCGCCAGATTTTGAAGGCGGATGCAAGGCGCCGTAGGGAGACTGAAAGTAGCAGTCGTGAGGCACCCCAGAAAACAGTTCCCATGCTCGGAGAGCAGGAAAACTAATCATGCGCCCCGCTCCAAAAGTTCGACACACGGGACGCTCCTCCCGTAAACGATTACGAGGCAGAGCTACAAAGAAAGGCCAATGAGATGGGGATGACTTACACTGCATACTTGAACGTCATGGGAGACAACTTGCCCAAATGCGATGCCAACCCCATACAGCCATGGAAGTATGGGAAGAATCTCGTCAAGAAAGAGGAGCTCAAGAATCTACCAACAAAGATGCGAAAATTGCACAAGTGGTACCTTGATTTCTGCAAGACGAGAAAAGAAGAATGGATCACGGCGCATATAAGAGATGAGATTTTCTTGTGCGGAGACGATGGGATCGACTTCAACATTCAAGACTTGCATTTTCTATTCAATTAGAAGGAACTCGACAAAGCTGTCATCAGCCTTTATTGTGTGTAAGTACTATTTCTGTAATTTATATCTCATCTCATTCACTTCATTAATTGTATGTATATATATATGCTCACCATATATGTATATACTATTATGCAGGAAAAAGGTTATGGAATGCAGGAAAGGAGGCCCTTTTGACATTGGGTTCGTTGACCCAAATAGAGTTCATGAAGAAGTGGTAAGAATCAAACCCGGGCAAACAGAAGATTACTTGCTAAGGTCTTTACTGAGACAACAAACCAAAAGGGAAATACTATTGCCTTACAACTTCTCGTGAGTACTGTTACCCTCTCTCTTGTACACATTCTATTTCGGCTTACTCGATGTTAAGTGTAACTGATGATGAGTTATGCGTGCGTAGGTTCCACTTTATTCTGCTAGTCATTCAACCCGACTCAGGAAAAGTCCTTGTCATGGACTCGTTACGAAAAGAAAAAGAGCTATGGGCAGACTTTAGAGAGATGCTTCAGAGGTAATTTCAATCATATTATCGCACTAGATCGGCAACTTTCGTGACAACAAGTAATTAATTTCTCCTTTATCCATTTTCTTTGCCGGACAGGGTTTGGAAAAGGTTCACGGGCAGGGCCGTGGGTGAATGGTCAGAAGAACTAAAATTTGTAGACCAAAATGTAAGTAATACTAACTAGCTAGGTCTGTGTATCTCTTTGATTCTGCTTCCAATTCCATTATATCATGCTTTATTGATTATTATTTTGATTGAATTCTCTATTCTCGTAAAGTGCGCGCATCAGGGACACGGCAATAACTTATGTGGGTACTATGTTTGTGAGTTCATTCGCAACACGATATGTGCGACGAGCCAAGCCGCACTAGAACAACTTAGAGTAAGTAAACAAAGTCCACAACATTATTTTATTACCATCAATTGTGTTGAGTTTTATTCTTATATATATATTGAAGGCCCATTCTTCATATATATTCAGATCGAACGGATACGGGACCAACTCCTACCATTTGAACGCATACGAGCCATTCAAGAGAAATTGGCGGGGTTCATACTTGATGAGGTCGTCACGCCTGGCGGAGAACTCTTTAGATATCCACCAAAATGAATGATGACGATGTATGTGCCGATGACGATGTATGTGCCGATGACGATGTTTGTGTATAATAATAGTTGCTTAATTATTCATGTACTCGTATGTACCGATGACGATGTATGTGTATACCGCTCCCGATCGATTCCCCTCCCCTCCTCCGCAAATACGCCCGAGCAGGCGAGGCAGAAATGCCGTGGCGAAGATTTAGGCCGTTTTCTCGCCGCGCAGAAAACGGCCTAAATCTGCCAACGAACTTTAACACCGGTTCCAGCCCGAACCGGTGTTAAAGGGGCTGAGGCCTCTGGCATTACGTCGCCACCCTTTAACACCGGTTCGTATAAGAACCGGTGTTAAAGGCCCCCCCTCTAACACCGAACCCTCAACAGCGGTTGAAGAACCACTGTTAGAGGGCCCTCCCAACCGGAGTTAAAGGGGGGGGGTCTGCACTAGTGAAAGGGGGCAGTTCTACCGTTATGAACAGCTCTAGGAGCACTTATATTGGGCATTCGCCCCTGATATAGTAGATCTTGCAGGAGTAGGGGTGTTACCTCGCCGAGAGAGCCCCGAACCTGGGTACGTCGCTGTGTTTGCAGTGCTTGTGCTCAATCCCGCTTACAGAAGCCACCGCTAGCCCCTGATTGTCCCCCTTAAAGCCATCCCTAATGCTACTGATGTGTTCCACATCACGACATGCATCAAAGGTTCAAGTACAAGTCAAGAAAATAAAAATAAGTCTGTTGAGGCAACACCACAAACATGCCCAACGGGAATATTAAGGTAGCGATACAACTGCACATGGGAGTGAAGCTCAACTGCTAGGTGGTGCAGAGAGATGATGTGCTGCCACAAGGAGATCATCAGGCATGCCGTCTAGCCGGTCCATGTCCCGCTAGCTGCCTACATAGCGGGTGTTACTGCTGTAGAAATGCCAAAAAATCAAACACAGGGTCAAAAGCATGATGTAAGAAGACTATCAATAACCATCTTATTTTGAATGGTACATGAGGTGAAAGTCATCGCTGCAAACACTAACCACAAGAGACACCTCCTCCTAAAAAAGAATTAATTCATTTCTCCCCGTCAAACAATGTAAGAGTTCATTTATCGCTATGCTCGACCGCAACTGAGAAATGTGTTGTAAGAGAGGGATCTCCAAGTGAATTGACATGAATATTTTAGAATAGAAGGGAAAGGTTTTGTAGGACTCCTATGTACCTGCACCTCTTATCTAGACCTTTAACTTTCCTAGGGATGTGAGCAAAAAACACTTCGAGATCGCTTTGAAGTCAGTCTGGGCATCATCAACAGCAGCAGCGCGCTGCGTGTGGCTCCGTCAGACGTTGTGCCAGAGAAGCTGATGCTTTGAATGTTCTCTGCAAATATTTCTTGATTCAGTAACTAGATTGGAGTACCATGTGATGACTTGATATTGTCATGGATAACTTTGCTTTTTATATTCCTAAAATGAATAACAGGACTGTAGAAATGAGCAAAAAGAAGAGAAAAATTGTAGAGAAAACTCTAAAATAAACCAGGGTAGCACACAACTTCTGAAAGTGGACAGAAGAAAACACAAGGATTCAACATAGATAACAACCTCATCAATTAATTCATATTGCTTTATTCATGTTTTTTTAAAAATACTCTATTTAAAAAAAAATCAGTAGACCAAAAGTAGCTTCCATCACTGAATGATTAAAGACTTTAATGCTATATCAGCTTACCCTTCTAGCATGCTAAGACCGAAAGGGTCTTAGAAAAGAGCTGATCAGATCATCATCATATATTCCTATGGGCAAGTACATATTTGGAGAACGGAAGGCATCAAGCCATCAAACCATGTCCTTTTTGTCACACTAATACGTAGCCATGTAGCCTTCTAAATGCTCTCACAAGTTGTGCAGTTTTTTTTAGGTATGCTATCATCGATCTGGATGAAGCGTCGTGTTCCGGAAGGCTCCACCGGCGAACTCCATAGTGCGCATATGCCGAGAGATCGCTGGATCGGGTAGGATTCGGTCGTGCGCACCCATATTTTTACTCTGGCCGTTTGGGTTCAGAGGGGGCGCTTTGAAGCTCTGTTGGCTGTTAATATCACGGGGCATGTTCTCGTCCCATGGTGTTGACATAGAATGTCACGAAGGCCGAGATCTGAGGACTGACAATGATGGTTCGAGTCTGGGTGGTGATGATAAATTGGCTTTGGTGACTCGTGACTTGGAGCACTGCTATGCAAGCGGAGGCGATAGTACAGGAGAAGCTCATGGTCCTATCTTTCAGGGTGAAAACCCAGGGTCTGGATTTAATTGGTTGTGTCTGGCAATGCCCTTGTTTAAGGTATTGTTTTGAGAGCGTGAACTTTTTTAAGGGTAAAATCCTAGATCTTTGATCGGGCGATGACGGTGTTTGTATACTATTCTCTTCTTGTAGGCACTGTTTTTGGAGAAGATGGACTTCTGGTGTTGTCTTGATGGTGATAGTATTATTGTTTTAATGAATGAGGAACTGTAGCGGGACTTTTCTTTTTTTTTAAAATTCTTTTTTCTTTCTTTTTTAGCTGTTTGTATTCGTATGACCGCTAGGACAATGCGTTGTTGCAGAGGCTGGGTGTAATTTGTATCTTTTGATATTAATATATGGTCCTTTCCAAAAAAAAAAATCTATATCATTTCACAAAATCGACATCTCGTCTCATGAGTCTATAGTATTCCCTCTCTCCCGTCAGACTAGTTGGACTACTAGCTATCTTTGAAAGACATGATCTACCACCTCCTCATGTGGACACAATTGCATTACACTTCTAGAAATAAGAGGCATCAGAAACTAACATTTCCCTTCTTTTTCAAACACCTTAGGAGTTCAGTTTGCGCTCTGCTCAATTTACAACCATCTGGTTTTGAAGAACAAATCAGGTACATAACACTTCCGGCACCTGATTCCTTGTAGAGTACAATACTTGGGGACACGGGTGGTACCAGTATAAAAAGGATTAATTGGATATATGCCACCATAACTTTCGCAAGTTGGAAAAATGCCATTATAAAAACACGAGTTGGAAATATGCCACTACAACTCTCTCATACCTCTATCTATGACATTTTCTGCATTTAAGAGAATAATTGTTCAAAATATACTTGTATTCTAACTGTATTTCAGTATTGACCACATTACCCATATATTCAAATATGGGCAGCACTTCAAGGTCTTCCCAACACCAAAAGTATCAAAAAATGGGAACCATATGTTAACATATCTCTTTATGAAGGCACGCAACAAAGTATTTGTTGCGAGAATCCAACAATAATCATCTTGCTCCATGTACAAACAGCAAGCATAGAACTAGGAGAACTTCGGCAAATCCTGCTAGGAGGCAAAGTCGTTCCATCACACGGCGATGGTGAGATTAAAGAGGCGGCGATTATGGACGGGGTAATTAGGTGGCATCGCCATTGTACTTCCGCAGTCCACACCGGCGTTGAGCTCCTCCAGCCGCCGGCACCCTAGACCAGCAGCTACCGCCTACATCCCTAGCCGCCACTCCCCAGCACCCTTCTCCCCCAGCCAGTCGACGCGCCGTCCGCCTCCAATAGCCGCCGCCGCCTACAGTTAGAGTTCATGTGGGTCAGGCCATCGTGGTGTGACGAATTGCTCTGTGCGAGTAGGGCTGGGTGGGGAACTTAGTCAATTGACGAAGAGATGGGTTGATCCTGGAAAAAAATGGTCGTATAAAGGTATGTATTGGATGTATAAGGGGCAGTATATGATTTGCTATTGGACAAAATGGCATAGATAGTGGCATGAGGTAGTTGTAGTGGCATATGTCCAAGTTGGATTTTTATAATGGAATTTCTCTAATTGGTGAAAATTGTAATGGTATAGATCCAATTAACCCGTATAAAACACATGTGCTGCTACTTGCCGGAAATGTCCATACTACCATTTGTATCAAAGGTCACATTGCACCATAAAAAGAACTACTGTACTATGTATTTTCCTACTTGTTATGTTTCGTTTAGACCAAAACATGCCCATGTCAATCAATAATTCAGTCTAATTGTATATCTTGTTAAGGTTAAGAACGTGCCTGTGTGGTAAGGTTGAGTACGCCTTAAAAAATCGCAAAAAAGAGAGAGTAGTGAACGTCTTAAAATGAGCTCTCGCCCGGTCATCTTTGCCATGCCATTCTAATATGACGACATAGATATTTAAAAACTAGAGGCGTCAAACAAACCTTATGTTGTCTCTATCCTCGGGGTAGATATATCTTTCATTGACCTGACCCATAGACTTTCAGGCACTATTAGTTGTTGCGCAGCTTTGATTGATATGAGATTAGAATTACACTTACACAGACCACATTCAGTTCGACACTACATATGTGTCTTCAAAAAAGCAGTCTCTTTTCTCATGGATATATACTACACCATCCTCTCATTCTGTTCGATCCGCTCCAACTACAGACTCCTTGAGTGAGATGATCCCTCATCATCTACATCTCCTTGTATGATATTCAGTCACATTACACTCTAGAGATGAGAGGTCTCGGGAACTAACCATTCACTTGTATGTCAATGAATATTATAGTTTATTTAGCGTTATGCTCGGTTGGATAGAAGCAGTGTGATGCAGTAAAGGTCTAGAGGGAGCCGCACCCCAGCATCAATGCGACGTTGTCAGGGATGGAGCGGCATTCAAGCGAGATAGGGAACTAGAAAAAAGAACAGACCCGCAGAGAGTAGCACCCAGGACATATTCTTATAGGAGGAGCTGCGAGCTGTGGATTTGCGGAAGAAGAGATTCGGACGCGGGTCGCTTGGCTAATGAGCGAAACTACAGCTCATGTAACCACTTGACCCTCTGCTAGAGTGTCCCTGAGTGCAAAGAACAATATCTGGGAGTGTGGCCGCTTCCTAGACAAGGAGCAGAGCGCCTGGCCGTGAAGAACATGAACTGTTTGCTAAGTGGACGACATGACGAGCGGTATTACAGTATTCTTTAGGAAAAAATCTGTATTTAGACTACACGATTGTGAAATCAAAAGAAAAAAAATTGTTTCGTATTCCCAACCAGGCACCTCTCCAATGAGCATATCGTACCGTCAAGAACTCTATTTTCTTATTCGTTATATTTTGGTTAGACCAAAACTAACCTCATTCATTTGAAGTTTAGGTTAAAAAACCTTGGTGCCATCCACGTTTCATATTAATCTATTTTTTTATATAATCTTCTTTATTAATTAAATTTTTTTAGCTTTACACTCGTTATCTGTATAATAAGATGCACACTACCACAACAAGTTCATACAAAACGGTAAAAAGTGCTTGTGGTGATGGAGTACCAATTTGTATATCATGTTGTCATCAATGTTGGATAACAATATTCACATATTGTACAACCGACCATGAACTAGCATAGTGGTGCACTGGTAGATAAATAATATGCATGACAAAATATTATTATCATTAGAAAGCTTGTCATTTCTACACAGCCAAAGCGACCAAATGGCAGCATGCGCTCTCACCCTAATAAGAATTATAAACTCGTGTTCGGCAAATACATTAGAAACACTATACGGTGGATGCAAGTTAAAAGTTAGTTGGATGACTGACAATATAGAATCAACACATTTGCACTTGTAGAATAAATATTTGATTGTCCCATCATGGTATCAAAATACGCGCTTTATACTTTCATGCCAATTATGTTTTACAAGGTTATCTTTGGTGAGGACCAAATATTACCTCTCTAAAAAGATATTAAGCATTTTTATTTTATTTTTAGAGGTATCTCCATTTTTTATTATTTTATTATCAGCTGGTACCTCTAGTTGGATCAATGCTATGTACATGTAGTGTGCCAAGCATTTACCACCTTCACTTAGATTCCACTAAAATCTGGCATCCCCTTGCGATAGTTGGACTATTGCTCGAGGAAAGAATTCCATGATCCAAACCTAGGACCAACTAAATCTCTTCTAAACACCATATTTGGTGGAAAGGACTCCAATATGTAGCGACGGTACTGTTCTTGTGACCCACAATATTGATCTGGATATTGTTCACGGAGCGTTTCTTAGGCATTTATCCTCCCAAAATCTAATTTCTGACTCATCCTTAATTATGAACGATACAAATCGGAAGAAGTATTTATTCATCGCCATCAGATCATCACAAAATTCAATTTGTCAGATTTCAAATATACAAGGGACATTGCATTTAAGACGACATATTTTATTCTTAACTTGGTTGGCCATATCCCATCTTCTCTTAGAATATTGTAAAGCCATTTACTTAGTAAAGTTGTATCCTTAACCTCAAAGTCATGAATATATAGCCCTCCTTGATCTTTTGGTCAGAAAACCACACTCCATTTAAAATTCTGAAGCAGGGGACACAATAGGTACCAGTATAGAAAACATGTGCTGCCACCGCTGGAAATGTCCATACTACTACCATTTGGTCACATTGTACCATAAGCAGAACTAGTACTATATATTTTCCTACTTGTTATGTTTTGTTTAGACCAAAACGTGCCCATGTCAATCAATGATTCAGGCTAATTGTATATCTTGTTACCAAGTGTGGTAAGGTTGAGAACGCCTTAATTTTTTTTGCAAAAATAAAGAAAGAAGAGAACGTCTTAAAATGAGCTATCGCTTGGTCATCTTTGCCGATCTTTAAAAACTAGAGGCGTCAAACAAACCTTATGCCGTTTCTGCCCACAAATATATCTTTCATTGACCTGACCCAAACTTTGATGCACTATTAGTTGGTTTGCAGCTTTCATTGGTATGCGATAAGAATTACACTTACACCCAACACATTAAGTTCGACACTACATATGTGTCTTCAATAGAACAGTCTCACTTCTCATGGATATATATACTACACCATCCTCTCATTCTGTTCGATCCGCACCAACTACAGACTAGACAAATTTGAGTGAGATGATCCCTCATCCTCTACATCTCGATATTAAGCCACATTATGCTCTAGGAATGAGAGGTCTCGAGAACTATACCTTCACTTAACTGTCAATGAATATTAAAGTCTATTTAGCGCTACGTTCTAGAGGGATCCACGAAACAGGGCACATTCTTATAGCAGGAGCTGCGAACAGTGAATCTGTAGGAAAAGAGATCCAAACGCAGGTCGCTTGGATAGTGAGCAAAACTCGTGCTTAGCTAGCCACCTGGCCCTCTGCTAGGGCATCCCTAAGTGCAAAGAATATTATCTGGGAGTGTGACCGCTTTCTAGACAAGGAGCAGAGCGCCTAACCGTGAAGAACATAAACTGTTTGCTAAGTGCGCGACGATGAACTGTAGTACAGTATTCTTTAGGCAAAAAAATTGTATTGACACTACACGAATTGTGTACACTAGCTACCACCATTTGAAGTCAAAAGGCCAAAACTATTTGGTAATCCCAACTTGTGCAAACCTCTCCAATGAGCATATGTTACCATCAGAAACTCTATTTCCCTATTCGTTATATTTTGTTTAGACCAAAGCTAACCTCATTCATTCAAAATTTCAGTTAAAAAACCTCGGTGCCATCCACAATTCATATTAATCTATTTTTCTATATAAGTTGCTTTATTACTTAACATGTTTTGGCATTACACATGTTCTATGTATTAATGTATAAATAAGATGCACACTGCCATCACATGTTCTTACACAAGGTAAAAAGTAAAACTAATCGCTTATGGCGATGGAGTACCAATTCGTATATCACATTGTCACTAATGTTGGATAACATTATCCCTTGTCTTGTCCTCCAACCATGTAAACAACTCCGTAAACATATTTCGATTCTCCACAATTTGTACAGCCGACGATGAATGTAGCATAGTGGTGCACCGGTAGATAACATGCATGAGAGAAAATTATTATCATTAGAAATATTTTTATTTCTACATAGCCAAAGCAACCAAATAGCGCCAATGCGCTCCCACCCTAATAAGAATTACAAACTCATGATCAGTACCATGTAATATCCAGTTGCCAAATACATTAGCAACACTATATAGTGGATGCAAGTTACAAGTTACTTGGATGACTGATCATAAAGAATGAACACATTTGCACTTAAAGAACAAATGTTTGATTGCCTTATCATGATGACAGAATAAACTCTTTGTACTTTCATGCCAATTACACGTTTTACAATGTTATCTTTGGTGAGGACGATAGTTTACCCCTCTACAAAGATATCAGACATTTTTTTGTTTTTCAGAGGTATCTCCATTTTCCATTATTTTATTATCAGCTGATACCTCTAGTTCGATCAATTCTCTATATATGGAGTGCGCTAAGAATTTACCACCTTCACTTAGACTCCACTAAAATTCATCACCCCCTTGCGATAGTTGGACTATTGACAATCGCTCGAGCAAAGCATTCCATGATGCAAACCTAGGGCCAACTAAATATCTTCTAAACATCACATTTGGTGGAAAGGACTCCAATATGTAGCAATGGTATAGCTCTTGTGACCCACAATGTTGAGCTAGATATTGTTCCCAGAGCATTTTCTAGCCATTTATACTCTCATAACCTAATTTCACCCTCAATCATGAGCGATACAAATCAGAAGAAGTATTTATTCGTCACCATCAGATCAACAGAAAAAATCAAGTTGTCGGGTTCCCAGTATATGTGACATTGCATTTAAGCCGACATATTTTATTTTTAACTAGATTGGCCATATCAAATTTTCTCTAAGAAGATTGTAAAGCCATTTACTTAGGAAAGTTGTATTGTTTAAACCTCAAAGTCATAAATACCTAGCCTTCCTTGATATTTTGGCCGACGAACGACACTCCATCTAACTGGTCAAAATTTCCTTTTTTTCACTATCTCGTCTCGTTGCCAAAATAATCTTTATCAGAAATAATCCAACCCACACAAAACTCCTCTAGGTAATGGGAAGAAACAAATCATATACAATACCATATTACTTAGTATCGAATAAATCATAACTAATAGTAATTTTTCTTTCCAACTGTTTAGTCTCTTTTGCAGTCCTTCCTTAACTTGTTTTCATTCAACATTAGTGAGTCTCCGATAATATCTGAATACCCAAGTAGCTGATAGGAAAATAGCATTGCCAACAACCAAATAATATTCCATACAGAGCAGAATCCTCTTGGTCCGCACTAAAAAACAATTCACTCTTATAAAAGTTTATTTTGAGACCCTGAGAGTTACTTGAAAGATGATAAATTTAATTTTAGATTTCTTATTTGTTCAATATCATGTTCTATTAATAGAATCATATGACCCGCATACTTAAGGATAGAAATTCCACCAGCTACAATATGTGGAACCACTCCTCAATATGGCCACCACTCCTCAATATGGACATCATTTTTTGTGTGTTCAATCATGATAGCTAACATATAGGTCACAGTACTGAAGAGCATACGTGATAATGGGTCACCTTGTCTTAGTCCTTTTTATGGAACTATTAGCCAACACAAAATTATGGATTAAAAAGTGCAACTCCTCTGAGAAACCTTTTATTATATATGCAAGTCTGTTGAAGAAAAGAAAAATTGACTTTGTCATAAGATTGTTCAAAGACAATTTCAATATTACCCATTCAATTTTTTCTGATGTGGTTCATGAATTGTTTCATGTTGGATTATTGTCCCGTATAGGATGTTTCTTCCTTGCATAAATGCAGTATGTGTTGGAGACCAACATGATCAACCACTAAGTTCAATCTAATTCATGTTTTTTTCATAAAAAAAATTACACAAACACTAAGGAGACAGATAGGCTTGCATTGTAGGATCTATTATACTTCATTAACCTTAGGCAACAAAATTATATCACCAAAATTTAGGCGACACAAATCCAATTATTTAGCATGGAGAAAGCCGAACAAATCTAGATGGTGCATTTAATTGATATCCCAGCTGTTCTGGTATAACTCAGTTGGAAAGCCATCCTTACCCAGGGCCCTGTTGTAATCCATTTGGAGAACTAGTTTGTTCACTTCTTACTTAGTGTATGGTGTAGTAAGATGGTGTTTTTTCATCATAAACCTAAGTGATGTCATATGTTTGTGGCTCATCCATAGAGAAGTTGCCTTCTTCTAAGAATCCAAACAGATCTTTGTAGTAATTTGTGATATATGATTTGACATGCTCATATCCTTCGATCGTGCCTTCATATTTTATAAGTGAATTAATAAGTCTCTTTCGATGCCTGCCATTTGCGATATTATTGAAGTATCTTGTATTAGAATCTCCTTCAAGAATGAATTTGTATTTTGATCATTCATACCATTTGAGTTCCTCTCCCAGCAGAAGACGTGCAATAATCTTCATATTCTACTAACATTTTAGTTCAATCTCGTGTATATATTACGGGCATACTAGATCTTAAAACAAGAGCTCTCATAGGATCATCTTTTCCATCTTCTGTGCTAGGCCAAAGGTAGATGATTCTGTACCTTATGGTCTTCACTAAAATTAGGATTGGTTTGTTAAATACATTATGTACATCATTGTTGTTACTCCTAGAATTGGCTAAATAAAAAAACAGTCATTCAAGAAATCCCGATTAAAAAAACCATACGAGCTTAGATATAGTATCAGTGTGATTGTACTACCGACATTCAACTTCATCCGCAAAAAATGTTAAGTTTAGTGCTATGTCGAGTGCTTGGTCAGTGTTCCCATATACTCCCTCTGTTGCAAATATAAGATGTTTTAGGATTTTCTGAAACACATTATCTAGACACCTTTTAGTGTGTAGGTTCGCTCATTTTGCTCCGAGCCTACACATTAAAAGGCATACATACGTTTCAAAAAAAATGCTTAAACATCTTATATTTTGAAACTAAGGGAGTAAATAAGATCCCCTTTGATTGCCAATTGTGTTTCTCGGCATCCTCTTGTTTTTAGATCCTGCAAATCTTGTCTTCTAATGTAGGTTAATGGAGCACGCTGCAAAGATGATGGGGCATTGCCACTGAATGTTGATCAGTCGTGAAACGAGGTCAAATAATTAAAAAAAGGCTGTTGGAGCTGGCTGCTTGTGCTTGCATGCCTAATAATAGCTACATCTAAGGCGCCTCAAGTTAGTGTAGTTCGGTGTGCTCAAAGTTCCTATTCCCCAACTCTGAGCATCTACTGCAATCAACATTTTCCCTCCAAGATTTGGTCGTCTCGTCCTATTATCTACATTGATATTGATCATGGTTTTGCATTTTATCCTACGACTACATTGAGAACTTCTACGGTACCTATGAGTGCATACATCTTTTGGGAAACTGAAGGCTTGAAACAATCTACCATTTCAGGTCCCATGGGTAACTATATCTTTTATCCATGTTTTAGTGACTTGTTTGCATCCTTCGAAACACTATCACATGTTGTTCAACTTGAATTTATATGATAACAAAACTCCACCCACCACATTAAATTTGACACAAAAGTATCCTCTCCTCGCATCTATATATACACTAGACTCTCCCTCCTCTAGGTCCCCTCGGTGTGCTTTAACTCACTAGATAGCATTATATGAGATGATCCGGATCCTATTCCTCTACCGTCTCCTTGTCTGGTACTCAATCACATTACACCATCTTGTAATGGGAGGCCTCTGGAACTAACCCATCTCTCGTGTTTCAAACAATATGAGATTTTATATTGCCACATGCTCGGTTGGACGTGAGCACCGTGCTGCTGTACAAGGTTCTCGAGGTCAGCTGCCATGAATATTTACAAGATGTTAATTGGATAGAAAAATCAAGCTCCAACACATATTTGCACCTAATTCTCATGCAATGGCTGGGTTAATGGCCACGAAGAATTTTTTTTCCCTTCAGGCAAAGTGATGGCTCGAAGGTTTGTTTTTGGGAGGACAAGTAGCTAGGAAATGCTATACTCTGGGAACAATCTGTCTGTCAGAAAGGAGATACCATAGCCACGGTAGTGAAATCTTTCACTCCGTTTAGGAGAGACGGTTCGAGACTTGCTTCATGGAACACGCTCTGATACAACGATTATCCACCGTGCAACTCTTGTACGGTCCAGATGTGTTTCACTGAAACTTACACAAGATAGTAAGTTCTCAATGGATGCTATGTATAAAGCACTAATCTAACCTAGGGTTCTAGTCAATAATAACAAAAAAATCTGTATGATGAAGGTACCATTAAAGACTTAAATATTCACATGATACCTACGGTACCATTAAAGACTTAAATATTCATATGGTACCTACGTCAAGGGGTTATCCTTACAAAAGACAACCTTATCAAAAGGATTTGGTATGGGAGTAAACAATGTGTTTTTTGTCATCAGAATGAGACAATTAAACATTTTTTTCTAATATAAATTTGCTCGTTCTATATTGTTAGTCACCCAAGTAGCTTCTTGACTATCTCCTTCTCATAGCATTGTAAACATATTTGGCAACTAGCTGCATGGGATTGATCTTGAGTTCATAATACTTATTAGGATGAGAGCGCTTGTCGTCATTTAGTCATTATGGCTATATAGAAATGATGAGGTTTTTAACGACAAATTGTCTTCTCTCATGCAGGCTATCTACCGATGTACTGCTATGCTCCATTCATGGTCATCTCTATAATGTGTGAAATTTCGAGACCTATTTATAAAGGTATGTACACGCTTGGAGGATATGCCGAGGGATATTTTCCCAACATGGATGACAGTGTGACCTAAAGCTCGGCCCTCCATCTCCTTAGGCGTCATGATTTTATCAATGGATCTCATGTATTTCGCCTAGTTACCGTTCGAACGATTGTTGGATGTGTGCATCGTAGTTATACAAAGGTTAGGTGTAATGCTAAAACCTTTTAAGTAATATAAAGTGCCAATTTTCAAAAAAAAAAAGTGCAATGTGAACATGGTAAGTTGAGTAGCTTATCTATATGGGTGACTGAAAATGAGATGGGACAAGTTTTCACTTATTATTATACGGAATACCATCTCATAATTTGCTGCTCGACAATTTTTGTTTTTATATTCCTAAAATCAAAACCAGGATTGTGTAATGCCGCAAAGGGCCCAACAATCAGAGAAACCAAAAGTAATATCAAAATCTGAAGACAAACCTCAATAGAAAAAACAGAGCAAACCTGGAGGCAAAACTCTAGCAAAACAGAGAACCACATAGCCTAACAGCAAAGGAAGGAGAGACGGTGAACCTGAACAGAGGAATAAAAAAGACGATGAAACTGAACAGAGGAAAAACAACAGACAACTGAACATGGTGGCTGTTTATTTTCTTGTTTGTTTTATTATGATCTTCGGCATCTCGTGTGGCGGGGCACTTTTGAAGATCTCCTGAATCTCATTCCACGATACTTCTTCATTCAGTTCGTCTATCCGGAGACAACACAGACCACAGAAACAAAACAAAACAAAAACCTGAAAATACTGGGCAACATGCCATGGGTGATACCAATGAGGGATATATCGATTCCAACATGATTAACGTTCTTATTACAATCACCGTGCAGTGCGGCCGGAGTATATCACCGTGCAGTGCGGCCGGAGCTCAGTCGCTGTCGCTGCTGCTGCTGCTGTGGCCGTCGTCCTTGTGGTCGTCGTCGCCGTGCTTCTTCTCCTTCTTCTTCTTCTTGTCCTTCTTGTCCTTCTTCTCCTTGTGGTCGCCAGACGACTTCTCGTCGTCGCCGTGGTCGCCGGTGATCTTGTCCTTGATCTTCTCCAGCATGCCCTCCTTGTGCTCACCGTCCTTCTTGTGCTCATCATCCTTCTTATGCTCGTCCTTCTTGTGCTCATCCTTCTTGTGCTCGTCCTTGTGGTCGTCGCTGCCACCGCCGATGTGGAGCGCGTCGCCGATCTTGTCCATGATGCCGGCCATGGTGTCGTTCCTGGCTACTAGTGCTTCTCAAGGAAAGATCGATGGATTGCTAATGGGATGCGATGAGATCTTGTGGTGATCGATGTCGCTTTGGCTCCTCCTCGCCGGTATTTATAGGAAGGGCTGGGACGCGGCTCCGTGGCCTACGGCGAGGCCGGGGGTGTCTGAAGAAACGGAAGGACCACCGGATAACAAGGAAACAGATCAGATCACGCTAAACACAAACAAAGGAAAGTGTAAATGCAAGATCGATTATTTGCAGGAGGCAATTGCTTTGTGCGCATGAATACAGTACGTACCACGAAATGTGCATAATTGTTGTATATTTCTAAATCCTAAAAATATCCCCAACAACACAAAAAAAACTGATTTTGTTTCGGAAAAACCACACTTGAATTACAGTATTACTCAAATTGGTTAGGATGGAGAAAACTAGACATGTCAAGATGTCATAGACGGTTCCTTGGGATCACTACGGGAAAAATGTTCGCTGCCGTCGATCCAGCTCTTTGCCGTGTGCCAAAAGGCCCGGAACACGGCAAAGATTATCTTTGCCATGTGTAAATCAAGAGAAACACGGCAAAGAACAGGTGCACGGCAAACTGCAGACAAGAACACGGCAAAGGAATAACCACGGCAATGGACAGAAGAGAACACACGGCAAACAAAATCAGCACGGCAAAGTCGACGAACACACACGGCAAATATATATTCACGGCAAAGAAGTGGGTCCCGTGGTCTCGCAGGGTCACCCGCCGGCAGGGGCTGACGGCAGAATCTTTGCCGTGTGCCCTGGCTGTCAGGTACACGGCAAAGGTAATCTTTGCCGTGTGTTTCCTTCCGTGTACACGGCAAATAATTTTTTTCACCTTTTTCTTTTCTTTAAGGCTTTTATTACATATATGTTAGGTGATATTATTTCATAGGATCATGAGAGCACACATATGATCATAGGTTATTGTGGTCTTGATCACTATATACATGCACCCCCACTGATTCCGACGTTCTCGTGGACTTCCTCTCGTGAAACCCTGATGATCTGCGGGCCTCGGATCGTCTACCCCCTAGACATTCTTCTGACAGGGGTAGCCCAGCGTAGCTCTCTCTTGTTTTGTGTTTGATTATGTCATGGGATGATATAAAACCATGTTGGTTCACAAGTTGGGGCACTATACGGCCCGGTTTCACTGTAACGGGGAGATTCCCCCTTATATAGGTCCAGAACCTTCGCTTCTAGGTTAGAGCGCATGCATATGAGGGGGGACACATGCAATCACCTATACCAACCTGGCACCCCACTCACACACATATGCAAGGGACACATGCAAGTTTTCATCGATTCCGACGTTCTCGTGGTCTTCCTCCGGCGAAACCCTGATCTGCGGGCCTCGGATCGTCTACCCCCCTAGACATTCTTCTGACAGGGGTAGCCCGGCGTAGATCTCTCTTGTTTTTTGTCTGACTAGGTCATAGGATGATGTAAAACCATGTTGGTTCACAAGTTGGGGCACTATCCTACCCGGTTTCACCTGAACGGGGAGATTCCCCTTATACAGGTCCAGAACCTTTCGCTTCTAGGTTAGAGCGCATGCATGCGAGGGGGACACATGCAATCACCTATACCAACCTTGCGCCACACTCACACACATATGCTAGGGACACATGCAAGTTTTCAGATGATTCCGACGTTCTCGTGGTCTTCCTCCGGTGAAACCCTGATCTGCGGGCCTCGGATCGTCTACCCGCCTAGACATTCTTCTGACAGGGGTAGCCCGGCGTAGCTCTCTCTTGTTTTGTGTCTGACTAGGTCATAGGATGATGTGAAACCATGTTGGTTCACAAGTTGGGGCACTATCCTACCCGGTTTCACACGAGCAGGGAGATTCCTTATCTGATTCGAACCTTTCGCTTCTAGGTTAGAGCGCATGCATGCGAGGGGGACACATGCAATCACCTATACCAACCTTGCACCACACTCACACACATATGCTAGGGACACATGCAAGTTTTCACATGATTCCGACGTTCTTGTGGTCTTCCTCCGGCGAAACCCTGATCTGCGGGCCTCGGATCGTCTACCCCCCTAGACATTCTTCTGACAGGGGTAGCCCATCGTAGCTATCTCTTGTTTTGTGTCTGAATAGGTCATAGGATGATGGAAAACCATGTTGGTTCACAAGTTGGGGCACTATCCTACCCGGTTTCACACGAGCAGGAGATTTCCCTTATCTGAGTCCAGAACCTTTCGCTTCTAGGTTAGAGCGCATGCATGCGAGGGGGACACATGCAATCACCTATACCAACCTTGCACCACCCTCACACACATATGCTAGGGACACATGCAAGTTTTTAGATGATTCTGATGTTCTCGTGGACTTCCTCCGGTGAAACCCTAATCTGCGGGCCTCGGATCGTCTACCCCCTAGACATTCTTCTGACAGGGGTATCCCGTCATAGCTCTCTCTTGTTTTGTGTTTGATTATGTCATGTGATGATGTGAAACCATGTTGGTTCACAAGTTGGGCACTATACGGCCCGGTTTCACCGTAACGGGGAGATTCCCCTTATCTGGTCAACCTTTTCTAGGTTAGAGCGCATGCATGTGAGGGGGGACACATGCAATCACCTATACCAACCTGGCACCACACTCACACACATATGTTAGGGACACATGCAAGTTTTCATCGATTCCGACGTTCTCGTGGTCTTCCTCTGGCGAAACCCTGATCTACGGGCCTCGGATCGTCTACCCCCTAGACATTCTTCTGACAGGGGTAGCCCGGCGTAGCTCTCTCTTGTTTTGTGTCTGACTAGGTCATAGAATGATGTAAAACCATGTTGGTTCACAAGTTGGGGTACTATCCTACCCGGTTTCACCTGAACGGGGAGATTCCCCCTGATACAGGTCTAGAACCTATCGCTTCTAGGTTAGAGCGCATGCATGCGAGGGGGACACATGCAATCACCTATACCAACCTTGCACCACACTCACACACATATGCTAGGGACACATGCAAGTTTTCAGATGATTCCGACGTTCTCGTGGTCTTCCTCCGGTGAAACCCTGATCTGCGGGCCTCGGATCGTCTACCCCCTAGACATTCTTCTGACAGGGGTAGCCCGGCGTAGCTCTCTCTTGTTTTGTGTTTGATTATGTCATGGGATGATGTGAAACCATGTTGGTTCACAAGTTGGGGCACTATACGGCCCGGTTTCACCGTAATGGGGAGATTCCCCCTTATACAGGTCCAGAACCTTCGCTTCTAGGTTAGAGCGCATGCATGTGAGGGGGCACACACGCAATCAGCTATACCAACCATGCACCACAATCACACACATATGCTAGGGACACATGCAAGTTTTCAGATGATTCCGACGTTCTCGTGGACTTCCTCTGGCGAAACCCTAATCTGCGGGGCTCGGATCGTCTACCCCCCTAGACATTCTTCTGACAGGGGTAGCCCGGCGTAGCTCTCACTTGTTTTGTGTTTGATTATGTCATGGGATGATGTGAAATCATGTTGGTTCACAACTTGGGGCACTATACGGCCTGGTTTCACCGTAACGGGGAGATTCCCCCTTATACAGGTCCAGAACCTTCGCTTCTAGGTTAGAGCGCATGCATGTGAGGGGGGACACATGCAATCACCTATACCAACCTGGCACCACACTCACACACATATGCTAGGGACACATGCAAGTTTTCATCGATTCCGACGTTCTCGTGGTCTTCCTCCGGCGAAACCCTGATCTGCGGGCCTCGGATCGTCTACCCCCTAGACATTCTTCTGACAGGGGTAGCCCGGCGTAGCTCTCTCTTGTTTTGTGTCTGACTAGGTCATAGGATGATGTGAAACCATGTCGGTTCACAAGTTGGGGCACTATCCTACCCGGTTTCACCTAAACGGGGAGATTCCCCCTTATACAGGTCCAGAACCTTTCGCTTCTCGGTTAGAGCGCATGCATGCGAGGGGGACACATGCAATCACCTATACCAACCTTGCACCACACTCACACACATATGCTAGGGACACATGCAAGTTTTCAGATGATTTTGACGTTCTCGTGGACTTCCTCCGGCGAAACCCTGATGATCTGCGGGCCTCGGATCGTCTACCCCCTAGACATTCTTCTGACAGGGGTAGCCCAGCGTAGCTCTATCTTGTTTTGTGTATGACTAGGTCATAGGATGATGTAAAACCATGTTGGTTCATAAGTTGGGGCACTATCCTACCCGGTTTCACCTGAACGGGGAGATTCCCTTATCTGAGTCCGTAACCTTTCGCTTCTAGGTTAGAGCGCATGCATGCGAGGGGGACACATGCAATCACCTATACCAACCTTGCACCACACTCACACACATATGCTAGGGACACATGCAAGTTTTCAGATGATTCCGACGTTCTCGTGGTCTTCCTCCGGCGAAACCCTGATGATCTGCGGGCCTCGGATCGTCTACCCCCTAGACATTCTTCGGACCGGGGTAGCCCAGCGTAGCTCTCTCTTGTTTTGTGTCTGACTAGGTCATAGGATGATGTAAAACCATGTTGGTTCACAAGTTGGGGCACTATCCTACCCGGTTTCACCTGAACGGGGAGATTCCCCCTTATACAGGTCCAAAACCTTTCGCTTCTAGGTTAGAGCGCATGCATCCAAGGGGGACACATGCAATCACCTATACCAACCTTGCACCACACTCACACACATATGCTAGGGACACATGCAAGTTTTCAGATGATTCCGACGTTCTCGTGGACTTCCTCCGGCGAAACCCTGATGATCTGCGGGCCTCGGATCGTCTACCCCCCTAGACATTCTTCTGACAGGGGTAGCCCGGCGTAGCTCTCTCTTGTTTTGTGTCTGACTAGGTCATAGGATGATGTAAAACCATGTTGGTTCACAAGTTGGGGCACTATCCTGCGGTTTCACAACGGGAGATTCCCTTATCTGGTCCAGAACCTTCGCTTCTAGGTTAGAGCGCATGCATGTGAGGGGGGACACATGCAATCACCTATACCAACCTGGCACCACACTCACACACATATGCTAGGGACACATGCAAGTTTTCATCGATTCCGACGTTCTCGTGGTCTTCCTCCGGCGAAACCCTAATCTGCGGGCCTCGGATCGTCTACCCCCCTAGACATTCTTCTGACAGGGGTAGCCCGGCGTAGCTCTCTCTTGTTTTGTGTATGAGTAGGTCATAGGATGATTTATAACAATTTTGGTTAACAAGTTGGGGCACTATCCTACCGGTTTCACTGAGCGGTGACATTCCACTTATCTGAGTCCGAACCTTTCTTCTAGGTTAGAGCGCATGCATGCGAGGGGGACACATGCAATCACCTATACCAACCTTGCACCACACTCACACACATATGCTAGGGACACATGCAAGTTTTCAGATGATTCCGACGTTCTCGTGGACTTCCTCTGGCGAAACCCTGATGATCTGCGGGCCTCAGATCGTCTTACCCTCTTAGACATTCTTCTTACAAGGTTAGCCCGGCGTAGCTCTCTCTTGTTTTATGTCTGACTAGGTCATAGGATGATGTAAAACCATGTTGGTTCACAAGTTGGGGCACTATCCTACCTGGTTTCACCTGAACGGGGAGATTCCCTTATACAGGTCCAGAACCTTTCGCTTCTAGGTTAGAGCGCATGCATGCGAGGGGGACACATGCAATCACCTATACCAACCTTGCACCACACTCACACACATATGCTAGGGACACATGCAAGTTTTCACATGATTCCGACGTTCTCGTGGTCTTCCTCCGGCGAAACCCTGATCTGCGGGCCTCGGATCGTCTACCCCCCTAGACATTCTTCTGACAGGGGTAGCCCGTCGTAGCTATCTCTTGTTTTGTGTCTGACTAGGTCATAGGATGATGTAAAACCATGTTGGTTCACAAGTTGGGGCACTATCCTACCCGGTTTCACCTGAACAGGGAGATTTCCTTATCTGAGTCCGTAACCTTTTGCTTCTATGTTAGAGCGCATGCATGCGAGGGGGACACATGCAATCACCTATACCAACCTTGCACCACACTCACACACATATGCTAGGGACACATGCAAGTTTTTAGATGATTCTGACGTTCTCGTGGACTTCCTCCGGTGAAACCCTAATCTGCGGGCCTCGGATCGTCTACCCCCTAGACATTCTTCTGACAGGGGTAGCTCGGCGTATCTCTCTCTTGTTTTGTGTTTGATTATGTCATGTGATGATGTGAAACCATGTTGGTTCACAAGTTGGGGCACTATACGGCCCGGTTTCACCGTGAGGAGATTCCCCTTATCTGAGTCCGTAACCTTCGCTTCTAGGTTAGAGCGCATGCATGTGAGGGGGGACACATGCAATCACCTATACCAACCTGGCACCACACACACACATATATGTTAGGGACACATGCGAGTTTTCATCGATTCCGACGTTCTCGTGGTCTTCCTCTGGCGAAACCCTGATCTACGGGCCTCGGATCGTCTACCCCCTAGACATTCTTCTGACAGGGGTAGCCCGGCGTAGCTCTCTCTTGTTTTGTGTCTGACTAGGTCATAGGATGATGTAAAACCATGTTGGTTCACAAGTTAGGGTACTATCCTACCCGGTTTCACCTGAACGGGGAGATTCCCCCTTATACAGGTCCAGAACCTATCGCTTCTAGGTTAGAGCGCATGCATGCGAGGGGGACACATGCAATCACCTATACCAACCTTGCACCACACTCACACACATATGCTAGGGACACATGCAAGTTTTCAGATGATTCCGACGTTCTCGTGGTCTTCCTCCGGTGAAACCCTGATCTGCGGGCCTCGGATCGTCTACCCCCTAGACATTCTTCTGACAGGGGTAGCCCGGCGTAGCTCTCTCTTGTTTTGTGTTTGATTATGTCATGGGATGATGTGAAACCATGTTGGTTCACAAGTTGGGGCACTATCTCTGCCAGTTTCACCGTAAGGGAGATTCCCCTTATCTGTGTCCGTAACCTTCGCTTCTAGGTTAGAGCGCATGCATGTGAGGGGGGACACATGCAATCACCTATACCAACCTGACACCACACTCACACACATATGCTAGGGACACATGCAAGTTTTCATCGATTCTGACGTTCTCGTGGTCTTCCTCCGGCGAAACCCTGATCTGCGGACCTCGGATCGTCTACCCCCTAGACATTCTTCTGACAGGGGTAGCCCGGCGTAGCTATCTCTTGTTTTGTGTTTGACTAGTTCATAGGATGATGTAAAACCATGTTGGTTCACAAGTTGGGGCACTATCCTACCCGGTTTCACCTGAACGGTGAGATTCCCCTTATCTGTGTCCGAACCTTTCGCTTCTAGGTTAGAGCGCATGCATGCGAGGGGGACACATGCAATCACCTATACCAACCTTGCACCACACTCACACACATATGCTAGGGACACATGCAAGTTTTCAGATGATTCCGACGTTCTCGTGGACTTCCTCCGGCGAAACCCTGATGATCTGCGGGCCTCGGATCGTCTACCCCCCTAGACATTCTTCTGACAGGGGTAGCCCGGCGTAGCTCTCTCTTGTTTTGTGTCTGAATAGGTCATAGGATGATGTAAAACCATGTTGGTTCACAAGTTGGGGCACTATACGGCCCGGTTTCACCTGAACGGGGAGATTCCCCCTTATATAGGTCCATAACCTTTCGCTTCTAGGTTAGAGCGCATGCATGCGAGGGGGACACATGCAATCACCTATACCAACCTTGCACCACACTCACACACATATGCTAGGGACACATGCAAGTTTTCAGATGATTCCGACGTTCTCATGGACTTCCTCTGGCGAAACCCTGATGATCTGCGGGCCTCAGATCGTCTTACCCTCCTAGACATTCTTCTTACAGGGTTAGCCCGGCATAGTTCTCTCTTGTTTTGTGTCTGACTAGGTCATAGGATGATGTAAAACCATGTTGGTTCACAAGTTGGGGCACTATCCTGCGGTTTCACTGAGCAGGAGATTCCCCTTATCTGAGTCCATAACCTTTCGCTTCTAGGTTAGAGCGCATGCATGCGAGGGGGACACATGCAACCAACCTTGCACCACACTCACACACATATGCTAGGGACACATGCAAGTTTTCAGATGATTCCGACGTTCTCGTGGACTTCCTCCGGTGAAACCCTAATCTACGGGCCTCGGATCGTCTACCCCCCTAGACATTCTTCTGACAGGGCTAGCCCGACGTAGCTCTCTCTTGTTTTGTGTTTGATTATGTCATGGTATGATGTGAAACCATGTTGGTTCACAAGTTGGGGCACTATCCTACCCGGTTTCACCATAACGGGGAGATTCCCCCTTATATAGGTCCAGAACCTTTCGCTTCTAGGTTAGAGCGCATGCATGCGAGTGGGGACACATGCAATCACCTATACCAACCTTGCACCACACTCACACACATATGCTAGGGACACATGCAAGTTTTCAGATGATTCCGACGTTCTTGTGGACTTCCACCGGCGAAACCCTGATCTGCGGGACTCGGATCGTCTACCCCCCTAAACATTTTCGGTTAGAGCGCATGCATGCAAGTTCGTATAAGGGGACACATGCAAGTTTATGGTCTAGTGCAAAGTTCGTATTTCCGTGGTCTCAATACTAACAAAAAGCCAAGAAAGATTTCACTTAAACATAAAATAAATACAAATGAAAGAAAAAACAATAAGAAAATTAGAAAATAGCATACGGCACACGGTAAAGGAGAAAACACACGGCAAAGAAGTCCTTTGCCGTGTGTCTGTTTAGGGTACACGGCAAAGAATCTTTGCCGTGTGTTTTTCTAGGAAGTACACGGCAAAGCCCTTTGCCGTGTTCCGCGCTGGTTGGCACACGGCAAAGGCTTGCAATATGGCAACGGCGCGGGCCCGCCCCTGCCTTATCCTCTCCCAGCTCGAGCTAGCCCGCGCCTCCCCACCCGACCCCGCGCCGTCGCCGCCTCAATCCAGCGCCGCCACCACCGCCTCGATCCCGCGCCGTCGCCGCCATCTACCTGCCCCTGCGTCGCCGCTGTGGGCTCCTCCTCCACCCGGTCCACCCCCCATCCGCCTCCGCGCCCATCCGCCCCGGCCCGCCCCATCCACCTCCGCGCCAGCCACCGCCCCCGGCCCTGGGATCTCCGCCAGCCCTCACCTCCCATCCACCTCAGCCCCCCTCCATCACCATCGGTATGTGTAGTATATGTATGTGTAGCTAGCTAGTATGTATGTGTAGGTAGTATGTATGTGTATGTGTAGTATATGTATGTGTAGCTAGCTAGTATATATGTGTAGTATATGTATGTGTAGCTAGCTAGTATGTATGTGTAGCTAGTATGTATGTGTATGTGTAGCTAGTATGTATGTGTAGTATATATATGTATGTGTAGCTAGTATATATGTGTATGTGTAGCTAGTATGTATGTGTATGTGTAGCTAGTATCTATATGTATGTGTAGCTAGTATGTATGTGTAGTATATATTTGTAGTATATATTGTTAGATATATATAGCATGTATTTGTGCCATGTATTTGTTACATATATGTATAGTAGTATGTATATATGTTGTTTCATATATGCATGTGTATAGTAGTAATTTAGGAATTATGTGTAAATTTTTGGCATGTCTATAGTAGTAATTTAGTAATTTAGTAATTTTTCTTCATGCAGGGGATATGTGTCGAGTCTAAGGGTGGGGTTGTCGACGGCGTAGGTCATTTTGCAGGAGGGTCGAGCATCTTCTTCACCTCTCGATCACGCTTCAAGGGTAAAAATCTATTTTCCTATCTTGCAAATACCTAGGGTTATTTTCGTGTGTAGATCACCAAGTCTGTCGCGTTACCTAGGCGTCTCTTCCCGGCCGTAAGGGTTACGTGGATAAATATGTATTAGTGGTCTCGCATATTATGAAGCGTAACTCTTACGGCATTTATCGGGACAGCCGGCGGACGCGTAGTTGGGTATGTTTTCCTTGTTCTACTCCAGTCCGAGATAGGATTTTGGCTGCGCCTCCCTGTTGTTCTCCGGATGCACATCCCTCTTGGCTTTTTGCCGAGACGTGTATCGGGAGAGCAGCGGGGAGGTGCTGCCGAAATTCTGTGTCAGATCGGGGTAGAGCAGGGAGAACATACTCAATCTACGGATTCGGCGGTTGATAGGACCCTCTTTACCTATTAGAGAGATAGGTAGATATATGTATGGCGTAAAATATATGTTTGCTAAAATTAACCTAACTAATACCGGATTTATTTATATGGCATGATTAATGAAAGCATTATATATGTCATTTTTGGTATTGATTAGAGGATGGAGAATCATGACTGGATGTATGATGGCTATGTCAGTAAGTGGGACTTTACCTCAGAATGGCAAGAAAAGGCCGATGACTTTGTGAACCGGGCATTTGCCGTCCCCAGCAGACCCAGAAGAATTTTCTGCCCCTGTGCAAGATGCAAGAACCTGAATACACATTCGAAGGATGATGTGAGTACTCACCTGCTCAATTACGGGTTCACACCATCCTACAAGACTTGGACATTCCATGGTGAAAAGTTAGCGAAACGTGTTAGGAGGGAGTCACGGCAGGGTCGTGACGAGTCGACCAAGGGAGAATTTGATGCTGGTTTTGATAGGTGCATAGAAAACTTTGTGAATGCTAAAGCGCCTAAAAGCCCTCATGTAGAGGCGGAGACACCTCAGGAGGCGGAGACAAGTGAGGAGCCGGAGGAAAACACGGCAAAGTACTACGAGACTTGTTTGCCTCACAGAGACCCCTTCATGCACATACAGATGTTACCCAACTGGATGCCATAGCTCGCCTTTTGGCCTTCAAGAGCCACAGGAACTTGACCAGAGAGGACTTTGCTGATATGCTTGCCGTCGTTGGCAGCATTCTGCCGAAAGGGCACCTCTTGCCGGAGAACTTCTACTATTTGACCAAACTCCTCCGTGACCTTAAGATGTCATATGAGCCGATACACGCTTGTCCGAAGGGATGCATGCTATTCACAAAGGAGCATGCTAAGACAAATTATTGTATCCGCTGCAAATCCTCTAGGTACTTTGAGGTCGATACCAATGGTGATGGTCAGAAGAAGGCGGGCCTGGGTTGCCCAAAACATTCTTCGGTATCTTCCAATCATCGAGGCTCCAGCGACTCTTCATGATCGAGGATATCTTGCCCGGATGCACGATAGGCGATGAAGGAACAGATACCTCGACAAGATGATACATCCATCGGATGGTAGTGCATGGAAGAACTTTGTCAAGAAATATCTGATAAAGCCGGTGACAAGAGGCGTAGCGATTGCCATATCAACCGATGGGTTCAATCCATATGGCATGTCGGCCAAGATATAGTTGTTGGCCGGTGTTTGTTATTCCTGAACCTCCCCAGCGTGCATGAGATCGGAGAACATGTTTGTGCGGATGATAATCCCGGGGCGAAATACCGGTAAGAACATGAATGTGTATCTAGAACCGCTGGTGGATGACTTGCCGTGGCTGGGAAGGTCGGGGATCCGAACATTTTACGCTTCAAACAACGAGCACTTGATATGTATATGCGGTACCATACCTCTCTGCATGACCTACCAGCACGTGCGTTGTTCTGGTGTACACATGGGAAGTGGCCTTGCCCAGTGTGCATGCAATCTCTGACTTTCTTCTGGCTGTCGAAGGGAGGCAAGTATTCCTGCTTTGATGAACATCGACAGTGTCTTGAGCCGAATCATCCATATAGGAGTGACAAAAAGAGGTTCAAGAAAGGCCGTGTTGTCCATGATCCAAAGCCACGTCTAAAGACCGGAAAGGAAATCAAGGCTGAGTTAGAAGCTCTCCAGCCAAACTCCGATGGGAATGGTTTCGTGGGATACGGGGATACGCACCAGTGGACCCACATTCCGTGCTTATGGAAGCTCCCTTACTTTGAGGATCTTGAGCTCCCGCATAACATTGATGTAATGCACACCGAAAAGAATATCGGTGAGGCCCTTTGGAGCACCATAATGCAAACCGAGAAGACGAAAGATAACATCAAGGCTCGAATTGATCAAGAAGCATTGTGCGATAGGCCAAAGTTGAACATGCAGCCACCCGGAGCCAAAGGCAGAAAAAGGTGGTCTAAGCCAAAGGCTCCTTTCTGCCCAACAAAGCCCCAAAGAAGGAGATCTTCGATGGATCGCGCAAAGTTTGTTTTTCCATGGTTATGTGGCCAACTGGATGAGTGGTGCGAAAATTGAATCGTTGCGAGTACAAGGGCTCAAGAGTCATGACTACCACGTATGGCTTGAGCTGATAATTCAGGTGATGATTCGATGCTATGTCTATGAGGAGACTTGGCGAGTCTTGTCGAGGTTGAGCTTTTTCTTCCGCCAGATTTGTGCTAGGGAGTTAGACCGTAAAGTGCTTGAGAAGCTACATGAACAAGCACCCGAGTTGCTTTGCGATCTAGAGATGCTCCTTCCGCCAGGGTTCTTCAATCCGATGCAACATATGATATTGCATCTTGCGGACGAGGCTTTAAAGGGGGGACCTGTGTGGGCCCGTTGGCGATTTCATGAGAGAGAAACAAAGAAGCTTCAGTGAAAACAGGCAATAAATGCAAGATCAAGGCATCCATAGCCGAGGCAGTCCTTAACGAGGAGGTTGCAAACTTCACCACAAAGCACTATGATGCCAACATTCCCACAAAGCACAACCCGGTGTTTACGTTACAATGCGCCAACCACGAAGATGTACCCAATCTTAGCATCTTTGTTGGGCTAGGTGGCAAATCAAGTGGCACAAAGAGGTTCACAATGAAAAAACTTGAGCGGGAGTTGATCCACTCGTATGTCTTGAACACCATGGAAGAAGTGAAGCCGTACATCGAGTAAGTGATCACCATTTAGTTTTCCGCAAACATTCTCTGCTATGTCCGTGCCTAACTCTCCTTTAAATTGTTATAGACGATTCAAGAGTGCACATTGGAAGAATCCAAATAGGGAGCCTAACCCTCAAGAGGAGCAGTATCTTTTCAATAAGGGTGGTGGTTTCAGTTTAACGACATTACGTGGTTTGGTACTATTCGAGCCAACTTGCTGTGCTACACTTCTTGTGATAAACTTCTTATGCTAAACTTCTCGTTCTAACTTGTAGGCAAGAACTAACAAAGAGATGCAACCCGAGCTAAGAAATATTGCCAGGGGCTTTAACCATTCAGTCGACACGTTCAATGCTTATGACGTGAATGGGTATCGCTTCCATACCCATGAATACACAACTAGCCGGCCCAACCGGAAGACAACAAATAGCGGGGTCTTTTGTGAAGGCTCAGATGGCCTCCAGTACTATGGAAGAGTCGGGGGTATATATGAGCTGAATTACGATTTTGGCAAAGGGCTAAATTCCGTTGTATTCAAATGCCATTGGTTTGACCCACATAAGGTGAAAGGGATCCTGAAATTGGACTGGTCGAAGTTATGAGAAACTCCGTTTATGCGGGAGATGATGTTTACATTTTGGCTACTCAGGCCTTCCAAGTATTCTATCTTCCGTACCCATGCCAAAACCCGACAAAACGTCTACAGGACTGGGATGTTGTGATGACGGTACCGACACGCAATAGGCCGCCCTTGCCAAACAAGGATGATTACCACCGCCTAGACCCCTCAATAAATGATGGCGAGTTTTATCAGGAAGAAGGGCTCCCCGGGCAATTCACTGTCGACTTGTCCACCGATGGTGACATGGTCGTAGACGATGAGCAAGAAGAAGCTGAGGAGGAAGACATTGCGCAAGATGAAGCTGAGGAGGTTCACAACCAACAATATGTGAGTTTGCTCGAGGCGTTCCATGCAGGCCTTGACGTCAACGATCCACAGGGACCACCTCCAGGTTTCGTGGATGATTATTGGTGGCTGGAAAATGATAGCGATGACGAAACCTCTCGTCCAATTCATAATCCCGACTCAGGCTTCTGATCCATGCATGTAGTAGTAATAATCTTTGTAGTAGTGTTTGCTATGTAATCCCCTTGCTATGTAATAAAATTTCTTTCCTTTTGTCTTTGTATTTGTAAGAACTCTATTCTATGTAATAAAATTTCTTTCCTTTTGTCTTTGTATTTGTAAGAACTCGTATCCCCAAAGTCGAGAGAGGACAAGTATTTTCGAGATTCATGTAGCATGGGGATGTGACGGTGGCAAGCCCAGTAAAGGATTCTTGATCCACGACAACGATTCCTTTCGAGGAGTCGTTGCCGTGGAGACCGAATCCTTTCCTTGGCTTGCCGCGTCTCATACCCATGCTATATGGATCATGGAAGTATTTCTCTTCTTTCGTCTTTGCCGATACGAATATAGATTAGCTAGCGTGACTTAAATGGAATAGATTAGATAGCCCTAAAGTCGAAAGGAAAGACATTACTTCACTATTCGTATAGCATGGGCGACATTGTTATATGAATCGTGAAATGGTTTCTTTCATTTCGTCTTTGGAGAAACACAAGGAAGGCTTCATCTCGTAGCCCCAAAGTCGAGAGAGGACAGGTATTTTCGAGATTCATATAGCATGGGGATGTGACGGTGAAGCCGGAAAGGATTCTCGATCCACGACAACGATTCCTTTCGAGGAGTCGCTGCGTGGAGACCAATCCTTTCCTTGGCTTGTCGTCTCATACCCATGCTATATGGATCATGGAAGTATTTCTCTTCTTTCGTCTTTGCCGATAAGAATATAGTGTGTGTTTAAAACTTGAGTATTATTGTACTGTTATGAATCTTGTGTCACTGATGTGTACTAATAAACTACTCTTTTCACTCTGTTTTGCAGGTGATTGAAAGATGCCGGGGGAAAGGGAGTTACAAGAAAGCTGAAAAGCTTGGCAAAACTTGTGACTGGTGGTTCAAAAGATGTCAGGGGGAAGCAGCCTACTAGTGCTAGTGCTAGTGCTCCACCGCGCACTTCACAGCGGCGGGGGCGTGGGAGGCGTGCGAGGACTCCTAGTCCTCCTCCGGTCTTCGAGGAGGACGAGCAGGAGCAGGAGCAGGAGCAGGAGGGGGAGGAGGAGGAGGAGGAGGAGGAGCCAGTTCGGCGTCAGGAGGATGAGGGGATGCACTCAGATTCTGATGAGTAGGAGCAGGAGGAGGAGGAGGAGGGGTTGGGGTCTTTACCCTACGAGGTTGACACGTCCTTGAGGTGGGCGCCTCCAGAGGATGATACGCAGTACCTTGAGGAGTACGCTCTCATGGACCCGAGCCTGGTGCCGCGGGAGAAGGCTCCATATCGGCGTGGGGTTTTGAGACTCCCCCGACCTACCTTATCCCTATGCGGACAAGGTACTCGTGCCCGCTGGGTCGAGGTACATGATTTGACCCTAAACCATAAATTGTAATTTTTATCACATACTGACCTTGCCTTTTCATTTTGCAGTGCCTTTCTATATGAGGATGGGATCAAGCCATACCGTGGCTACTCAAGCATCCTTGGAGCCTTGGTTAGAAAGTATTTTCCTGGGATTGTCACTCTCCCAAATGGTTCAAAGGATGTGGCTTGGACTTGGAAGCATTACCACTATGCCGAAGATCCCGAAAAAAAGTACACCACCATCGCGGAGAAGGTTCAGGTTTTGTTCTGGGTAAGTTTATTTCGCTTGTCATAATTCAATCGCCTTGAGGATGAAATATACTTGAACTCGTGGCTTTGACCCCCCCCCTTTTTTCCCTATGTGCATACTTGTAGAAGTTCTTCGACATGGACAGGATGCGCAAAAGGGAGTGTTTGATGATTGTTCATGAGCTTGCCAATAGGAAGGTGCAAGACATGCACTACGAGGCACGCGTGAACTGCGTTCGCAACTGGTTCGGTGATCGCAAGATTTGGATGAACAAGAGCCAAGCCCGGGAGATGCTCTTCGAGCCATGGCAGTACCTGCAGGTAGTTGCATTTTTGTTTTATTTATTTCTTGACCTTATTCTATTTTCTATTGTACTAATATGTGTGTCTTGTGGATGTAGAACCCTCCTCAGTTTGTGGGTAATGACGAGCGGTGCTTCACAGCAATGGTAGCGTGGTGGACACACCCCAATTACCTCCAGAAACACGCCGATACAAAGAAGCGGCGAGAGGAGAAGGGGGGTGGATCACACCGCCAAGGCAGCATCCCCCTCGCCCTTCTTAGGCAAAAAGAGGTGAGAAAATGCTTTATTTGTTCTTGCTTGTAATTTTATTCTTTACTTCGCCCTTTGGAGTCCCCCTTCACTTAACTTCATGCTCTTTTGTGCAGAAAATAAAGACAGGTCAAGAGCCGTCCGTGTTTGCTGTTTGGAAGAAGACACGCACGTTGGACGAGCCTAGGAACGGGAGCCTATGGATGAACGAGGGAGCCAGGCTCCGGGGCGAGAAGTACCCTGAGAAGTACAAGGAGGTGCATGGAGAAGATTCTAACCCTGAGACCGCCCCCTTCGACCCCGAGGTCGTCGTGCTAGCGGGAGAAGGCCAGAAGAATGGTCGCCTATGGATCGGTCATGGGTCTGTCGACCCTAAGACCATCCCATCTATGCGCCAGGTCCGGCGTGGTAGGACGAGCGACCAGCCTGCTATAGAGACCCGCCCACGGCCTTCGGTTGTAGCTCTCGAGCAGTTACGGGTATGTTCTTCCTCGGTCATCTATGTTTTACTAAATGTTTTGTGTTGCAATGTTTATCTAATCGTGGCGACACGACGTAGGAGGAGATGGCCGCTGATAGGGCACGCAGAGAGGCGGCCGAGCAGCGGCAGCAGCAGCAGCTGGAGCAGCAGATGGCCCATCAGCAGGGGTTGCTGGAGCAACAGGGGAAGATGATGCGGTGGATGACACAGCAAATGCTCATCAATTCTCAACCAGGGACTCTTCCCACTCCTCCTTTTGCCTTCTCGTGGGTAAGTGATCAAGTGTCTTATTGTCCAATGCTCGCAATTTTCAATCTTGCCTTATTGTCTAATGCTCACAATTTCCAATGCTGCAGATGGACGATGCGATGCCGCCGCCTGGTGGGTCCGCGGGTGGATCGAACAACCAGGCGCCGCCGTCTTTCACCGTCAACAATCCGTCGGTCGTCCGGAGGCTGAATCAGAGTCACTCCAAGTTTGTTTTCTTATACTTGTCAAATTTAGCCATGCCATCGCATTTGTAGAAATTTTAGCCATGATATGACACTTGTAGAAATTTTAGCCTTGGCATGATACTTATAGAAAATTTAGCAATTCCATGACACTTGTAGGAAATTTAGCCTTGCCATGATACTTATAGAAAATTTAGCAATTCCATGACACTTGTAGATAATTCTATGCCATTGTCAAAATTTTAGCCATGCTATGACACTTGTAGAAATTTTAGCCTTGCCATGACACTTATAGAAATTCTAGCCTTGCCATGGGACTTATAGATATTCGTGATTTTACTTGTCATATTGATGTAATTTGCCATGAGACTCGTCAAAATCCCATGTTATTGCCATTTCCATCAACTTGCCTAGAAACTTGTACATATTGATGATTTTACTTGTCATATTTATGTACTTGTCTTGAACTTGTAGGATCTCACGATGGAGCATGAGCTTGTGGAGCACTCGGAGTTGATAATCTTGTAATATTTGTCTAGTTTAGGTCTTATAACTTGTTGGTTATGCACTTGGTAGTATTTGACACTTGTGGCATGACCTTGTGGCAAGAATAAACACTAGCATTTGACACTTGTAATATTTGTGAAATCTCTTGCTTTCGTGGTGATAATGTTTGCTAGTGTTGGTGATGCATTTTGGTGTTGGTGATGATTATATTGTTGTTGTTGATGAGTATATTATTGTTGTTGATGAGTATATTATTGTTGTTGATGATCTGTAGATCATATATATATATATTATGTTTTGAATTGCAGGAAATGACTGGAAACAGAAAAAAATTGAAAAATGACAGCTCCTTTGCCGTGTGTATACACACGGCAAAGAAGCCACGTGTGAGCCACCTGTGCGCCCCTGGGCAATGTCACAGGGCCTTTGCTATGTGCAGTGCACAGGAGACACACGGCAAAGGAGTGAACGTTGCCGTGTCTCACCGCCGCGGGCACACGGCAAAGAGAAAGCACACGAAAAATATAAGGCACATGACAAAGACAAGGGGACACGGCAAAGAATGGCGACACGACAAAGATAAGGCACACGACAAAGAGTCATTACACACGGCAAAGGAGGAACACGGCAAAGATGTGTCGGCTCCGTTAGACGGACGGAACCGTCAAGTACTTTACTTTGCCGTGTCGATGCAGTAAACACACGGCAAAGGCTTTGCCGTGTTCCGGGCGCAAAGACACACGGCAAAGAGCCTTTGTCGTGGCTATCGTTGCCGTGTGGCGTTTGCCGTGTGCATACACACGGCAAAGCCTTTGCCGTGTTCCGAGGGGCCTTTGCCGTGTGGGAACACCCACACGGCAAAGAACTTCTCTCCCATAGTGGATATATATACAACCACTCTAGCTAGCTTTCAGATTTTTTTTTAAACGTCGGGAAGGTTCCCAATTTTGGTGACCGATCTAGGAGATCAAGCATGAAATACATCTAGGGATTACCTTCTCCGTGGGGAATGGGGAGAGTACTATGTTCTGGATAGATCCATGTAGCTTAGAGAGTGTTTCTTACGGGAGGTTTTCCCGAACCTCTTCGCCATTTTCTCAGACCCTTAGCTTAAGGTAGCCTCAGCGGACCAGCATGGGACATGGAACATTGTGTTCCATAGAACGTCCAAACCAGAGGAAACCGCAGCGTGGGAAGAGCTTAGGGCAGGCCTCCCTATCTCCCTGTCACAATCAGTGGACAGTGTGTCTTGGCGGTTGACCCCCTCAAAGGCATTCTCGGATAGTTTCGTTTACTGGACCATATTTAGAGGGCCGGCTTTGCCCTGGACCAAACCCTTATGGAAAGCATCGTACCTCTAAACACGAAAATATTTCTATGGCAACTATCGCGGGATCGTCCCCCTGCTGGGGTAAAGGTGACAAAGCGACATGGGCCAAGGGATGGTTTATGTCCATTATGTGATGTGCCAGAATCAGGAACACACATTTTGTTCATGCGTCCCGTGTGGTTTCTATGGAACTGCTGAGTGGTAGGCCCGAGATCTCAGGCAATTCCTGGAGACCTGGGGAAAACCATACTAGCAAGAGGCAGATGACTCTTCTAGTTGGTGTTTTTCGAGATTTCCTGGACATGTGTACCATACGCAATAAGATGGTGAGTGAGAAGGTTTTACCTTGATGTGCCACTGACTCGGCTTTTAAATTCTTGGCCTTTTTGCAGCAGTAGTATCCGTTCTGTAGGCAGCAGGACAGGAGGAGACTCGAGGACATGCTTCGACACCCGTTGGAGGTGGCACGCCGGCTTTCCACCCTCTCTAGTCTTTAAACGCTTGCCGTTTTGGCGCTCTGGCATTTGCATTTTCTTTCAGAGTTTGGGCATATTTGTGTTGTTGTCCTAGCAGAACCAGAACTTGTGTTCTCTTTCGTGCTTGGTGTCATGGATGTTTGCTTTATTTATAAGTGGAGCGAAAGCCTGTTTGAGGAACAGTGATGCAATGATGCAGAGACCAAGTGTCTATCCTCGACCTCATGAAGCAGGAGCAGCGCAACCTGGTCGTGGATAATAGGAACAATGAACCGCTTGCATAAATAATAGAATATGTTCGCAGATGCGATGCGTTTGATCTTCGATGACTAGCTATTTTATATGATCAGCTTGACGAAAAGTATGTGTGACCACTACAAGAAATGTCTTTAATACCTTATGAAATCAAAGGTAATATTTGATTGGTATTTCCACCCCTCTCCTATAGGAATACCGTAAAAAGAACTATATATAGTTTCCTACTCGTTATCTTTTCACCTAGTGCCATAAGGATGAGAGCATCTTAAATGAGCTCTCTGCCTTGCATATTTTCCATGACATCCTAATTTGAATGACCCACAAATATCATTTCCCATCCTTATGGCACCGTTAGTTATTGTGCATGTTTTAATGATATCAGATCAGAATACAGCCGCACATTCAATTCAACACTTACATATGTGTCTTCACATAAAGTACTCTCTCCCTTCTCATGGATATCATATATACTATCATGTTTCTTTGCTCGATCCACTTCAACTACACGACTAACTAGATATGAATTGAGATGATTTGTCATCCTCTAGACCTCTACCACCAAAATATTCAGTCTCGTTATACTATGTAGAGATGAGAGGTCTCGGGAACCCGTATGTGCCAATCAAGTAATATACACCTATATAACACGTTGAACGATTCTCATGCTCAAAGAGGTCCGGTGACTGTAGCTTTGCATAGGTACCTATATAACGTGTTGTTTCACGCTCATAGAGGTCCGGTTAGTGTAGCTTTGTATTTTTGTCCAATGGCCGCTCGACGCGTGATCCCATTGAGCTCTGATTCCACATGTTTGGTGCTCCTTCCTTATTTCCTTGTATTTTTCTTGCAAATATTCTGCTCAACCGGCTCTTATCCAGTCGCCCTTCGCTTTTTTGTCACTGTGTCGTGAATAAAATCGAGTCAGCAAAATAGGGCCTGCTTTATACATCAGGTTGTTTGAAATGTGTTTAGATATGTGTTTTTCCAATTATTCTCTATAATTGTGCTGGATGTTGAAGTTATGCGCTACATCATTCTTTGTTTGATATTTCTGATTTTCTTAATCGGTTCATTGTAATATCTTGACATATTTTTCCTCATTTGATATTGTTCTGCAGAATAATTTGCGCGTCATAGTCTCTTCTTTAGTGCCTTCTATTGTCATCTGGATATTAGGGCTACGAAGCAAGTTGAACCCAGTCATTTTTACCTCCAATGGCTTCAATAAAAAGTGAACAGGTGAAACATTTAGTTTTGTGCTTATTTTAGCAAATTCTACTCGGGCAATTTAGCATATAAATTTAGATGATTCCATGTCATAAAGGAGGAGCTACTTCAAGACAGAGCTGCAAATGCACTTGGGAGCTTATTTTAAGTTTTGTTGTACAGAATCCCTGGACCAATGACAAGCTAACGAAAAAACTCTACATCTTATTTTAAGTTCCTCTCCAATTTTTCAATACAAAGCTACAAGTTTAACAAGAACTACAAACCAGAGCCTTGAGAAGACTGTGGCAGATTGTGGAGGCAAAAACGAAACTAAGAAAAACTCATTTGTATAGCTAGCAATCCAATATATGTAGAAATACATGTATACATGTGGTGTATAAAATAAAAAACAAATATAATTGAAACTTGCTACTGTATTTTTATGAAATGCTAGAAGGGTTGCTGGTACACCTGAGGATGCTACATGGGTTGTTGGTACGTCACCGTTAGCACACAAAAATTCTCTGCCTTTATGAAACAAAGCAGACCATTGGGTTAAACTGTCTATGTCTAGACAAAGGTAAACTCACATGACCAACATTTTATATCTGTCTCTCATATAACTTGAACGCACATAAGGGTGGGACAAAATACGTGAGCAAAACAGGATCCTTTCGCAAATGGTCGGTTTTGACGAATCGTGTGTCCATTCACACACTGAAAGGAAAATTGTGCATGTAGTAGGGGCTCATCGCACACCCTTCGACAGAGACAGATTTTTTCATCATGCGTGAATGGTCATTTCCATCGTGTGCGAAGGCAAAATCTATACTAGTGCTTATTGTGCAGATTTTCATGATAAGATCAGAATACACCCGCACATTCAATTCAGCAATTATATACGTGTCTTCACATAAAGTACACTTTCTTTCTTCTCATGGATATATACTATCTTTTCGCTTTGCTCGATCCACTTCAACTACACGACTAACTAGATATGAATGATGTGATCTCTCATCCTCTACCATCAAAATATTCAGTCTCGCTATACTATGTAGAGATGAGAGGTCCCGGGAACCCACATGTGCCAATCAAGTAATAGGAGCCTACATGGCGGTATGTTCCCGTGGACAAAAGCGATGTGATAAAATGGGCTTCCTCAAGCGACAGTACACCAGCGGCGATGTGATGCCACCGGAGAGATGGGAGAGCATATCCAATGATACCACATCTTACATGATATTCTACCACTTTTTACAATTCAAATTTGTAAGTTTTAAGAAAATTTAAAATAAATTTGTGGAGGTTCACCCCGATGTGTGTTTACAATTCCTGGAATTTGCATAACCAAATTTGAAGTGCAGTGCATGCAGAGAAAAGAAACACTAACCTAACATGAATAGTGTCACAACAAGACAAAAGTATTAAATGATATTGTTCACTTAGCAATTTGCCTATATTGTTTCTCTATCCTTATTACGAATTAGTTCTAAAAAAATTAGAAAATATAAACACACATCTTATGAACACCCACAAATTTGTTTCAATGTTTTTACATATATATATTTGAATTTTAAGAAATGGTATCATGGCATCGCATGAGGTTGGTAACACTAGATAATTTTCCGGGAGATGAAGGAGCATGCAAGCGAGATAGGGAACAAGATTTGTGTCCCTCTAGGGCAGAGAATAGGATATGAAAGTTTGACCACTTCCTAGACAAGGAGAAAGGTGATTGATGGTGGCGAACTGGAACTGATAGCTGAATAGGATACATAAATTTTTATAAAAAACATATATTAATTAAAAAAATCTAATTACATCCAGCATTTGCAACAACACAATGTCTAGAAAGACATTAACGTTACCTCTAGTGTGGTAAGATTGAGAGGGTCTTAAATCAAGAGTCTTATTCTAATCTTTTCCCTCTCCTTTGATGAGAGCAAGGTAGTAGATTCTCGACTTCATCAAATTTTGGAATCGTTTATTTTACCATCATGTTTGTTACACCTGGTGTTAGGTAAAGCGAACATGTAGAAAACCTGAAAGAGAAAAGCCAAAGGAGCTTGGATCTCGATCGGTAGCATGACCGTGTTGTAGTACTACTTGTGTTCATCTTGGTCCCCAAACGTTCAATCCAGCGCGCTCTCGGGTGCTCGGTCTCCCCACACGGATAAGGTGGCCTAGGATAGCCGATAGCAGGCTTGCATCACTCATCATCCTCTTGTCTATAGATCTTGCATTTCTTGTCTTGGAATGGTTAATGGTGCACACTTTAATTAACGAAGATGGGCCACATATGTTTTGTTCCAACTGAACATCGATTAGTCATGAAACGAGATCTCGAAAATAGGTTGTTGGAGCAGCTGGCTGCCTGTGCTTGCAGGCCTCATTCTAGCCTTCGCAAGTTCTCCTCAAGACAATGTGGTAGGATGTGCTCGCCAGTTTTCACTCCCCACCGCTGGGCATGTATGGTTCCATCCAACATTTGGCATCTTTGTGATTACATTGAGATGGTTCGTCTTTTCCATCCGACCCTATGACTACATGCATCTTTTGGAAAAGTAGAGGCATCAAACCATATACCATTTCATGTCCAAGCAGTTTCTATATCTTTTGTCCATATGTTTTATTGACTTATCCTTAATCATGTGCCGTGCAACTTTAATTTATATGAGATCAAAACTCCACCCACCATGTTCAGTTTGGCACAAAAGTAGCCTCTCCTCTCATGTAGTATATTACTAAACTCTCTCTCTCTCCCCCCCTCCCCCATGCCTAGTTCAACTGACTTGGATAGCTTTGCATGAGATGATCTCTCTTCCTCTAGCATCTCCTAGCAAGATACTCAATGACATCACACTATCTAGTAATGGGAGGCCTCTGGAACTAACCCTTATGTTGTGTGTCAAGCACTATAAGAGTTTATTTTGCTACATGCTCGGTTGAACATGAACATGGTACTACACTACAAGCTTCTCGAAATCAAGATGCACATCCGGCACCTAATTCCTCGTGCAGTTGAGGTGGTAAGTCGAGTAGCTTATCTAATATGGGTGCGAATTCAGAACGTTATTGTACATGTTTTCTCATATGTTATGTAATACCATCTCATCATTGGCTGCTCAGTAATTTTTATTTTTATATTCCTTAGCTGGAAATCAGGATTGTGCAGTGCCACGAAGTGTCCAATAATCAGAGAAAAGAAAAGGAAAATCAGAACCTGAAGAGGAAACTATGTAGCGAAACAATGAACTGCACAGCTTAAGAGCAAATGAAGTAGAATTAAGAGACAGTGAAACTGAGACAGAGGAAAACACCGGCAAAACACAGAGAAAGATGGCAATGGTTTTTTTCCTACCGTTTCAGCTATGATCCCGTGCACCTGTCGACCCCAAAAACGGGACTCTTTTGTGGATCTAAATCGCCCAACAATCGGAGATAAAAACCAGAAACAGAGCAAAAGCAGAGACAAAACTCTGTTTGCAAAACAGAGGACAGAAGCATCCTAACAAGAAAAGGTAGAGAACAGACCGTGAAGCTGAATAGGGGAAGCACCCACAACCGAACAATGAGAACGACGCATATGGCTAATTTTTTTCTTGATTGCTTTATTATGATCTCAGTGCGCCTGTTGACCCCCAAAAGGGGCGCTTTTGAAGATCGCAATGCCTTCACCTATCCCACAAGTTTTTTTCCCCATAGTTCTTAGTTCAATTCGTTGGTCCGGAGATGAACAGCCAGACAGACCACACAAACAGAAGGCTTTAAAATACCGGGCATCATGCCATGGGGATACAGATCAATTCCAAAATGATTTAAGTTCTTAGTACAAGCACCTTGCAGTGCGTCCAGAGTATATTATACTAGGAGGAGATCTGTGAGACTTGTCACGCAGCACATATACTAGTAGACGATACACGACCAAACCCTGAATCCTCATGCCACACTTCGCTCACGCCACAACGGCCATGTGCGGTTTTATACAGGAGATCACAATTCACCCACCAAAATTAATTCGACATTACATGGATATATATATATATATATATATGCTCACAAAGTAAGCCTATCCTCTCATGCATATATAGTGTCTTATCCTTCTCCTTGATCCACTTCAATTGCATGTGTAGCTAGCTTTGAAGGATATGGTCTCTTTTCCTCTATGATCTCATCTCTGTTGTTCAATACATTGCACTACCTAGAAATGTGAGGCCTCGGGAACTAAACCTTCACCGGTGTGGCAAAGTGTATAAGAGATTACATTGCACTATGTTCAGTTAGACGAGAGTGATGTGCAAGAATGGAGGGTATTCTAATTCAACTAACATGAATATTTAGACGGTGAATGTTTCCAAGAGCTTGAAGAAACATGTTAACCCAGATGACCGATTCTCCATGTACTGAAACCATAGTAGCAGGAAACGGGATTGATGCCACATTTCACGACACAGATCGAGGGTCAGGAACGGGAGCTGGTCGACCTGGGTCGGAGGCCGGGTCACGATCCCGTTCCATGGCTGTTGAGCCCTAATAAGTACCCAATATACAAGGAGAAAAGTATACATACTAGGCAGCCCGCCTGCGCGCCCATCTCCCTCCCGCCAGGTGCGCATGTAGCCGGGCGGATGGTTTCAACTTTTTTTAGATATAAAAGACATCCAAGGATGTTTGACTTTTTAAATCAATAAAGCCACAAGAGTTCACAACACGGGCGTGACGGTCCAGGTTTACCGCTCACACAGAGCCAGACAGACCAACATAAGACGAGTTTACAAACGGGCGAGGACCAAATAGCGACAGACTAGCAACACTTGCTATCTAACAGAACATGGCAACATGCTAAGCTAGATAGAGGGTCGAGGGTCAGGAACTCAGGAAGTAGATGCCATGGCAGCTTCGTGGTGCAGCTTCCTCAATCCCTCCATCAGCACTTCCAGCCTTGGGCCATCAGCTTTCCGGAAGAGCGGTCTCCACAGCTGCAGGAAGATAATCATTTTATAGAAACAATCATCCGAATGGTTAGGAAATTTGTGTTCAATGATGAATTTATTCTGGATATTCCAAAGGGCCCAGCACTGGGCCGAAAATAGGATCCAGACCGCCCTGCTAGCTTTTGTGGACAGCGAGGAAAGAACAGCGAAAAAATCATCAAAAGAAGATGGGTTCCAGGCAACATTCAACAGCACACGCAAACCACTCTAGCAAAATTTAGCAAGGACAAAATTGAAAAAGAGGCGGGGGACCGATTCGTTTTCCTCGCAGAGGCAGCACTTTCCATTTGAGGGGCCGTGTCGCTCCCGCAGCTGTTCGTTGATAGGCAGCCTGCCGCGGGCAAGCTTTTTTTAATCTTCAGTGTGATCTTCGCTTGCCACAAAATAGCAGAAATAGGATCATGGGTCCGAGAGATCAGCCTCCTATACATAGATGATATGGAGAAAGTTGTAGACGGTTCAAGAGCCCAAGAGACGGTATCCACGCTGGTTGAGAGCTGGACCTCATTGAGCTCCTAGAGGAGGCGATCCCACAAGCTAACTTCCACATCGCCAAAAGTACGGCGGAAAGAGAGGGTCCAGGGGCTGGAGGCTCTCGCCTGAGCCACCGTCAGGTTTGGATTAGAGGAGATAGCAAAGAGGCGCTAGTATCTGATAGCCAGGGGCGTTGCCAAGCCAATGATCCGTCCAAAATCACACCCTCTGTCCGTCTCCAAGGTGAAATCTTGCACCCAGCCGGAAAAGGTGCTTAATTCGGTTGATGTTCTTCCAAAATTGCGAGCCGCCCTGGAAATGGCGTGGAAGTACTTAGTATTCGCATCACCCTGAAGCGTCCACTTGATTCTTCCCCTTTGATACCAAAATTCTTCCTCCTGTTGGAATATGTGGACAAGGCACTCCTCCAGGTGGTAACACTGGGCCCAACCCTCATCATCTAACGCGCTGTTATCTGCTAAGTTATCGAGGACTTGGATTTGCTGGAGAAGAAGAGATTTCTCCAACTTAGCCGCAGCCGTAAGATTCGTCGCCCACCCATGGAGAAATCTTCTAAGACCATCGGTTGCCACTGGGTAGTCGTGGGAGGTCGGAAACTTCGAGGCACCGCGGAGTGGAAACGGATGAAGGATTGGACATGGAATTTCTTCTACGAGAAGGGGTTGGGGATTGGATTCGTGCATGCGGGGAAGATGAATATGTCAAAGCATCGACTACCAGACCGTCTAATGTTGACTTGTGGCCCCATATGTTCAATTATTTAATCTACCTCACGTAATATTACATTTTATCGATCTGAGTCATCGACCCTAAATTAAGTGGATCCTGACCCACGTACAAATTAGCGTCCTAGAAATGTATACCCCTTGTCAGCTCTTGTTTGCTCGGAAGACGACCCTCGACCTGAACGGCCCTGATTTCTGGCAACTATGACTGAAACATAGGAAAACACCAGCAACTGAATATGGAGAACGATGGCATGGTTGTTTTTCCTACCGTTTTAGCTATGATCCGGCGCACCTATCGACCCAAAATGGGGATCTTTTGAAGATCTGAAGCGCCCAACAATCAGAGAAAGAAAACGGAAAACAGAGCAAATGCGGAGCCAAAACTCTAGCAAAACAGAGTACGAAACTATGTTTGTTGCAAGTGGACATCGATTAGTCATGAAACGAGGTCCTGAAAGTAGGTCGTTGGAGCAGCTGTCTTCCCGTGTTTTCATGCCTCATTCTAGCCATCGCAAGGTCTCCTCAAGAAAATTGGTAGGATGTGCTCGCTAGTTTACATTCCCCGCCGCTGGGCATGTATTGCTATCAACGTTTTCCATCCAACATTTGGCTATCTCCGTGATTACATTGAGATGGATCAACTTTTCCATCTGACCCCACGACTTCACGACCCACGGTCCATGTTTTTCATCAACAAATACTATATCTTTTGTCCATGTTTTAATTATCCTTAGCGTTCGAAACACCCTCATGTGCCGTGCAACTTTCATTTATATGAGATCAAAACTCCACCCACCATGTTCAGATTGGCACAAAAGTAGCCTCTTGAAAGAACATTTCTTAATCCCTAGTGTTTTGTGTGTTAGATAATAATACCAAGGATCATTTAATGTGTGTTGAAGTGTTGCAGCTCTATTTGAGAATAAAGGGAAAAGAACTCTGCCTTTGGGGGCGGATAATCCGGCCCCACCAGGGGCGGATAATCCGCCCCTCCCTTTGCCCAAGCAGGCGCAAGCCCTGTAAAGGAATTTTGGCCGGATTTTCCGGCCCCGCCGGATAATCCGCCCCCCTGCTCATCGCCAAGGCGCAAGCCCCAGAGAGGGGGCGGAGTTTTGGCCGGACTTTCCGGCTTGGCCGGATAATCTGCCCCTCAGGGGTGTCGGATTATCCGCCCCCCAAGATCTTCACCAAGCTTCACCAAGGCGCAAGCCCTAGAGAGGGGGCGGAGTTTCCCCCGGAGAATCCGCCCTTGGGGCGGAGTTTTCCCAGGGGGCGGATAATCCGCCCCAAGTGGGGGGCGGATAATCCGCCCCCAAAGTTGTGCAACGGCCAGATCTGGGGAGGGGGTATTTAAGCCAGCCTTCCCCCTCCTGCCAGAACTCTTGATTCATCTCGAAAAAGACCAGATCAGATCTGAAAGCTTCATCCAAGAGTGCTCCACCTAGATCCACCCAAAGGCCCCATCCCTTGGGGAATCGAAGGAGGAGAACTCGATCTTCATCATCATCAATCAAGCTCTTCATCTCCTCTCCATTCATTTGGAGAACCTCTGATCTAGTATTTCTTGCAAATATCTAGATCCTCGTTTTTGTTTATATTGATAAACCTTGTTCTTGTGGCAGCTTGTTGTCTTCTCGGGAGCCCCCAATTCAGTTGTGGGTGTGTGCCCCGATAGTGTTGTAAAAGGCACCGGTTCCCGCCTCGAAGGGATCCAATAGTGGAGAAGGTGGATCAGGCCTCTTGTGGCGAGATCCATCGGAGAATAGGGTGAGGCATATTGTGGCGTGGTGGTCTTAGAACCGCCCACCCCTCCAACACAGATGTACTTCCCTTAACAAGGAAGGAACTGCGGTAAAACAAATCCATGTGTCTTCGCGTGCTCCACTACGGTTTCCTCGCTCCTCTTTTACGTGCTTAGTAGTTAGGGTTACATATAGGGAAATTCTCGTAGTTGCATATCTAGAGAATTTACTTTGTGTCAAGCCTAAAATTGAAAAAGTATTAAAAATTGGTTAGCACCTATTCACCCCCCTCTAGGTGCCCATATGATCCATTTCAATTGGTATCAGAGCCTCGGCTCTTATTTCGGGCTTAACCGCCTAAGAGAAGTATGGGTTCCAAGGGAGATGGGAGTGATGCTCCGGAGGTAGTCACCATGAACGATCTCAAGACGTTGGAAACAACCTTGGTGAGTTCAATGGAGGCTAAGATGGAAGAGATGCGTCAATTGATAATGCGTCTCTCCACATCCGCAGCATCACCTCCATCTAACTCTGAGGATACCACTCCGCAATCCAAGGAAACAGGTAAAACTATTTCCAAAGATAACGAAGTGGTAGGTGATGATACTAGCAAGAGCTCCTCCTCGAAAAAGGATAGCGGTAAGGATGGATACAATGAGGTTTCTCATGTGTATTCCCCTGATCCGCCTATCCCTCACCCACATATACATAATAGGGGTGATCCACCCAAACTTTCAGCATCTATTTTTTCTCAATGGCAATTTTTGATGAAATATCATGTGTGCAGTTCCTCCATAGAGTTGTGGAAGATCATCGAAAACGGTCTTCATGTTGGAAACCCCAACAATCTCACAAGAAGAGAAGTGGTCGATAGCCAACTCAACGCTACAGCTCTACACATGATACAGCTTGGTGTGGGTGACAAAGACATGCCACACATTCAGCATCTTAGCACAACTAAAGAAGCTTGGGATGCCCTCACCGAGCTCTTCATCGGAAATGAAAGTATGAGAAGGAATAGATATGATGCCTTGAGCAATGAAGCTGAAGGATTTTATATGCTAGATGGAGAAGACCACGAGGACATGTATAGGAGGCTCAAGGCAATAGCCACAACCTTCAGAAACCACGGTGCAGCTCATGTTGATGATGCTTGGATCAAGCACAAGTATGTCAGTGCTCTTATGCCATTTGAGCCCACAGATTTGAAAAGTCTCCAAGGTAGGCATAACTATCACCTCATGTCATCCAATGAGGTAATGCAAGAAATGGCCGCCTTCAAAGTGGCTGCCAAGAATGCCGAAGATGCTCGTGCTCGAGCTATGGGGATGCAAAAGGGGGTCAACATGGCCTTGAAGACTAGTGTGATTGATCATGATGAATATGAGGTAGAAGGTCTGGACTGTCCCGAAGATATAAAAAGGATCCACGGACAATACTTGTCTCTTTATGCAAGAAACTTTTGGAAAGATCCAGCCAAGGCTAAAGCTGAACTAGATCACAAGAGTGGAGCCTATGGAAGAAAATAAAATGGTCCCAAGCTGAGAACATGCTTTAATTGTGGTGACCGACTGCACTTCGTAGCTGAGTGTCCATATCAAAGTAGAGAGGATAATGGAGGAAGACTCATTTTCAAGGACAAATCAAAAGCTCCACGTAAGAAACAGTTTGTAAAGAAGAATGCTCCTTTCAAGAAACAACCAAAGATTGTTCTAGTGGCTCAAGAAGAATATTCATCGGGGAGTGAAGATGAGGACGAGGACGATAGCTCTCAAGAGGTGGCTGCTATAGCCACTACATCTACATCAACATCTCTCTTTGACTCTCCGAACGAAAACATCATCAACAAGAATGCTACTTGCCTCATGGCAAGAAGCTCCGAGGTAACCTCTTCTAACTCTTCTTTTCCCAAGGCTATGATAGACATGGATGATCCTGCTAGTCTTAAGGTTAAAAAGAGATTATTGCTTTGGATTATTTCTATACTAACTTGCAAGGTGAGCACAAAGTTCATTTTGAGGCTCTTATGGATCAGTTGGCCCAAAACGAAGCACTCCTCGAAGAAAAGGGCAGAATTGAAAGGGAGGATGCAATGGAAATTGCATCCTTAAAAAATGCTCTTGAAGAAGAAGAAGAAGCTTGGGTCTCTCTTGAAGAGAGGCTCGAGTCTATGGAAGAGTCACATGAAGAAATTGTTACTAAACTTGTTAAGGAACGTGACAATGCTGTCACCAAAGCCAAGAAGTTAAAGAAGGAAAGGATTGACTTTGGGGCTGCTCATGATAGACTCTCCGAGGAATTGGAGAAACTTGACAATGCTCACAAGGCGTTGAAAAATGAGTTCTCTATTCTTAATGAGTCACATGATCAGCTTCAAAGTCGATTGGCCAAATATGATACTCCTAGCTCGTCCAACTCAACATATAGTAACAAGAAAAATACTAGTGTGGAAAAAGAAGTGATCAAGGACATCACTACAAAGGACAAAGGTGTGCTTGCTGAAGTCCTTGGCAAGCAAAGGTAGAATCATGGTAAAGAGGGACTTGGGTATGTCACCAAGTCCAAGAAGAAGAAAACCAAGAAGAACAAGACCAAGAATGTACAATTAAAGACAAGCATTGCTGAGAAGGTTGTCACAAAAGACAAGACTAATAATATTGGTTTTGAAGGGTCTCACAATCCAAATTATGAACTCTTTTGTGATGACTATGGCGATGTTTATGCTTATTATGTTGGTCCTTTTGATGAATTTATTGCTTGGTCTATTTGGGTCCCAAAGACCCTTGTTACTAACATGAAAGGACCCATTGAAAAATGGGTACCTAAAACCAAGAAGTAATTTTCTTGCAGGGCTATGCTTTCGGTGGGTCGAAATGGGTGCTGGATAGTGGCTGCACTAGTCATATGACCGGAAGCAAGGAGATCATCACGGAGATGCGTCCAAATCATGATAATATCACAGTCTCCTATGGTGATAAGTCTAAATCTCAGGTATTGGGTCTTGGCAAGGTTGTGGTTGCCCACGATATCTCTCTCGTGGACGTCATGCTTGTTGAGACCCTTGGCTACAACCTTCTTTCTGTTCGTGCCCTTGGCAAGATGGGTTTTGCTATTTTTATCGATGATGATTTGGTGGTACTCTTATGGAGCAAGTCTCTAAAGGTCGCTTTCGTTGGATACGTCGAAAATGACCTGTATGTGGTGGACTTCTCGGGGAAAACCACTTCGGGTCTGATGTGTCTATTCGGAAAGGCCGACGTGGGCTGGCTATGGCATCGCCGTTTAGCCCATGTCAACATGAGAACTTTGCAAAGTCTCCAAAAGGATGGCCACATCCTTGGACTAAAAGACAATGTCTCTTTTGCCAAAGATCGTGTTTGCAGGGCTTGTGTTGAAGGAAAAATGCATGACTCTCCCCACAAGAGGAAGACTATTGTGTCATCAAAAAGGATCTTGGAATTACTTCATGTAGATTTATTTGGTCCTCCTTCTCATGCAAGTCTTGGTGGGAAGAAATGTTGCTTGGTCATTGTCGATGACTACTCAAGATATACATGGGTATATTTCTTCAAGCTGAAAAGTGAGACTCAACAAACTATCATCGACTTTGCCAATGAAGTTCAACGTTAACACAATGTTCCCATCTTGGCAATTAGAAGTGACAACGGCTCAGAATTCAAGAACTACACTTTAAACGAGTTTCTTAGCGAAGAGGGGATTAGACACCAATATTCCGCTGCGTACACCCCTCAACAAAATGGTGTAGCCGAGAGGAAGAACCGGACTTTGATGGATATGGCAAGATCTATGCTTGCTGAATTCAAGTCTCCTTATAATTTTTGGGCTGAAGCCATTTCCACTGCTTGTCACTCATCAAACCGGCTCTACCTTCGGAAGATCTTGGACAAGACCCCATATGAAATTCTTACCGGTAACAAACCCAACATCTCATACTTCAGGGTATTCGGGTGTAAGTGCTTCTTTCTTATTAAAGGTGTCCGTTTGTCAAAATTTGATTCCAAGGCTTTAGAAGGTATTTTTGTTGGTTACGGTGCCGAATCCCACACTTATAGAGTCTACAACAAGCTCACTGGGATTGTTGTAGAATCTTGTAGTGTGGAGTTCGATGAAAATAACGGCTCCTTTGTAGGGCAAGTTGATGTTTGTGATGCAGATGTTGAAATACCCCAAGATGCCATAAGAAGAATGGGCGTGGGATTTTTCCGCCCCATTGAGGAACCCCTTGTGGCGGATCGGGAAGGACAATGCTCCACACATGTGGAGCCCTCATCTACACAAGATCAACAAGCTCCTACTGTTGGAGACAATTCTGCACCAACACCACAATCTGCTGAAGACCATCTGTCCCCTGGACAAGTTGGTAGTCCCAGGCCGGACTATCCGCCCCCTCCAAGGGGCGGACAATCCGCCCCTGGCACTCCAACTCGCTCTAGAGAATCCGAAGGAGAAGTCAACAACTCTGAAGCTCCCAGGCCGGACTCTCCGGCCACCAGGGGCGGATTATCCGGCCCTGGGTCTCCAACTCCAGTCAGGCTTTCTCAGGAAGATGGTTCTGGTACTTCTTCTCCCAGGCCGGATAGTCCGGCCCCTCCAAGGGGCGGATTATCCGGGCATGAAGAAAACGTTCAGCAACAATCTTCCGGCATAGAATTGATCAAGATCAAGGGCAAGGGAGTAATCAAGACAAGGATACAACAATTGAATCCACTCCTCCTAGAAACAATAAGGACATTGAGGCTCGTCGCAAGGCTCGTGCTGATTGGAACCTTGAACTAAGAGGTCACACTCTTGACAAGGTTGTTGGTGATCTACGACGAAGGGTATCCACTAGAAGAGAGCTTGCAAGCTTCTGTGATCATCAAGCTCACATTTCCATGGTTGAACCAAAGAAGGTTTTTGATGCTCTTGAAGACCCCGATTGGGTTGTTGCAATGCATGAAGAATTAAATAACTTCGAACGCAACAAAGTTTGGAAGCTCGTAGAAAAACCAAAGGATTGCCGCAATGTTATCGGCACCAAGTGGATCTTCAAGAACAAACAGGATGAAAATGGCATTGTTGTGAGGAATAAAGAACGACTCGTGGCTCAAGGATTCTCTCAAGTAGAAGGAATTGATTTTGGCGAGACCTACGCTCATGTGGCTCGCCTTGAGTCCATTCGTATCCTTCTTGCATATGCAGCCCATCATAATTTTAAATTACAACAAATGGATGTTAAGAGCGCTTTCCTTAATGGTCCTCTACACGAGTTAGTATACGTCAAGCAGCCCCCGGGGTTTGAGGACCCCAAATTTCCGAACCATGTCTATAAACTCGATAAGGCGCTCTATGGCCTTAAACAAGCCCCACGTGCGTGGTATGAGCACCTTAAAGAGCTTTTGCTAGACCGTGGATTCGAAGTTGGGCAAATCGATCCCACTCTTTTTACTAAGAAGGTCAATGGGGAGCTTTTTGTATGCCAACTTTATGTAGATGACATTATTTTTGGCTCTACTAACCAAGCTTTTAACGATGAATTTTCGAAGCTTATGACTGACAGGTTTGAGATGTCCATGATGGGTGAGCTCAGGTTCTTTCTTGGATTTGAGATCAAACAACTTAGAGAGGGAACCTTTATTAATCAAGCTAAGTACATCCAAGACATGCTCAAAAGGTTCAAGATGACAGATCTCAATGGCGTTGCTACCCCAATGCAAACAAAGTGTCATCTTGAGCTCAATCCCAAGGGTAAAGACGTGGATCAAAAGGTATACCGATCCATGATCGGCTCTCTCCTTTACCTTTGCGCATCTAGGCCCGATATCGTGTTAAGTGTAGGAGTGTGTGCAAGGTACCAAGCCGCTCCTAAAGAAAGTCACTTAGTGGCAGTAAAGCGAATCTTCCGATATTTGGTTCATTCCCCAAATTTTGGGCTATGGTATCCCAAGGGTTCAAGTTTCTCTCTATGTGGTTACACTGATTCAGATTGGGCTGGTGACAAAGATGATAGGAAATCAACCTCTGGTGCATGCCAATTCTTGGGCAGGTCTCTAGTGTGCTGGTCATCAAAGAAACAGAATTGTATTTCACTCTCAACCGCCGAAGCTGAATATGTTGCTGCTGCAAGTGCTTGTACTCAATTGTTGTGGATGAGGCAAACTTTAAAGGAATATGGTGTCAATTGTGACAAAGTGCCTCTTTTATGCGACAATGAAAGTGCTATCAAAATTGCTTACAATCCCGTGCAGCATACAAGAACAAAACATATAGAGATTCGCAACCACTTTATTCGGGATCATGTTGCTCGTGGAGATATTGCTCTATCCTTTGTGAGCACGAAGAACCAACTTGCTGATATTTTCACGAAGCCTCTTGATGAAGCAAGATTTTGTTATTTGAGGAATGAGCTAAATATCATAGATTCAAGGAGCTTGGCTTGACTACCCTTGCACACTCACTTGCGCTTATTCATGTATTTGGTTTAGATGCGGGCATAGACATAGGGGGAGTGTGGTCCTAATTGATTGGGCCAACCCTCCCCCCATAATGCCGAAAGCAAGTAAAATCATTTCCCTTAATATCATTTTGTGATATGTGGGTCATCGATGAGCATTGGTTTTGAACTCAAGATACATCTTCGCGGTGTCATGCCATGCGCTCCAACATGGTGGCCTCGTCCACCGCCCTCTTCCTTGAGAAGAGTTGGTTTTTCATGGGTCCCGTTGGATTTTCTTGCATATCTCTTGTTCTTATGGAAAACACACTCACATTTGGCTTTTGATTGATTTGATTCTTGCAAATTTGGGTGTGTAGTACCATCTCAGTTTGATGCTCTCAACCCAAGCCTTTCTCCCCCTACGACGAGGATGAGGAGGAGTGATCTCCAGGGGCGTTAGCATCGCTCTTCTTCCTTTTTGGCGTTTCGATGCCAAAGGGGGAGAAGTAGTTCTATTAGGCCTCGTGGATTTGCAAGGGTCGGGCACAAGCCTTTCGATTTTAGTCGTTTTTATTTGCTTGCTTGTGCCTTTTCTAGCGTGAACTCATTTGCTATTTGTGTTTGTTTATGTAAGACTATGTCGTACTCCACAGTTTGGTACTATGTTTGGTATTCATGGAATTCTGGATTTATCTATTATGGACCCCATGGAATTCTGGAATTATGGAGCATATTTGATGGCATATGGATTCATGGGATTATCTATGTATGCTTTGGCTATATTCTCATCCCGGTGGTATGACCGTATTTCTCAAACCTTAAATTAGTGTTCTCCCTAGTATGTGTATTTGTATTCAAATGCAAATCTTAAATATGCACACATCTAGGGGGAGCGTCTTTCATTATTTAAGGTGGCATTTGCCGGTTTTATTGCAAATCCTAGTATTGTCATCTAACACCAAAAATGGGGAGATTGAAAGAACATTTCTTAATCCCTAGTGTTTTGTGTGTTAGATAACAATACCAAGGATCATTTAATGTGTGTTGAAGTGTTGCAACTCTATTTGAGAATAAAGGGAAAAGAACTCTGCCTTTGGGGGCGGATAATCCGGCCCCACCAGGGGCGGATAATCCGCCCCTCCCTTTGCCCAAGCAGGCGCAAGCCCCAGAAGGGGGACGGAATTTTGGCCGGATTTTTTGGCCCCGCCGGATAATCCGCCCCTCAGGGGGGCCGGATAATCCGCCCCCCTGCTCATCGCCAAGGCGCAAGCCCTAGAGAGGGGGCGGAGTTTTGGTCGGACTTTCCGGCTTGGCCGGATAATCCGCCCCTCAGGGGTGCCGGATTATCCGCCCCCCAAGATCTTCACCAAGCTTCACCAAGGCGCAAGCCCCAGAGAGGGGGCGGAGTTTCCCCCGGAGAATCCGCCCTTGGGGCGAAGTTTTCCCAGGGGGCGGATAATCCGCCCCCAAAGTTGTGCAACGTCCAGATCTGGGGAGGGGGTATTTAAGCCAGCCTTCCCCCTCCTGCCAGAACTCTTGATTCATCTCGAAAAAGACCAGATCAGATCTGAAAGCTTTATCCAAGAGTGCTCCACCTAGATCCACCCAAAGTCCCCATCCCTTGGGGAATCGAAGGAGGAGAACTCGATCTTCATCATCAGCAATCAAGCTCTTCATCTCCTCTCCATTCATTTGGAGAACCTCTGATCTAGTATTTCTTGCAAATATCTAGATCCTCGTTTTTGTTTATATTGATAAACCTTGTTCTTGTGGCAGCTTGTTGTCTTCTCGGGAGCCCCCAATTCAGTTGTGGGTGTGTGCCCCGATAGTGTTGTAAAAGGCATCGGTTCCCGCCTCGAAGGGATCCAATAGTGGAGAAGGTGGATCAGGCCTCTTGTGGCGAGATCCATCGGAGAATAGGGTGAGGCCTATTGTGGCGTGGTGGTCTTAGAACCGCCCACCCCTCCAACGCAGATGTACTTCCCTTAACAAGGAAGGAACTGTGGTAAAACAAATCCCTGTGTCTCCGCGTGCTCCACTACGGTTTCCTCGCTCCTCTTTTACGTGCTTAGTAGTTAGGGTTACATATAGAGAAATTCTCGTAGTTGCATATCTAGAGAATTTACTTTGTGTCAAGCCTAAAATTGAAAAAGTATTAAAAATTGGTTAGCACCTATTCACCCCCCTCCTCTAGGTGCCCATATGATCCATTTCACCTCTCATCTCATGTATATTACTAGACTCTCCCTCCCTATGTCTAGCTCAACTGACTTGGATAGTTTTGCATGAGATGGTCTCTCTTCCTCCACCATCTCCTAGCAAGGTACTCAATGACATCACACTATATAGTAATGGGGGGGGGCTCACTAGCCCTTCTCTTGTGTGCCAAGCACTATAAGAGTTTATTTTGCTACATGCTCGGTTGAACATGAACAACATACTAGGGTATATGGATCTAGAAATCAACTGACACCGAATATTTACAAGATGGTAGGATGTTTGTTGGAGCAGCTGGCTGCCCGTGTTTGCATGCCTCATTCTAGCCATCGCAAGGTCTCCTCAAGACAATTGGTAGGATGTGCTCGCTAGTTTCCATTACCTGCAGCTAGGCATGTATTGCTATCAACGTTTTCCATCCAACATTTGGCTGTCTCCGTGATTACATTGAGATGGATCAACTTTTCTATCTGACCCCACGACTTCACGAGACCCATGGTCCATGTTTTTCATCAACAGTTACTATATCTTTTGTCCATGTTTTATCACTCTCATGTGTCGTGCAACTTTCATTTATATGAGATCAAAACTTCACCCATCATGTTCAGTTTGGCACAAAAGTAGCCTCTCGTCTCATGTGTATTACTAGACTCTCCCTCCACTATGTCTAGTTCAACGGACTTAGATAGCTTTGCATGAGATGATCTCTCTTTCTCTACCATCGAGCAAGGTGCTCAATCACATCACACTATCTAGTAACAGGAGGTCTCTGGAACTAACCCTTCTCTTGTGTGTCAAGCAGTATAAGAGTTTATTTTGCTACATACTCCGTTGATTATGAACAACATACTACGTTACAAGGTTCTCGAAATCAACTGACACGAATATGTACAATATGCTCATCTAGCACCTAATTCTCGTGCAATGTGGAGGCGGTAAGCTGAGTAGCTTATCTAATATGGATGAGAATTCGGAATGTATTAGGCATGTTTTCTCTAAAAATATTGTATGTAATATAATACTGTCATTTCATCACTGGCTGGTTGGTAATTTTTATTTTTATATTCATTAAATGGAAACCAGGATTATGCAATGCCGCGAACAATGAACCATAGTTGCCAGCAATTCGGGTTGTTCGGGTCGAGAAACGGGGTCGCGGGACGTGGTATGCTGCCTCTTCGAACAAGGATCGATGCAGGGTACTCTTCTTTGGAACGGTTATTTTGGATGTGGGTCGCGACCCCGATTAATATGGATCGACGACCCAGATAGATAAGCTTCGTATGTACAGCTTTTAAGATATTTTACAATGTAAAAATAAATAAAATATCAGGCTCAATAGCCCATCCCATTGTAACCCTACGGAACATGTATTGATTGATATCCATCCTGCCTCGTCTCATATACGCCGACGAGATGTGTATGTGCTGTGACGGCGCCGACGAGATGTGAAAAATCAACATGTAATTAGCCTCCATCTTCTCCTTTTCTAAACCTCCACTTGGTGGTTCCGGGTCACGTCCCAAGCATCGACTCCTGTCGACCCCATCTCGTTCCCAACCCTCGATCTGGGTCGATCGACCCTGGGTCGTGGAACGCGGCATCAACCCCGAACCTGGCTAATATGCAATGAACCACAGGGCTTAACAGCGAAGGAAGTACAGCAGTATGAGACAGTGAAACTGAAACAGTGGAAAACACCGGCAACTGAACATGTTGAACAATGGCATAGTTGTTTTTTCTACCGTTTCAGCTATGATCCTGCGCGCCCGTGGACCCAAAAATGAGGCTCTTTTTGGAGATCTGAAGCGCCCAACAATCAGAGAAAAGAAAACGGAAAACCGGAAAACAGAGCAAAGGCGGAGGCAAAACTCTGTAGCAAAACAGAGGACGAAACAGCCTAACAGCAAAAGGAAGAGAACAGACAGTGAAGCTCATGAACAGAGAAAGCACCAATAACTCAACAATGAGAACGACGCATGGCTACTTATTTTTTTGATTGTTATATTATGATCTCAGTGCCTTTTGAAGATCTAAAGGCTCTCAGGCCTTCGAACGTCCGGAGACGAACGGACAGACAGACCACAGAAACATAAGGCTTGAAAATACTGGGCATCATGCCATGGGGATATAGATCAATTCCAACATGATTCAAGTTCTTATTACAAGCACCGTGCAGTGCGGCCGGATTATATTACATCAGGAGGAGATCTGTGAGACATGTCACGCAGCACACATACTACTAGTAGACGACGACACACGACCAAATCCTGCACCATCATTCATGCCACACTTCTCCATCGCCTACACTGCAACAATCAAATCAATTTCGTGGACAAGTCAGGCCCGTTCTTAATCAGATCTAGTAGCAAGAAAAAAGAAGAACGAATTGAAGAACACAGATAGTATAATTAAAGACACTAGCGGCGATCTTGCAACATCGCATACCTGCACGCGTGGCCGGCCGGAGCTCAGTCGCTGTCGCTGCTGCTGCTGCTGCTGTGGCCGTCCTCCTTCTTGTGGCCCTCGCCGTGCTTCTTCTCCTTCTTCTTCTTCTTGTCCTTCTTCTCCTTGTGCTCGCCGGAGGACTTGTCGCCGTGCTCGCCGGTGATCTTGTCCTTGATCTTCTCCAGCACGCCCTCCTTGTGCTCGCCCTCCTTCTTGTGCTCCTCGGCCTTCTTGTGCTCCTCCACCTTCTTGTGCTCATCCTCCTTCTTGTGCTCGCTGCCGCCGCCGATGTGGAGCGCGTCGCCGATCTTGTTCATGATGCCGGCCATGGTGTTGTTTCTTGGCTTACCAACTAGTACTTCTCGTTCTATAGAGAGAGGTGCTAATTAATGGGATGCGATGATTTTGTGGTGATCTTCTTTGGCCTCCTCCTCGCCGGGTTTTATAGAACAAAAGGGGACGCGGCTCCGTGCGTGGGCTCTAGAAACGGAAGGATAAGAACTTAATTAAGAAGGGAGCAGATCGCAATCACGCTAGTAAACGCAAACAAGGGAAGTATTAAATGCGAGATCGATTATTTGCGGCAGGCAATTGCTTCGTGCACACGAATAACGTACCAACCGTCCTGCTCAAGAAATGTGCATTGTATTCCTGAATCCTGATACGATCTCCAACAACACAAAAGACTGATTTTGTTTTCGGCAATCCTCACCTGAAATATTATTAAGTAAGTACTCGAATGTCAACTGGCTACGGTCCAGAAATTTACATAGACGTGTCAAGGTTACAGGAGAGGTATACTTAATCTCAGAGGAATACAAAATGGTCAAAAAGCCAAATTGGGAGAACGGGGAAACCAACCAAAAAAAACTCGCACCCGTCCACCCCCTTCCCCGGTTGCGACCTCTTCCCTCCTCTCCTCCCGTTGCCGCCGTCGGCAGGATCCGCCGGGCCCAGCCCGTGTGGAGCTGGCGGTGGCGGTTCGCCTCTCCCCGTAGCTTGGAGGCGGGGTTGGGGACCCGTTTCCTTCGGCGGCGGTGCTCCTTGGGCGGCGGCGGTCCCAGCTTCGGGGAGATCTGGCAGCGGCAGCGCCTGCAGGCAGCGTGGAGGCGCTACTGGCAGCGGAGGCGACCTGAGCGGCAGCCCAGATCGGGCCCTTAGGGTCCAGATCGGGCCAGATCTTGGGCTGGGGCGGGTCGGTTTGCCCCATCGTCGGCCTGTTCTACAGGTTTTGGCGAAGGCACCTTGGGCAGGGACCGGCGGCGACCATGTCCGCCTTGTTGCAGCGCAGATGCGGGCTTTACGGGCCCATTTGGGCCTGGCCGGACCCTCTTGATGGTGTGCCCCCATTGGGCTTTTACGGGCTGGGCCCGACTTCTCGACGGGGTATGTATGCAATTGCACGGTCGACTACTTCCATTGGTAGTGGAGGTAGTTCCCTCCCGCCGGTCGCGGTTCTGCTAGTCCCGATTCGAGCTATCTTCTGCCTCTGTCGCGCAGACCTCGCAATGGTGTTCTTGGTGAGACGATAATGATGACTTCATGACCGGAGTGGCGCATGTTCATGGACGGCAAGTTTGGCGGTGGCGAGGCTTCGTCCTCGCGGTGCTTCTAAGCAAAGGATCGCCCGGGGGTGATGGATAGGGTTCTCGGGAGAAATCCTTGTTGGCTCGATCAACACCGACGCGTTGCCGCCCTCGGGTGGCACCATTCCTTCCTGGAGGGCGTCGTGGCTACCCTACCATTGCCCTCTGTGTGCCGGGGGAAACCCTAGGACCAGCTATGGTCCGGGCAGCATCGTCTGCTTTCCTTCTTGAAGGTGCTACTTGGTGCTTGACGAGACGGTGCTAGGAGTGTGGTGGTACTTCTCCGGCAGGCGCAACGGTTGCGGGTCGTCTTCATTTAGTTGATCGTCTTCATTTAGTTGATCCGCCTTTGTCTCCATTTTGTTTTCCTTTTTTAGTTCGAGCGTGTGTGTGCTGTTGCCCCAGCATCTTGTATCGAGTGGTGTCTCTCTTTGGGCGTTGTGCTGCCTGGACCAGCAGTTGTATCACATGTCTGTTTTATTTATAAAGCGGGGCGAAAGCCTAATTCAAAGGAATACAAAATGGTGGCAACCTTGGGTCACACGGCTGAGGACTGATATTTCAGCTGCGCTCTACTTCATCTTAGAAGAACAATAGATGGTTAATTACCATGGGTTATTCGCTATTGTCTTCTTTAACAATTTATGTTAATATTAATAGGATAAAAAAATTAGAATTAAGTATGAAAAATAAGCTAGTGAGCGAGGAAAAGGCATCTTATGTGGCAGAAAATGTTTTCTCTCGCACAAAACAACCAAGACTCTATGTGCATGTTCAAGAAAATATCTACATTATATTCTTATGATTTGATGGGCAAACAAAAACTAAAACTAGCTCAAAACTCACGCAAAAAAGGAGTTTGGGTGAAGCTTAAAAATTGATGAAGTCAACACAAGCGGCTCACTAACAATAGGAACTTTGTCTCTCAGGAAGAATCATAGTACTTACTAAGATATGTAGAGCGTCAAATGCAAGTTTTTTGATACGGGTTTGTTTGCTTATACAACCAACTCCTAACATCCATAGATATGATACAGTTACCCAACCATTCAAGTTATAGTTATCATTATGACATTAATGAAGTTACTCGGTAGCCGAGGCTACAATTATCACTGTGGCAATGATACAGTCACATAGTTGTTCAAGGATTAGTTCTTCATGGAAAAAATGATTAGTTGCCACTTGCCACCATAACATGGATGTTGCTCATGTTACACTTACCACCATGGCACCATTGTAACTATCTAGTTGTTTACCTATATAGTTTCACCATAATATTCATATAATTACCCAACCTTTTTAGTAAATAATTAACATGATAGCATATTCATGGTACAATTACCATCATAGTATGTATAGGCGTAATCATCCATGTAAATAGTCGGATATGGCACATACTAATCAATAGTTGTTAATGTTTTAGCTTATGTTTTGTTGAGAATACCAAAATGAGATCTTGTTTTGAAGTCTTGATCAATAGAAAACCAACATTACAGATAGTTCATGAATCAGACTAATCTGAGCTACAAAATATTTTGATTTTTATAAATAATAGAGGAGCTTTGATGTCCTCATATACTCCTCCCATTTCAAATTGATTGAAGTTCTAGCTTTACCCTAAGTCCAACTTCTTTACGTTTGATCACGTCTATAAAAAAAATCCTAATATATATACCTTGGGCATGGAATAAAGTATATATATTAAAGTATATATATTCTACAACTGATCTGAACATATTTTCCATCTCTTCCTCTCATCATGTACAACTTTTATATAATGGACGGCTTCAAATCATATGTCATCCATGTTCCGATGGTAGCTATATGTCTTGATTTGAGGTCACCTTTTCATCACTCCCATGTGTTGTGCGAAATTCTTATGTATCAATTTCACCCACCGCAATTGCGCAATTGGTTCATATATGTTCGCAAAAGATGACTCTCGTACCATGCATATATAATCTCCCCCTCTCTACTCGATCCACTTCAACTAGATGACTAGGTAGCTTTGAAGGATATGATCTATATTCCTTTCCATTGTCTCATCATCTAATGGTCAATGCATCACACTTTTACGGAAATGCGAGGCCTCAGGAACTAACCCTTCCCTTATGTGTCAAACAATATAAGAGATTAGTTTGCATTGCGTTTAGTTAGATGAGAGCAATGTGCAAGAACGAAGCTTCCTCGAATTCATCTAACACAAATGCTTAGATGGTTCGTTCTTACTAGAGCACTCCAGATACATGTCACTGTAGGCAACTAATTCTGCGTGCAACGTCAAGAGGCTAAATCAGATAGCTTTACATAGTCTTGGCGCAACTTTTTATTTGTCGGGGGACACATGGGAGCCACTTGTAAATGTGATGGGTTTATCTCTTTAGTAGGCTCCTACGAAGAGCAATTTTTATCTTATATTCCTGAAAACATTCAGATAAGACCTATTTTCATGTGCACTCCACTTGGTAAAAACAATGAAAGTTATTTTTTCTCCTCCCTATATTCCTAACTTTCAGGAAACAAACCGTCGTCGTCCCCGCGTCGCTCCCAGGGGCGGCTCGGGCGACCGTCCCCAAATCCCCGCCGCCACTCCCCTCACCCTCCACCTCCGCCCGCCGCCGCCGGAGGACGCGTCGGTCGAAGGCCGAGCGGTTGACGGCGGCGGCTGGCCTCCCTCCTTTTCGCGTGATGGGATCTGGGCGGGGTTCTTCTTCCCATCGGGCGACGGGAGCTCCGTCTGGAGCGGCGCGGTGGCCCTGGACGGCGCGGCGTCGGCGGCGGAGTTTTGGGTGTCGGGGCAACGGCCCCGGTTTTCCTCGGCGGTGCGGCGGCTGCGGTGGCGGCGGGTCCTGGGAGCTCGCGTCTGCGGCCTCGGTGTTTTGTCTTTGAGCCCCGCGTCTGTGTCGGTCAACCCTCCTCTTCGTGGCATTCCGGCGGCGCCCTCGGTGCTCTTCGGCGGTGCGTCTTCGGCGGCAGGCTGGTGCGGCTCTGCCTCTCTTCTCCGCGTGGTGCGGTTGGTGGCAGCCGTGGTCGTGGGGCTCTCCGGTCTGGTATGATGGTGGTGGTGGTGGCTGTTGTGCGGCGTTTGGCGCTGCTGGCGTGCGGGGTGGAGGATGGTGGTGGTTGTGGTCTTCGTTCCTGTCTACGGCGACAGCTGCCCGGGTTCGCTCTGGTTGCTTCGGCAGCTAACTCGCGGGCAGTGGTGATGATCTGTACGGCGGCTTCTGTCGCAATGACGGGGAGCCTAGGTGTGGCGGTATGCAGGCGGCCGGGTCCAGCTGCCATGTCCGATGGCTTCAACAGTGGACGTGCGGGATGGTGATGGTGGTCTAGCCGTCCTCGAGTGGCGGGTCTGAGGTTGCGACTCTCTGCCGAGCGAAAGCCTTGTTATGGCTGCGGCTGGAGCCGACGGCGGCAACGCCTTTTGGCTTCGTTTTCCTCCTTGGGGGCGTTGTCGTGGCGTTGTTCTTGCGCCTCCGCCCGGGTTCTCCGGGGGAAACCCTGATCCCTCGCGGGATCGGGCGAGGGTGGCACTTTCTTGGTTCGTTTGGCCTCCTGGGTCCTCGCCTTGGATGCTCCGTCGGCCAGAGGGACTTGCGGTTCGAGGTGGTTGCTGGCGTCGGCGGGCTGTTGGGCTTCCTCGTCTCGACGGTCTGGCGAACACGACTTCAGTTTGGTGTGCTCCGGGTGAAAACCCTGCTTTGGCCACGGCCGATGCCGGTGATGGTGGCGCTCTTGGTCGTCGCTCCCCTCGTTGGAGGCATCACTGTGGAGGCCCTTTTCTGTGTTGGTGTTCGGTTTGTCTGTCTTGTCGGGTTTTTCCTTGGCCCGTTTTCGGCTAGGTGGTGCGCGGCCCCGGGGGTCGGCGTGGTTGTTGGAGCGGCGACTCCGAGTCTTTGCCTCCGCCTTGTTGAGTTTTGAGGTGTTTTGGGTGTTGGCCTTGGCCATTTGGGTGGCTAGGCCTCGGCTCGTATGGTGCGCGGCCTCGGAGCCGGTGTGGGGTGTTGACGAGGTTTAATCTCCATGTCGGGTCCATCGCGATCGTCGTAGACACGCGACACGTCGCCGGCCGTAGTCATCTTCCGGAGTGCGCCTTCGGTGGATGAAGTCTCGCCATCGCCCACCACATGGCGATGTCCATTAGGTGGTCGAGTGTCTTGGGCTTGACGCGCCCAAGTTCTTCTTTGAAGTTCTGGCATTTGACGCGGTCCTTGAAGGGGTCGATAGCTCTGTCCTCAGAGATGTTCGTCGCGGAGTTCTTGGTGTTGGACTAGCGCAGTATGTACGAGCGAATGGATTCGGCCCGTTCGTTGGGTGCAGGCTCACAGATTCTCGATCGAGGCAGGCATCTTGCTGGTGTCCTTGAAGTTTCGTATGAAACTGTACGGCAGCTCATCCCAGCTTCGGATGGATCCCAAGGATAGGCTACTGAGCCAAATCCGGGTTGCGCCTGCCAGCTGTAGCTGAAGGCATTGCATGGCGGTTTCCTTGTTTCCGCCGTGTAGTTTGACGGACGACAGGTGGTCGCTGAGCCACACCTTGGGGTCATGTGTGCCATCGAACTTCGAAGTGTTCGAAGGAAGCTTGAAGTTTCGTGGCATCTGTGTCCGTCGAACAGATCTGCTGAAGCATCGGGCTCCGCAGAGTTCTCCTTCGTCATCATCCTCTTCGGATTCAGACGAGCATACGTGCTTGGCGCGTGCCTTATCGATCTTGCGCTGGGTTAGCTCGCTTCGAGCGTCGTAATCGCGGCTGCGACGGCGCAAGCTCTTGTGCCTTCGAGGAAGGTCATTCTCTTCATCTTCGGATGAGGGCATGGGGCTGCGGTTGAACCTGATCGCACCCTTCTTATTTGGCTCCGCAAGAGCTTCTCCGTGCAGCTCCAACGAGTCCGAGTCCAGTAAGCGCGGACTTATGCATGGCCCTTTTCGGGTCCCCCTCCGGAGGTGGATGCGACGCGAGGTACGCGGTGGCCGCCGTGATTGCAGCTTGCGGTGTCTTCGGGATGATGTTGTCGTCGGCGTCCATCTCCATGGAAGACGCGTTGAGGGCCCGAGTCACCTCGCGACGTGCCTTGGGATCCATGTTCTCTGTGCGAGAATGGTGCTTGTTGCCATGGTTGCCATGCGAGCTGGAGCCGATGCCCATGGCGGAGAGCGCAGCTTGCCGCGCGCTAGATTCCGAGGCTTCTTGCTTGCGTTTGTCAAGCACCTCTTGCATCTTCACCTGCTTCTTGTGCTCCTCGATTAGGAGCATGTGGTATGCCATCAGTAGGTCCCGTGAGGCATCTGCGGGCAGGATCTTGTTGCTCGCTTACGGCGTGTGAGCCCATCCTCCTCGCTGAGGTGGATGACCCGATCGTGTCGTTTCGTTGGGTGGGGACAGCTTCTCCATTCGCCGCCGTTTCTACCATGCGGGTTGGGTGGCGGGTTGTGCTCCTGATCCACGTCACTCTGGATGACTGCAGCGCATTGGTAGCGCTCGTAGATCGGATTGCTGCTATCGCAGCTTTCGGATCCGGAACCGTAGGTCCCTTTATCCGATAGTGGATCGCACAGATCTGAGTTGCAGCTGCTGCTGTCATAGAACTCATCTGTCAATGGTGATGTGCGTAGCACGGGGTGTGGAGCCCACGAAGCAGGCCTGGTCGATGGCAGGGGCACCCGCTCTAGGAGGCGGAGAATGCCGGTCTGCCCCACCTGGAAGCAGAAGCTCCCGAACAGGATTTCGAGTCCGTCACCAATGGGCTCGAAGTCCTTCAGGGTGGCTGGCGAGTGGGCGGTGAAGTCGAAGGCGCCGAAGAGGAGATGACTCTCCGTCGCCGCGGAGTTGTAGATCACTTTGGTTGGGACCGTCACGATCGCACAATCAGCGCCCCCAATTCCCACAGACGACGCCAATTGATGAGGTTTAATCTCGTCAATGCCCATTGTTATGGACTTGGGTTTTGGAGAAGATGGGGATGCTGAAGATCGCGGAACGGTTAGCAAACAAGCAACACGGGGACACGAGGTTTACCTGTGTTCAGCCCCGAGGGAAAACCCTACTCCTGCTTGTCTGCTCTTGATTACGGCGGAACCAAAAGTTACAGGGGTGTGCAGATGCAATCTGGCGTGGAGGTGTGTATGCGGTGGTATGCGGGAGAGATCCTTCTCGTCGCGCCCTCCTGACCTTTATAGAGGTAGGCAGGTCCCAGACACAGATCGAGACGGTTACAGGTTTTAGGGTTTGCCCCTTTGAATATTCTATCTACTCTAGTCTTGTTCTCCAAGGATCCAAAGGCGTCATGGGCCCTCTGGCCACCCGAAAGTCTTCATGGGCTGGCGCATATTCTCGTGGGCCTTTCTTGGGTTGGACCATGTATGCTAAGGTAGTGTACCCGTAGGGTATAACCATGTCAGGTGTTATGTTGTATCGGTTTTCGGCTGGTTTCCCTCATAAACTGACCATCTCTCTTCTACTATATCTTTTTTTTTGAGATACTCTTCTACTATATCAATGAATGGCAAGCCTCTTGCCTAGTTTCAAAAAAAAATCCTAACTTTGTGCGCAACCAAGACTACCCAAACACCATATTGGAGTAATTCATGTGATATATGTTTCGTTGTGAGCTACTCCCTCCGTTTTAAAATATAAGATGTTTTGGGTTTGTGAAAAAATATATCTAGACATTTTTTAATGTGTAGATTCACTCTAAACTTGCATGAACCTATATACTAAAATAAGTCTAAATACATTTTTTTTCATAAAACTAAAACATCTTATATTTTAAAACGGAGGAAGTACAAAAGTCGGGATATTCTAACAAAACCAAACTATTTCTTAATACTACGTACTTCTTTTATGTTTGTGCATATGAATTGGCCTAAAACACATGTAAGAATATATGACAGATCCCTAGTTTTTTTTTAACCAATTTTGAATGGGCGTGTTTCGACTCTCTTTCCCAGTGCACGCCAGTGTACCATACGGGGGAAGCCTAGCGTTACCCACCGTCCAGGTAGGAGTAGCTATCTCCGCTGGACGCGATGATGCGAGCGCAAGGCGAGACGTGGCTGGAAGGAGGGCGGCCATGTCGGCAGCAGGCCAAGTACGCGGACCGATGGACCGGCCAAGTCGCTCTCGCCCCTCTCGACGCCGCATCCGTCCATCCACCGTCCCCCCGTCCGGCGATGCGCGCCGCGTAAACTTCGACGGCGTTGTCGGCAGCCAGGCCCCCAAGTGTCGTGCCGTGGCGCGCTGCGACTGGGCGTGCCGCGTCGGGCCAGTCTCGGGAAGGCACCGGCCAGTAGACCACCACCCCGTCACGTGCGCGCGCCACGTTATCGTGCAGCTACTGGTCGGCCTCACCGTCCTTTTTCTTCGCACTCTTTCTCCCGCTCTATTCGGCCAGCTTGCCTGCCAAGTGGGGCGTAGTGATCTCCGCGTTTAATGAGAAAGCGCGCAGCTGAGACTAGCCCCAATGGGGGTATCATAGGTGGTATCATGCACCACATGCATGCAAAATGCTTATGTGTCATAGTAATTAATGATGAAAGAGATTGTGTTGGTATCATAGGTAGATATGGTATCATAGCACATAAAACTAGAAAAATTAATTCTAAACAAATCTTGTCCACAATTTTACATTGAGATTCTACAAAACAATAAATACACCAAGACTATGATACTACTATATGATACTATGCAATGTGGAGATGGTATCATATACTAGTATCATATGCATGATACTACTATATGATACTTCCCATTGTGACTAGTCTGAGGTGACTCGGCTCGCGACGAACCAACGTAAGGATGGCCTCGCCACACGGTCGCTGTAGCTTAAATTAATATAGCGTTCACCTTTTTTTTATTAGACTGATTATACTGTATAGTAACTTAGACTAATAACATATACTCCCTCCGTTTTAAAATATAAGATATTTTAGGTTTGTGAAGAAAATATACCTAGACTATTTCTAGTGTGTAGATTCACTCCAAACATGAGTGAACCTACATATTGAAACAAGTTTAGATACATTTGCTTTATAAAGCTAAAACATCTTATATTTTAAAACGGAGTGAGTATATGTTACTAGTTAGATTACTACTTTTATAGTGCAAAATAACTTATATGTGATAACATGCAATATCACATTAATTAAGTTGTAGACTTAATTGGTCTTGATATGTGTGATGTTACAGTAATACAACTAGTTAGTATCAATTTCTTTTTTCATTAACTCATTGTCACATAAACAAAATATTGAGTTAGACTCTTAGTTACTCCCTCCGTTTTAAAATATAAGATATTTTAGGTTTATAAAAAAATGTATCTAGATTTCTTTTAAAGTGTAGATTTATTTCAAACCCGAGTGAACATATATACTAAAAGTACTCTCTTCGTTAGGGATTACAAGACCCAAGAGCTTTTTAAAAATGTTAGAAATTGTAAGTACTCTCTCATTTATTAGTCTCTCTTCTCAAATACATGTTCTCTCATGCATGTGACTATTGATGCATGAAGTAATTAAGGGAGGTAGTTATTGACTTTCTTAATCCTAGCAAAGTGTCTCATAGGCCTTGCAATCCCTAACAAAAGGAGTAGTCTAGATACATTTGCTTCACAAAGCTAAAACATATTATATTTTAAAATAGAGAGAGTATTAGCGATGTTACGTCCACTATGATCAGCCTTAAATAGTATAAAAAATCACCATTTCTTTTTCTTTTGCGGAGAATATATGGCGATCACCCTGTGGCTGAACACCGGCCACGGCGATCGTGCTCCCGTAACCCCATTTGACGCGATGCAAATTGCCCGCCACTTATCTTACATAATATTCCCCGTTAATTTATTTCTGTTTGCTGTCGTCCATTTCTTTTTTTTCCTTTTTCAACATATTCCATTCCATGTTTTGACACAACACAATTATTGGAGAATAGAATCGGATTCCATGTCGACATGCATGCACGACCGATGGATCGGGCGCAAACCGACAAGCCTAGCTATGTGTACGATATCTGTGTGCAACAAGCCATCTGTTAGAACTTGAAGAATTGACAGCGAGAGACTAGAATAAATCCTTGTTCTTTATTGATGATGAATGTACAAATATATACAGTCTGCAGTTGCTAATATGTCGATTCCAGGAGTCAGTTTCCTTGGAGGCGATGCTCCGGAAACGTTGCCGACGGTTCCCCGTTGTGGCAACTTTCTGTACGGTTAATACGGAGATTATCTCTTAATTAACGCGTGTTAATTATTCTTAACACTTCCCCTAATCACCGCTTGACTGCACAAGAATTCATCATCTTGACTAAATCTTCTCCAAAAACCCTGTGGGAAAAATGTGAGGAATTGAGTAGGATATGCTGTTAAAACTCCTTCAAACCCAGTGGGAAAATAAGAAAAAAATGGCACAGCATATAATGATTATCGCCTCTGTTAACTCAATATGAAATAAATCCATAGAATCTAGAGGTCAATAAATATGTCGTTTATACCATCTTAAAAACCCCGATGGGAAAAATGAATAGTATGACATATGATCTTATGTTGATATTACCTCATTAAAAACCTCAATGAGAACCTGTAAAGTAAACTCATTTAAGGGAAAAAGAGTGTAATATGATGCTTTGAACAGGAATAGTTCAGGAAGATACTCCCCCTGATACATGCAAATCTCGAAGCCGTCGCATACCAATTCCATGAATATATTTTTAGAATGTTGAAGTTGGTAGAGACTTCGTAAACAAGTCGGCGAGATTATCGCATAATTTGACTTGCAAGATGTTTATTTCCCCACTCTTTTGGAGTTCATGAGGATAAAATAACTTTGGGGCAATATGCTTAGTGATATTGCTCTTGATGTATCCTGTTTGCATCTGTGCAACACAAGCCGCATTATCCTCACAGATAATGGTAGGTGATTCGATAGAACCAATTCCACATGACTGTTGTATGTGGTTTATCATTCTGCGAAGCCACACACATTCGCGTGATGCCTCATATAATGCAATTATTTCAGAATGATTGGTAGAAGTGGCAACCAGAGTCTGTTTCGAAGACTTCCATGATATAGCAGTTCCACCATGTAGGAACACAAAGCCGGTCTGTGATCTGGCATTGTGGGGATCAGATAAGTAGCCAGCATCAGTGTATCTGATCATATTGGAGTCTAGATTTCTCTGGAACTGAAAGTATAGGCCAAGATCCTTTGTGCCTTGGAGATATCGAAAGACATTCTTGACTCCCGACCAATGGCGTTTGGTGGGAGCTGCGTTGTGTCTAGCAAGTAGATTCACTGCAAATGCGAGGTCAGGTCTCGTACAATTTGCAAGATACATAAGCGCTCCAATAGCACTGAGATATGGAACCTCGGGTCCCAACATCTCTTCTCCATCATCCCTTGGTCTGAACGGATCTTTCCCTACGTCTAGAGAACGAACCACCATGGGAGTTTTAGATGGATAGGATTTGTCTATATTGAATTTCTCCAATATTTTCTGGATATAGGCAGCTTGGTGTACCATTATTCCTGAGGGAAGGTGCTCGAGTTGGAGACCCAAGCAAAATTTGGTTTGACCCAAATCCTTCATCTCAAATTCTGTCTTTAGATGATTGCGTGCTTCATCAATATCTTGTGTGTTGCCAATAATGTTGAGATCATCGACATACACTGAAATGATGCAAAATCCTGAAGAGGACTTCTTGATGAAGACACATGGACAGTCATCATTGTTGGAGTAACCCTTCTGAAGAAGGAACTCACTAAGTCGGTTGTACCACATCCGTCCCGACTGTTTCAAGCCGTATAAAGACTTGTTCAGTTTTACACAGTACATGTTGCGTTTAGCACTTGCATTCGGGACAGAGACTCCATCAGGAACCTTCATGTATATGTCCGAATCTAGTGACCCGTGAAGATATGCGGTCACAACATCCATCAACTGCATAGATAAACGATTTTGCACTGCCAAAGATATAAGATATCGGAAAGTGATACCACTCATTACTGGAGAATATGTCTCATTGAAATCAATGCCGGGTCTCTGCGTGAAACCCTGTGCTACGAGCCTCGCTTTGTATCTCACCACCTCATTGTTCTCATTCCGTTTCCGGAGGAAAACCCATTTGAATCCCACAGGGAAAACATTGGGAGGTGTTGGTATTGCTTCTGTGAATACCTTCCTTTTATTAAGCGAAGCAAGTTCTGCTTGTATTGCTTCCTTCCATTTAGGCCAGTCGGAGCGTTTCTCACACTCAACGATAGTCCTTGGATCATGATCATTGAGAAGGGTATCAGCAATTGTAGCAGAAAAATAAGTGTCGACAATCGTAGACTTACGGTTGAATGATTCTCCAGAATCGATATAGTTGGTGGATATCTCATGCACCCTTGTTGACCCTTCGTGATTTCCCAATACGCGTGAGTCTAGGTGTTCCGATGTCCCAGCCAGTGTGTGCAAGCTGGAGCTGGGTTGTGGAGGTTGCCCTTCCACTGGGTGTATACTATCCATAAGGTGTTTGTCAACGTTGAGCTGACTTGCATTTACTGATTTGGAGGATTTTCTCCTCTCTCTCCTTTGTTGCTTGCGAGAAGCAGGTTCCGGGTCAGTGGCCGTACTACTCCCCCTCTTCTTAGGATCAGGGAGTTGAGTGGTTTTTGTTGGTACCTCCACTCTTTCGGGCGCATTTCTGGCCGGTTTCCAGGATTTAGTAACACCTTTTAGATCAGTAAATGAATCTGGCAGATTATTTGCAAGATGTTGCAAATTGATAATTTTCCGAACTTGGAGTTCGGTCTCTTGGGTACGTGGATCAGAGGTTGAAATGGCGATAGCATTCCAATCAATTTCCGGGCATTCTTTCTGGTACTTGAAATCTCCCCCTAATGCCGGAAAATGTTCCTCATCAAATATGCAATCAGCGTGACGGGCTGTGAATAGATCCCCAGTAAGGGGTTCCAGGTACTTAATAATCGACGGCGATTTGTACCCCATATAGATCCCTAGTTTTCTGTGTGGGCCCATAGATGTCCGCTGTGGTGGTGAGATCGGGATGTATGTAGCACATCCGAACTTATGCAGATGGGAAATGCTGGGAGGATTTCCACGTACCAATTGCAGAGGGGAAGTACTGTGATATGCAGTAGGTCGCAATTGGATTATGTCAGCAGCGTGTAAAACCACGTGACCCCAACACGAAGTTGGCAAGCTGCAATTCATTAACAAAGGTCTTGCAATGAGTTTGATCCTCTTTATTAGGGACTCAGCCAAACCATTTTGAGTGTGGACATATGGAACAGAGTGCTGAACTTCAATCCCCAAGGCCATGCAATAGTCATTGAAGGCGCGTGAAGAGAATTCTGCAACATTGTCCATGCGAATTGATTTAATTCGACTTTCTGGATAATGGGCCTGTAACTTAATTACTTCCCTCATTATCTTGGCAAATGCATGATTTCGTGTGGAAAGAAGACACACATGTGACCATCGTGTAGATGCATCAATCAAAACCATGAAATACCTAAATGGTCTAGATAATGGTTGGATAGGACCACAAATATCACCTTGAATTCGCTCAAGGAACTGAAGTGGTTCAACTTGTATTTTGAGGTACGAAGGCCTCAAAATTAGCTTTCCTGTAGCACATGATGTACACACAAAGTCTGATGACTGAGGGAATTTGGACTCATGCAAATTGTGACCAATGAAATTGCTAGTAATCTTCCTCATCATCCTGATACCGGGATGGCCTAGGCGATCATGCCAAGTTTGAAATGCATCAACATTCTGGAAGATTACCTTGTAAGCAACATGTTCTACGGGCTTGATGTACGTATAGTACAGTCCGGACGACAGAGAAGGAATTTTTTCAAGTACTTGCTTGCCATATCCGTTATCTTTTGTGAAGAGCAGATACTCTTCTTTGTTGTCTTCATGGGTTTCAATATGAAAACTATTCTTACAGATATCTCGATAACTGATTAAGGTACGTGACGAATCGGGATACAACAAGGCATCCTCAATTGTCACTTGTGTACCGTTTGGGAGAGTAAATATGGCACGCCGGGCCAACAATTACCGTATCGCGTCCAGCGATAGTCAAAATATCTCCATTCATCTTTTTCAGAGTCTGAAAATATTTCAACTCCTTCAGTATGGAGTTTGTGGTAGCACTGTCCACAAGGCATAATTCCTCTTCCATCGGATTGTCCCCGTAGAGAGCTATATATAAAAATGAAGAATTTTCAATAAGAAAACCTTATTTAGATACATAGAATACAATCTTTATTATATCAAAGTGCTGATACAATGTACATGACAACAACAATACTTATGTTCTTATTACAACATCACAAATGGACATAAAATAAAGTGATCACTAAGGAGATAGTGGGACTAGTCGAAGTCTCCAAACACGTCGTTTGAGGCGTACTCAATCATCATGTTCTCCGTGCTCATAGGATCCTCGGGCTGCTGGAGAGTCATGGTGTTGCTAGGTCCAGGAGGAGCATCTTGCGAACAACCAGCTCCATTGGTGCCATCTGGATGAAGGTTGAAGTTGGCTTCAAACTTTTTCCCTTGAGGTGCCTTGCGTCCTTGGGATTGCTGGTAGAGTATTGCCAGATGCTTTGGGGTCTTGCACTTGTTAGTAGGATGCGTGTAGCATCCACACTTGTCACAAAGCCTAGTTTTGTCATACTTTGGCTTTGCGATGCCTTTCCCACGGTCCGAGTTTCAAGGCTTCCTGTTCCGGTTGCGCTTACGCTTACCCTTGAAGTTCGATTGGTTGCCGTTGAAGGCACCACCGAACTTTCTTCCGTTCGCGACATTCATATGAACTTCCGGCAAAGGTTGGGAACCAACCGGGCGCTGAGAGCCATTCTTAGCAAGAAGCTCATCATGCTTTTCAGCCTGAAGTAGGATATGAATAAGGTCTGAATAGACACAGTGATGTAGTCGCCAGTATTGCCTTTGGAGGAGCCTTTCAGATGGGAGCATAGTGGATAGAGTTTTTTCTATCTTTTCCGCATCAGTAGGTTCCTTCTCGCAAAAGCGCAACTTGAAACTTATCTTATGAACCTTATGATTGTAATCCCCAACGGACTTGAAGTCCTGGAATCGAAGATGGGTCCAATCATGAAGTGCTTCGGGCAGGACAACTGTCTTCTGCTTTTCATACCTCGTTTTGAGGGCCTGAAACAAAGTAAATGGGGATTCCTCCTCCAAATACTCGGACTTAAGATCTGGGTGAATATGATGCCTTATAATGTACAAGGCAACATATTTCTGCTCTTCTCTCAGTGGTGCGGCTCCAGCCGGAAGAGGGTCATCCGGGTTCTGGATGGCACGCACTATCCCACGGGACGCAAGAGCGATCTTGATGTCCATGGCCCATGTAGGGTAGTTGTGGCCGTTAAGCTCGAGTGAATCGAACTCTTTTCCAGCCATCGGTTATCTACATGGTAAACCAGAGAATATTAATCTACGTTTGGTAAATTAAAATCCATCATGGTCATGTTGTAATGAACTATACAAAATTAAATGATGACTTCAAGAAGTGGGCTTGAAATCATTAGTGTGAACTTCAAATTGTTAAGTATGACATATTGTAGATAATCTCCGAAGAATATTCGGAGTCCGTCTCGCAGCAATAGAGAGTATAATCTGATGAAATCAGTAGATACTCATACTTCTAATGCCTTATGTCATGACTTAATAAAATATTTGGAAGAGCACATTGTTAAGCAATCATAGTGTCAAAAATGACAAAATGTAGGCTTTAAACAGTAGTGGTGATAATCTGCGGCAAGAGATCTGGCCACTACCTTGTGTTCCCAAAACATCAATTTAAAGAAATCACTTTGAATTTTGCATACCAATTCGTGCTTGTATCGAGTCAAAATGACTCAATTAAGACGATAAATTGATCTATTGCAAGGAATTGAAAATCTCAATTGCAAACTATGAATGTAATAAATCTCAACATGTGCACACACACGAAAATATATTATATCAAATATTTTTGGAATACACATAGTACTCGACAAATAAACAGTATAATGTACTGATTTTGACATAATTTTTAACAGACAAATTTACTACTAAGATAGTTGTTAAAAGAAAACTATACTTAGAGTAGCAAACAGGAAAATACTAGACAAATCCAGAAGCTGCTAGTACTGTGCTGCACTTGCATGCGATGTACTGATTGCATGCGGCAAAGCAGGAAACAGATTTTTATTCACTCGAAGAGATAAAGGCAAACAGGGGCCACGGGAGACGCATCTTCCCAATCAATACAGCGACCTTATCTTCTCCAACTCCACGCGCGGAACCAGCCGACCTGCCGTACCAGGAACCAGCACCGCGCGGGCGGAGTTCACCGGCGGCCGGAGCTGCTCCCGCCACGGGCCTCCTCGTCGGAGGAGTCATCGGGAGGCGATATCTGGCGACGCGTGCGAGGCCCAGCATGGCTGGGCTCCAAGTTCAGCGGCGCCCATGGCGCCGACGGCTCAGCTGGGGAGCGAGGCGAAGGAGCATGGCGGCGGCGAGTTCCCGGGCGCGGTGAAGGTGGATAGGGGTGTGTTGTGGACGGCAGCCTCGGTTGCTCGTACGCATCGCAATGGGCGGCGCTTCGAAGCTGCGCACGCCAAGTCCATGGTGAAGCGTTGCTCGTTGCTCGAAGCGAGGCGCCCGACGGCGGTATTCGAGCGGCACACCAGTGCCGCCTCGACGACCATGGGGTCGGGACGGCCGGGCGCGGCTCGATGGCGTCGGGCGGCCTCAAGTCGAAGACGGAGGTGGCGACAAGCCGGCAGCGCCCATGCGGTAGAGCCGTTGGAGCTGCTGCGGCGCCCGCGACGTCGTCATCCGGGGCTTGTCCTGCGCTTCCATACACGTGTAGTGGGCAAACTACCCACCCGTGTTCACAGCACCGAGAATGGCGGCGGTGGCGAGTATGTGGTCGACGTCGTCGGCCCAAAGATCGGCGCGGCCGACCGGCTAGAAGCCAGTCCGGGATTGGCGGCGCAAAGTGCCGCGCGGCGCAGCGCCGGCACCACGGGAACACGCAGCCATGGCGGCGCCACGGTAGCCTCTGCACGTGGCGGCGGCATCTTGCCCATCACCGTAGCGGCGGTCGTCAAAGCGAAGGCGTGGTGGCGAACCCCAATTCAGCGGCGGCGTCGGCGCGAAGCGGCGGAGAACAGGGCATCGGACGAGGCATGTTTCTTACCTCTTTTCTCTAATTCCGGTGATCGCCGGAATCCTCGCCGGAGCAGTGCTGATAACGTGTTAGAACTAGAAGAATTGACAGCGAGAGACTAGAATGAATCATTGTTCTTTATTGATGATGAATGTACAAATATATACAGTCTGCAGTTGCTAATATGTCGGTTCCAGGAGTCAGTTTCCTTGGAGGCGACGCTCCGGAAACGTTGCCGACGGTTCCCCGTTGTGGCAACTTCCCGTGCGGTTAATACGGAGATTATCTCTTAATTAACGCGTGTTAATTATTCTTAACACCATCATCCAAAATGGCCTGCCTTCCTTCTGTTACACGGTCGTATGGATCATACAGAGGGTGTCGTATGTATAGCAGTGTATAAATGCTACTGCGTGCTAGCATTAGCAAAGTCTATCACGAAAAAGTAAGTAAGCAGAGCATCAACCGCACCGACCGAGCACGCACATGGGCGTGGTGTCAACAGTATTCGCTGCGTAATCTCCGCGTTGCCCAATTTCATTCATCAGATCTGCACAGGAATTCAGGTACATGCAGACAAGCATGGCTCGGCAAGGTGACAACTAGTACTCACTCGAATCAACATGAGACCTGCACCATGCTGATTGCGTGATCCAACGTGAAAATCGACTCTGAACTTCCAACCTCCTGCCCCCCACAGACTGAAAACTTGCTGCAACCCAAAAATCATGTTTCCATTAGGCACTTCACAGCATATAAGTTCAGAACCTAAAAAGCCATAGGTCACAGCAACCACCATATAGTGCTGGAAGTACCCACAAATCTCATTCCGCCACTGGGAAATCACATCGACCTACCATGTTCAGAGAAACAGCAAGGTGCTCCTCATGGTACAACGTAACCAACTAAGTCGATAACAAACCACGCCTCAGAGCTACATTCAGAACCCTTAGCTCGCGATGACAACATAGTACTCGGCAGATAAAAGAGACGGCAAACAAGTTCGAACCATGACATAAGTCTCTGGTACCATCAGGTGTTTAGCACGTACACTAGCTAACAGGTCTCTACTTTATACTAGCGTCAACAGTCACTCGCTACTCCAGAACATTCATCCAAGATGTCTACTCACTTCCCTCTCAGCTTCTCAAGGTCAGGCAGATCTGCAAACAAACAAAGTTGAAGTAGAGTGAGCACAAATGTTCTGCTAGCGACTTTTTATGATTACAGCATATAACTCCTTGCTAAGGAAATGCTAGAACTACTGCTCAGTTTATGCGGATGGAATTTGACTGTCAACAGAAACTGTGAAGTGGGTGAAGACACTGAACGATCAACAGTTCCTCAACTTAAGTCAACAGAGGAACTATATACTACTACTGTGGAGGCAAAAGATAAAACTAATGCTGTAATAATAACGGAGAGAAGAATTGGAAATCTAACAAAAACTCCTATTCGGGATGCTTCATAAATTCAAATTACGCCACGCTTTTGCAGCATATGTGTTTGTATGCAGCAAGTTGTGTCCATGTTGGTAAATCAATCAGGTTAAAATTTGATTATCAGCAGCAGAACGGAAAGGATAGTCCTATGTGGCATTCGAGTACAAGATGGGCACTCACATAGCATTCCATCATCACCATCGCTTTCTTCATTTTCCTGTAACAGAGTTAAGATAGTAGTAAGTAAACTCCACACTAAGGATTAAACAAAAACCAAGAAAAGAATGAGGAGGCACAGAGGCTTGATCATAGTTCATACCCCATCATCAAAATCATTGTCCGAACCCACTGAAGCATCTGTAAGGAATTCTTTGTTAGACTGATCGCAGTAAAATGCAGATAAAAGTAACCCTCAAAAAAATGCAGATAGAAGTGAGGAAATTAGAGCTTCATAGCAGCTAAATGAAGATATCACAAATTGAATAGCCAGAGTATTTAACATCAAACAAACTTTGAACGAGTGTTAATTTATTTAGCATCTCATCAAATTACTAGTCATGTTATACATCGCAACCTGAGGAAACTGACAATGGTATACACATGCCGTTCAGAAGAATGGTAAGTTCCACCCATAGTGACAAATGCAAATGAATCCTGAATCTGAGTAAAGCTTAAGAACTACGTACTTTCTAAAACAATAACTAAATATAATCCACCGAATTACTTCTACCTTTCTTTTCCGACCAATTTTCTATAATGAAACCCACAAATTGTTACAAGAATAATGTCTGTATTGTTCATGCAGATTATATCATCATTAGCACATACCAGACTCTTCATCCTCATCATGCCATTTGTTCCAGTCAACTTTGATGTATGGATGCTTTTCCTCTGACTTCAGCAAGCGCTTCCACCAACATTTCTTATCTTTCTGGATCGAACAGACTATGTTTCGCGAGCCCACCTTTGTCTTTGTTTTGCTTCCCTACAGACCAAGCATAATGATGGTTAGCCCACTAACAGTTCACAGAATAAAGTGATGATCGTCGCCATCAAGATTGAACAGTAAATTATCCAGAAGCTAGTAGCTCAAAATATAAAGATCCACTTCCAATGCTTATTTTTTAGATTCCTTTAACCTCTTTCATTTGTCACTACTCACTGATGCCATAGGTTACAGTTTAAATCATGCATCACTGAGTGCCTTTAAACATAGTATGGCATGAAAATAAAATATTCAGCAAATTAGTATGAATAGTATGGCTCTGTTACCAAAGATATGGCCAATATTCCAAGTATTATATATGATCCTTTGGTAGCTTTTTAGCATTTCTTCAAGCAAGGACCCAGAAGTAGAAAATGAATACAAGTTAATATCAACTGAAACCGGACCTGCATCACAATGTAGAACTGAAGACCACACATACGTACCTCTGGCAGTATGGAATCAAAGAGCTCCAAAGTTAAGCTAAAAGATTTCCCATGGGCAACGGCTGAGAAGCTAAGGATTCCCTGAGGTTCAGTCTTCAACACAACATCTTCTGCATCTGGCACTGAGATAGTCAAGTAGACCTTTTCGGAGCGCTGGGCCCATAGCACCTCAGGTTGACAACTACATGCCATGTAAAAAAGCATCATGTTTTGCCATAGCACCCAAAAAATAATGTGCACCTACTGACAGTAGGAAATAAGAAGTGCCCAATAAGTATGATGGTAAAAGAACTATCTTCTTTCCTCATAACATAAGTATAATCTAACAAGGTTATTTGGACGGAAATTCCCAAGCCTAGCAACAAAGCGTATTAGTGTAATTGAAAATTTAACTCATTAACAGATAAGAGTCAAACAGTAATACAATCTAATCATTGTAAAATATACTATGTGATGCAATGCACATCCACTCCAAAGTTAGACCGCCCCGCCACCATGTTATCGGGAATGATGAGAAATATTGGTGGGGTTATAAGCACAGGAAGGCAATACAACATCAACATAGTATGAGAAACACTAACCAGATTCATATCCTACATCACGTCGATAGTTTTTAAGGCGTTAAGGCGTCTTAAGGCGATCTGGGGGCGCTTTGACGCCTAGGCGATGCCTAGGCGGGCGCTTTGGACGCCTAGGCGCCTAAAGCGGTCGTTTTTGCAAAGCGGAGGGCGGGCGCCTTGACGCCTAAGCGTCGCCTAGGAGTCCTAAAGCGGACGCCTTAAAAACCATGATCATGTCTTATTCTTCTATTAAAAAACTAAACAGCATCAACACAGTATAAGAAACAGTAGATGTGTATTGGCAATCTAGGAAGAAAATGCAGATCCTATTTGAACAGTCAAGAACCCCTTTCTGCAGCGCAAGTACTTCCACGTTCAATGCTGAATATAATGAACCCAAAAAGAATAATGTGCACCTAGTCACTTGCAGAGTTTTAGTAGACAACTGAAAATGCCCTCAAAAGGTACAATGGTAAATGATTACTCTATCAATCTATCTTCTTCCCTCATATACAAGTGTAATCTACTCTATAGAGGTAATTTGATTGAATATTTCCAAGTCTCACAGGTAAGCAAGTTACATTAGAAAAGACTGACCGTAGCAACAAGGTGTATTAGTGTAAGAACAATATAATTGAAAATGTAAGTCATACTAACAGGTAAGACTCAAATTTTGGTAATGTCAAATCATTATTAAGGTATACTATGCAATGTAATTGCACATCTTAGTCTGTACATCACCCCTGAAAGACGAGAAACATTTGTGGGGCTATAAATACAGAGCAATCATACTACTTAACAGTAAGCAGATTCACAACCTACTAGCACGCAATGCGTCCGTCCGGCATGTTCAACAGAGGTCCACACACTACACTGGATTTAGCTACTATTTTTAATGTAACAGTGTATAGCAGTACATGACAGACATTCTTCAATGGAACAGCCCGTATTTTTTTCCTACTGAAACAACTAAACAACATAGCACATGGCAAGAAACACCGAATGTGCATATTTGGGTAATCTAGCAATAAAATGCAGATCCTTTTTGAACAGTCAAGAATCCATTTCTGCAGCGACACCCAGTGGTGAATATAATGACCCAAACAACGGCTAGCTAAAGGATCCATAGAGACCATGTGATCGTACAGCCACTTGAACACCCAATCGATCTACATGTACGAGTACGATCAACCAAGCCCAGAGTGAAATAACGTCCAATTCGTTCGCGACCCGAAGGACCGGAGTATACTCCATCGATTCCGCGCAATTTTGACGGGACTATGGAGCAATGAAATGTCCGCCTCGCATTGGGCAGGAACAACACCTAAGGAAAACCCCAACGCTTGATTCAGGGAGAAGGGGGGGGGGGGGGGGAGGAGAGAGGGATACCTCATGGCGGAATGGCGAGGCGGCGGGGGCCGGAGAGATCGGAGGAGGGGTAGGGTTTGTGGAGGGCGGTGGGGAAAGCGGGGGGCGCAGCGGCGGCAGAGAGGTGGAGGGGAGAGGACGATGAGGAGAGCAGCGGCCGGACAGCACTACTGTTTCCGCTTCGCTCGCTGCTGCAGCTTTATTTTGGGGACAGATGTCCCGAAATACCCCCGGCATTTAGCAATAATTCACGCTTGTACCAACTCATCGAGCCTTCGGGTGGAAGGCAGGTGGCGTAACGGCCCACACGGCATCGGCACAGCCATCCTACCGTCCGAATCCAATCAAGCGGCTGGCCGTGTTGCCAGCCACGTCACACCGTCTCCCTGGGCCCACCTCTCGGTCTCTACTTACTGCCAACGTCGAACTGCCTGTCTCTCGAAATCACACGAGGGAACACAGAATCATAGCCCTCCCCAACCGATCCAAGACACGGGAACAATCAGAAGGAGAAGTGAGCAAGGAAGGAAAGAGACCATCCTCCTCCTCGACCTCGATCTCGACGGCCGCGGCGATGGATTTCGCCGGAGGAGGGGGCGGCGGCGGAGCGTCGCTGTCGGATATGCACCAGAGGGCGCGGCGGCTGCTGCTCTCGGTCCGCGACGGCGTGGCCCGCATCGAGCGCCTCGCCTCGGCGCCCACCTCGTCCTCCTACTCCTCCTCGGCGCCGCTCGTCGGGGGCAGCGGCGCGGGGGATCCGGCGGCCGCCGAGGAGGTGCGGAGGGAGATGGCGCAGATCCAGGGCCTCTGCGCGCAGATGGACCGGCTCTGGCGCTCCATCCCCGCCAAGGGCCAGCGCGACATCTGGAAGAGGTGAGGCTCTCAGCTCCATTCATTAGCCGCTCGGTTATTCTTTGGAGCGTGAATTCGCGGTGAGGCGAGAGAGATCTTCAAGTGACGGTTGTTCTTCGTGCCGTGCAGCATCACAGCTTAAGCGAATAAACGTGCGCATTTTGTCCTGATTGTGGTCCTGTAGGTGATGTAGGGCTGCAATGGCCAGAGATGTTTGCTAGTTCGGTTACCTGACCATGAAATGTGGTGGAATAGGCGTAATTTGTACTATGTATTTTCCCTGCTTGTTTTGTAGAACTGATGTAACTTAGCCTGCCATAGGTCGTTGAGTGCCGGTTGTTAGGCTTCCATTATGCTTTTCAGGAACTGGAAGTTAGGCTGTTCAATGCCCCCAACTTCGTAGTAGGCTTCCATTATGCTTTGCAGGAAGTAGAAGTTAGGTTGCTCAGTATGGCCATAGAATCTATTTAGCTTCTCCGCTATCAGTTTTCTTGCCATGAAGTATCTTCCCCTGGCTTTATTCTAGTTATATCTTTGGTAACAAAGAGAGTGCCAGGTTATTGCTGTACCATAGCTTCCCTTCCTCAGTGAATCTGCATGTTGCTTTCAAATTATAGGTGCACAGTTATCTGATTATTGATGCTAGTGCCAGAACCACCACGATCTCCACATAGACACCCTACATGAGCTGTCATGGCAGTCACAGAGGTTGTTGAGTTCTACTTGTTAGGCTTCCATTCTGCTTTTCAGGAACTGCAAGTTAGGTTGTTCAACACCCAACTTAGTAGGCTTCCATTATGCTTCTGAGGAAACGGAAGTTAGGTTGCTCAGTATGGCCATAGACCTGTTTAGCTTCTCCATCACCAGTCTTCTTGCCATGCCACATCTCCTCTTGATTTATTTGGTATCAAATAGGATGTCCTAGGTTATTGATGTACCTTAGCTTCCCTTCGCCAATGAATCTGCATGTTGCTGTCAAGGAGGCCCGGAAACTTTAGATTGTCAAGAAAGTTCTTGTTGCAGAAATAATCATTCGAAAATTTGATCCTGCACTGTTGGATGGTTGATAGGGCAAGACACCAATAATAAGCAACGATAAGCACTCTCATTGAACCCACCAGGCGCATGCTATATATAACAGGCAGAGTCTTTTGTTGTGTTTCATGTAAATACTTTACAACAATCTTGCATGTGCAAATTATATGTACATTGTTAGCTGATTACTGATGTCATTACCAGAACCACCATGACCTCCGCATACAAACCCTCATATGAGAATTCCTAAGAATATAACAGCTGCATAATGGCTCAGTTTTTCTTAATGTTACTTGTGCTCTGTATAACTGGCATGCTCGATCGTTTAACAAGGGTGTTAGTGTTTTCATTCCATCACTCCCCAGTACACAAGCAATAAATAACTGTGTATCACTACACTTACTCTCCATAATTTAGTTGGCGAGCAGAATATTTTGTTGTAGGAAGTTCATAGTTTAATATTGAAATTTAGCTTTACTTCAGAAGAATTGTCATAACCTCCCTGTTTTTCTCGAACACGCACCCAGATGCGTGTTTTTTATTAGGAGAGGAGCGCCAAGAAGAAACTAAGCTACTGAAAACAAAACAAATAAAACAAAACAATGGATTCGTATGTACCTCATAGTTAGATAGTCCAATATCCATTGCACCTCAACACGACGCCACACGAGAATTTGTTCTCTGTCGATCTGCTCTGTGTCTTGCCTCCCCGAATCCCTGTGCCTCCTCCATCACCGGCAAACCCTTCCGCTGCCGCCATCTCCTCCTCCCCTTCGACCCGCCTCCTCAAGCACAAGCGCCCACATCAAATAAACCCTGTTGCCTTCTCTCCCTGCGATAGTTCACACGGAAAGCTATAATCCTCATTTGTTCCTTTTAAGTCATTAGAAGTTCTCGATAAATTCTTTTATTTATCCATCTTCTGAATGCAGTGGAAATCCTATAGTTACACACTCGAGCATACATATCTGATCCTCGACTTTACCCCCAGCTTGTAGCAAATAGTGCCTTTTGACCTTGAAATGCATGTGAGAGCATACTGCTTTAGTGTGTAGGAATTATATCCAGATTAGATTGGAATGTTTTCTTGCTTTTGAGATGAAATTTTTTCTCTAATTTTCTTCTTTAGTGTAAGAGTTCAGGGTAGCATCAATACTAAGCTACTAACTGCAAGAATCTGCTTCTTACGTTAATCTTTCTCTAGTGTTCATAGCACCAGCTTAGTTCTGAAGCTCTTGTAAATCTAGATGTGTGATCAATATAGAATTTCAGTCCATGTGCCATCCTGAGTTGGTTAAACATTCATGCTTGTTTGACCTAGAAGATCAACTATTTCATCCTGTTAGATGTCCATCATCAACCTTTTGAATATGCGCACCTTTGGCTCTTTTTTACTAGTTCATCCTGTTGATCAACCTTTTGAATATGCGCACCTTTGGCCCTTTTTAACTAGTTCATCCTGTTGCTCCAGATTGCCATGTTTTCTTTGTTTTCTTTATTATATAGGAGTGTTATTTGTGGCATATGGATCTACTGTAGATGTCTGGTGTACAACTGGGCTATCCGAATTGTTCTTACTGTACAGTGATGAGCCGTGCGTCGTAAATCATCTCTATCACCATAAAAGCTCTTGCTGTAATAAGAATCAAGTTGGAAAACTTTATCCCAGACTTGTTTTCGAGGTCCTCCTTTCACATGTTGGTTTTTACTTTTCTGTTGCTATGTTTATTATCTAAGAATAACGAACTCTGCATTTTTCTTGCATCATGAGCTATCTGTTGCATAGGTGATATTTGACGCATTGGATTCTAGAGAATTGCTCTAAAGTATGTATGCATTTGGCCGTGAAAAGTTTGTCATGTTGCATATAGATGTTCGACTGTCTACAATTGAAGGAAGGTGAATAGGATTTCTGTATGTTCAATGTTTCAAGTTTATGACATTATTTGATGTTATCTTGGCAGAAAAGTGGAGCAGCTCTCTGAAGAGGTTGATTCATTGAAGGATACCCTTGACAAGCATTCTTTGCGGCAACGAAAGCGGATTTTGGAAGCCAAGGAAAGGGCAGAGCTATTTGAGAGAGCAGTAAGTAGTCCTTGAGGCAAAGCAAGAACAGGCCTTTTTCTCACGAGATAATTTTGTAGCCACTAATGAATTGAAAATTATTGTTTCAGAATGGCGAGTCCTCGCATATCCTTCAAATATTTGATGACGAAGCTCAGGCAAGGCAATCGGCTCGTAACTCCTCTCGTACGCTTGATGAAGCTTTTGCCACAGGAGTGGCTATCCTTGAGAAGTACTCTGACCAGAGGGAGCGTCTGAAGGTAAACATAGTTCAAATTCTACTGCACGATAGACGTATCACTCAAATCTTCTTCACCTTTGTTGGTAAAAGAATGTGCCAGCTAATAGTTATATCTCCACTGCATTGCAGAGAGTACAAAGGAAGGCGTTAGATGTCCTGAATATTGTCGGCCTATCAAACTCGGTTCTGAAGCTTATTGAAAGGCGGCACCGAGTCGACAAGAAGATTGCTTATGGTGGCATGATTATCACTGTCGTGCTGATGGTTGCATTTTGGCGGTTGACACATTAGTGTCGGGTTGTCTTGTCAAACTATTCTATCTGAGAGATAGGCAATAGCTTTGAGCAATCAAGGGGCTCTGGTTGAGTTTAAGTTTGCTAGCTCTAGTCCTTTTGTGTACCCCAGCTCTGGTAGTTTACTAATCATACAAGAAGGATAATTCCTGTGTGTATAGCGATTATGCAAAAAAAATCTTGACAGCCAGGGAATTTCAAGTTAGAGCAATGCGTTGAGCCTGTGTTGGTTAGATGTGTTCTCTTGTATGCACAGTACAGTCGCCTGTTACCAAATACATTTGTGTTGTAAATTTACTCTTGTGGACGTGCACATCATGTATGCAAAGAGAATGTTAATACTGCTCATGAGTTGATTTCCACAGTAAACATAATTTAGGTAACATGGACGTGCACATCTTGTCTGTGCTTTTGTTGATTTGCACAGCCCGAAAGAACAAAACAGATACTTTGATCACAAATGATAGTTTTGCATTGGGCTTGTCTATTCGATACATAACAGCATTAACTCCATAGCAGTAACAGTAAACATAATTTAGGTAACATGGTTAAGCAAGGACATGGCGAAGTCGGCAACTTCAACTTCGGGTCAGCCTACTGTTGCTGCTTGAAGCAGCACAGCTTCAGCAAGGCGAGGACGTAGACCACAATCTGAACTGACGCACACAAGATTCCCAGCACATTCGGTAGCTGTCCAGCCAATAAGAAGAAGAACATAATGCATCAGTTTTTGTGGTGACTAAACTCGAATTCATAACAATGCATCAGTTTAAACTTGTAAACGGAGACAACATACCAAGATAAACCAGCTGATAGGCTTGAGAGACGCATAGATGGTCCAGGTGATACCGTTGGCCAAAGAACAAATGACAAGAGGTGGGGACATGTTTGTCCTGTCTCTAGTCTTGATCATGTTCACCTGCAGATATAGAACAAGGATCCTTTGTCACTCAACGACAGACGACAGATACAAGGTAGTCTCACGAAAAAGGAGACCGATCTTATATTAGGATGATGCAAGAAGTGCTTTACCATATCCTTGACAGGGGACACGTACATGATGCCACCACCAGTGACCGCCCCAAGGATACCGAAGGTAGTATCACGAGCTTCACTGTGGTTGCCGTCCCGGAAGACGGTGAAGAGGATGGTGACAAGGATGGCGGCGAGGACGAACTCGGCGAGGAGGAGCATGATGGCGACCAACCTTTGCTTGCCGGCGGAAAAGGCGATGTACAGCCCGCAGTAGACCGCTTCAGCGAGTATTCCCACACCATTGATGCTCACCACGACCCAGTTCTTTTGAGGTATTCCATACAGGACCCAAGAAATGCAGTTGAGAAGGGTCGCCAGGTAGGGGTAGCATGTGCGTTCCTGTACGTCTTTGTCCTTGACGACGCTCCAGAACGTTATCCTGGAAGAATAATATGCCACACAGTTAGTGTTTTTTTGTTGTTGAGAGGAACAATCCTACGGCCCAGTCATACAGGAACAATCCTACGGCCCATCAACGATGTCCGATTCAAAAAATTAACCACGACGCAAGCACAATTAATGATCCCAGAGCTCTAAGGCCCGGCCATGCAAGAACAAGCCCACGGCCAAGCAAGAGTTGACGACGACGCAAGCCCACAGCCCAACAATTAGTGATCCCAGTGCTCAACAGCCCAGCCATATCCATGAACAAACAAAGAAAAAGCTCACGGGCCAACAACTTACAATCCGAGAAGTCTGGCCGAGCCATCCGTCAACAGGGCCGTCAAGAAGGACAGAAAACAAAACACACAGCTCAACAAGGATCTCCCATCCAAGAATTAAACATGACTCGTCCGGGGGATGCATAATAATACGGAAAACAGAAAAAAAAAGGGGGGGGGGGGGGATGCAACAAATCGTCTGTCCATCTTGTAGATGGTGTCATGGTAGACAAGACAGGTGGTGATGGACAAATTAACACGTCTAGAAATTAAGAAGGAACAATAACCAGCCCAAAAAAACCCAAGATCCATCCATCATGGGTGTGTGGCCGGTGGTAGGATGTGCAGATTCGCAAAGACAAAAGCCCAGGAACAAACAAAGAACCCCGATTCAAGAAAAGAAACCAAGCTGAGCCTGAGCCTGAGCCCAACCCAACCAAGATCTAGCAATCTATCATCGCCTCGCCGCATGCATGGAAGGATCACAAGGACGCATATATGTACGTACGTACGTAGGAAGAAGGATGAAGTAAGGCACGCCCGTATGCAGCAGAGCAGATGTTCGGTGTTAGCAGTAGAAGATGCAGCGCGCAGATCGGCCGGTGTGTGTTGCCGGTGGCCGTGCAGAGAATTACTACTAAGGAACCGATGGATGGATGGATGTGATGTCGTACCCAGGCGCGGCGAGGAGCAAGGCGGCGGTGGCGTCCCCGGCGATCCCAACCACGACGCGCTTCATCTCGACCAAACACCGCCCGCCCGCCCGCCCGCCCGGCCGGTGTGGCGTGGCTACCTTCCTGGTCTACGTACGTCGTCTAATTGCAAGATAGACAGAGAAAGGATGATGATGGAATCCTCGCTGCTGGCGGCCGGGGCAGCTATTTAACTACGCCGACGACTGTCATGGGATGCGTTCCAGCGTCTTCCACCGGGCGCGCGTCTGTGTGTGTGTGTGTGTGTGTGTGTGTGTGTGTGTGTCAGTCGTGCCGATACGATCGAAAACCGAAATCGGCCGTGCAGTGCAACGTTCCGGTCGAGCGCGAAGAATAAAGGAGAGAGAGAGAGAGAGAGAGAGAGAGAGAGAGAGAGAGAGAGAGAGAGAGAGAGAGAGAGCGTAACCGAAAGGCTGGGAGAGGTGTCAGAGCGTGCACATGGAACACGATGATGTCATGCATGCTAGCTAGCTGGGCAGGGGCTGGGTGGGTTTAGGGTGCACCGTACGTGGTTGTGCATTGGATACGTACGTACGTACGTGCGTCCAACTGCTGTTCTTTCCCTACCAACTCTTTGTGTGCTTGTTTTTACTTAAGCTACTATACTACTTTGGCAACTTAATGACAGAGAATCATCGTCCCACATTTAAAAAAAAAATCCTCAAAGTTTCTGAACCAAATCAGGACATATATACACTACTTTGTAGCTAGACTAGACAGAATGCACGTCGACCAAGTCTTAAAATTTTCAAGTTCAGCAGCTCACATCTCACGAAACAAACAAATAAAATTTTCCAAGTTAAGCCTTTTTTCGTTCTTGGTTGTTGACACAACGCGCCAACGGTCGGTCCCCTTGTAGTAGCGCCTTCGTACCGCGCAAGGTATACGGGTCGTACCGAGCACGAAAAGCAGCAGAGGGAGAGCGATCACGTACGCGCGCGTAACAGAAGGCGAGAGCTATCCTGACTGACAGGCGTCAGACCCTGTCGGGTGTCGGCCCTGACTGGCGTAACCAAACCACGCCTCCGCTCGTATTTCCTTTTTTGTGCAGCATTTTCTCTTGGTGTGGTTAATCAGAGGGATTTTGGAGTGTTTCACGTCAAAAAGAAAAAAAAGAGAAGAGAGACAGGGAATTTGGAGGGACCAAAGGAAGAAAAAGGCGGGGATATTTTGACGACCTGGCGCGGTGCACCTAATTGCGATCGCTGTGCTGGATGTAAAAAACATGACACAGGTTAAATACTGCCTTCTTTCTAAAATAAGTGATTTAAATTTGTCTAGATCAATATGTATTTACTTTAATGCCTCGGTCATGGCCTTCTCCCACCCACCCCCTCCGTGACCCCCCCCCCCACCGGGCGATCTACCAGCTCCGGCCATCCAAATCCAAATCTGATCCGTGCAATCAATCCCCACCACCCCAAAACCCATACACCGACCATCATGACTCCATCTACAATCTCATTCCCCCTAGATCTTGATTCTGGTTTGGCTTTTTCAAAAAAAAATGGCGAACTTGTATTCCACCCCGGTTCATCCAACATGTGCTGAATTTGGTTTCTCTCTTGTGGTTTCTTTTGGCAATGCCAAGTTTGATCTTATGTGTACTAATGTTGGCGTGGCACTCTCGGCATGCTTGGGTGCAGATTGGGACAAACTTCGAATCTCTCCCTTGCAGGGACGTGTATTCTTATTTGACGTTTGTTCAAAGACAATTGGGATCATGATCGTTAAAATGAGATATTATAAATCTCGTGATTTCACATGTTACTTTGATCTATGGAGCAATGGTGGGACAAATTGGAAACGTGAATTCAAACTCTAGAATGAGGAAGAAGAGAGGCAATGGACACTTGTGCAACACAAGAGAAAAAGGATTTCTTCTGGCTCCAACTTTGGATCACACAACCATCGAGGTACATCTACTGTCCCACCTTCTGCACATTTACAAAATCTCCTATCTGGTGCAAATCTTGTACCTGTTAGCTCTAGAGATTCATATGTTGATGTTGCACGCTCATACAACGGTACACATTTTCAAAATCTTGATCATGCACATGATCGTATATCTCGACATGAGATCCCAAATACTAGGACAGAAATATCTGATCGATCCAACACACGTTCTGTATTTTCACCTGAACGGCCAAATAATGTGGATTTATCTATTTATGGAAACATCATTAAGACATTTAAATGCACACGTTGCTTGGCAGATAATGATCATTTACCCGCAGTTTGCCGCAATCGTGTCTGTTGCCGTAAATGCTACAATTATGGGCACATCTGCAGATCATGTCTATCATTGCTAACAAGAAAATCATTTTATCGGAGAATATCACGAGCTACTGTTACACCTAACCCTGTCGTCTCGACTTCTCTAGAGAAAATCCCATACACATCTCCGTTGTCATTGTCTTCTCCACCTCCTCCCCCACAAAACCCATTGTGCTCATTGGCGGCGGCAATGGCGAACTATCCAGTCGACCCTGCCCCCCACGTTCCCCCTGGCATGGCTGCTATCCCTCCTGGTCCACTATGGACCCAAAGAAGCTATGTGTTCCTGGGAGGGGACACGCCCATCTATGCTGATGACTGGGCAATCGCCACCCTCACCCCCAACCCTGATGCTGCTGACTTCCTAGATTCTGTTGCGATCATCGGTGAGTTTCTCCATGGACTAGGCCTGCAAGTTCGTAGCACATCCAAGAGTGCCATGGGTACTGCTCTGTTTCGATTTGCTACTGTGACTGATAGATATGCTGCAGTGGGGGGGTAGTCCATATCAGATAGGAGAGAGTAGCTTGAGGATTGTTAATGAGGATTGTGGTATCAACCGTAGGGCTATTGTTTTCACCCATGACATCTGGTGCATGTTGCTCAACTATCCACAACAGCTATGGGATCCTGAATCTGTGATGAAAACATTTATCCCCTTTGGTAGGTTTCTTGTCTGGAATAAAGATCTATCAAACAAGGCTAGAATCTTGGTTAAATTTCGTGCATATGACATTGACACACTTCCTCTGAGTGTGGTGGTTGGTAAGAATGTCTCTGATGATGGCAGTGGAGATTCCTGGACATGCCCCATGATCCTGTTATCTACCACTATGCTTGGTGGCAATGCTGGAGATGAAGATCCCCTACCTCCCAATGGTGGAAACCCACACCCCCTGCCCATGATACACCAGGGTTTTTGGCATGATGCCCATCATGACCATGTGATGGAAGAAAATGTTGCAGAGAATGATAATGTTGCACCAGCTCATGCTGCAGTTGGAAATGCATCACCTGCAGCTAATGCCCAGAATGTGGCTGCTGTGAACCTGGAGCCTGCAACCCCCCCTCTACAACCTAAGATGCCTGAGAATCAGAATGTGCCTACTGTTGAGCAGGACCCCGTTGCTAACCTATCCAGCCTGCTTGTTAGCTTGATGGGAGAAGAACATGGAAATTTCCCAAACCTTGCTGGTAGCACTATCACTGGAGCATCAGTTCAGATGAATGAGACTGAAAGCAATGACATCAACACTGTCAAAGTCACACTAGAAATCAACACTGTTCCCCCAATCAGCAGAACACCCTGCAGAACAATGCCCAGATGGAGATAAATAATGCATCACAAGTGGTTGACACCAACATTGCTACAGATAATGGAGTTGGCCCTAGCTTCATACATGTTCCCACTGACAGCTATGATAGTGTCACTATGATTCCTAAGCTAGACAACTTCCCCAAGAATAAGAGGAACAAACCAGAGCCTAGTTCTGTCAAATATGCCAGGAGAAGCTGCAGAATTGCAAGTCTCAATGCAGGTTTCAAGAACAAGGCTAGTGCTGATGAACATTCCTCCAATGCTCAAGTCACTCCCATGAATCTGTCTTGTCACTTTGAAGCTATTGTCATGGACAATAACAGTGCACCCCCTCCCGTTCTTCCTGTTGACACCATCCAGGCCATAGGCACCAGCTTCTGACAGAGTCCTCCTGGGGAGGTCTCTGCTGCCAACTTGAACTATAATAGTTCCAATGACAGTGTGTAATCACATATGCACTATGTCCAAGAGCATGGACAGTAGATGCTCTGTTATCCTAGGATTTTACTCTTGCTTTAATCATGTCAAGTTCTTATGTCAGACTTAATATATTTATCATCAAAAGTCTTTGGTGTGTTCAGAGCAAAACAATTGCCTTATCTTATCTAGGATATACATTACACTATATGTTGTGGTTTTATCATATCAGTTCTGTTTGAGTCACCATCTTATTATCATTTTTTCTCATTGGATATCTTCCTGAGAATTATGCTATATATCATCTGGTTGTTACATTGCAATCAATGTACTCATCATTATGAATGCAAAAACATATCGTATTCCCCATGTCCTGCCATTTTTGATATACAGTGCCTGTATATCTGTCACAACAAAGATACCAAAGTTTCCAATGAGTAGACAAATTAAAATTCTTGATTGGAATATTAGAGGCATTAAATCACAGGAGAGATGGGATGATCTTGCTGATAAAATCAATCAGAGCAATTGCAACATCTTGTGTATTCAGGAGACTAAGAGAGAAATATTTGACAATCACTACATCAAAAAAATTGTCCTAGAAGATTAGGACAATTTGCCTACCAGCCATCCATTGGCAACTCTGATGGCCTGATTACTATTTGGAATGGCAATATGTTCAATGGCAATGTGATCAGCCAATCTGCTTTCCACATCACTGTTAAACTCATTTGCAATTTCACAAATGAGGAGTTTTATATTACCAACATATATGCTCCATGCACAAATGATGGTAGGGTTGAATTTATTGATTGGTTCTTGAACATTTACTCATCTGCCTATAAATTATGGATCATCATGGGAGATTTCAATATGATCAGGAGCTCTGAGGATAGAAACAGAGCAGGGGAAATATAACAAACATTGATTCATTTAACTCCATCATTCAAGAGCATGATCTGGAGGAAATACCCCTGAAAGGGATATCATTTACCTGGTCAAATATGCAGCAGCAACCTCTCCTTGAGAAACTAGACTGGATATTCACATCTCATGAATGGACCACTGCTTTCCCTAATACTATGGCTACTCCCTTGGCTAGATTAGGTTCTGACCATATCCCTATTATGATCCAAATCAGCACTGATATACCAAAATCTCAACTCTTCAGATTTGATGACTACTGGCTGGATTTTGAAGGATTGTCAGATATTGTACAAAACAACTAGGTTAATAAAGGCCTGTTTAAGAATGATGCACATGATCTGTCTGCTAGATTCAAAAACTTGAGACATGCTATCAAAAAGTGGAGCAAATCCATCTCTAACCTCAACACTATCATTGATAACTACAACTTCGTTTTATCACTCTTGGATGGACTTGAGGAACAGAGGGCCCTGTCAATGCCTGAGGTGAATTTCAGGAAAATCCTAAAATCTCATTTGTCCAAACTACTTGAAGCAAAAAGAAGATATTGGATGAAAAGGGCAAACATTAGGTGGGCTAAACTTGGTAATTAAAACACTAAGTTCTTCCACTCCATTGCCACCAGGAACTACAGAAACAGTTATATTGTTGTTCTACATGATTGACAGGGCAATGAAATCACTGACCATGATCACAAAGCCGCACTTTTATGGACTGCTTTCAGAGACAGACTTGGGAAAACCTCTGAAACTGAGATGATGTTTGATTTTCAAAGTCTCATCACCCCACATGACCTTACATCCCTGGAAGAGCCATTCACTCATTTGGAAATTGATGACATTATCAAACACATGCCAAATGATAGATCCCCTGGGACTGATGGTTTTAATGGCTACTTCATGAAGAAATTTTGGAACATCATCAAATTTTAGTTCTGTAATTTATGTAACAGATTTCACAGTGGGGAGATGGATATTCATAGTATCAATACTGCTCACATTTCTCTTATCCCCAAAATATCAAATCCCATGAAACCTTCTGACTTTAGACCCATCTCAGTTGTTAGCATGGCACTCAAGATTCTGACAAAACTAATCGCCAATAGAATTGAGAGCATTATTATCCCCATTTTCAGCAAAAACCAATATGTATTTATCAGATACAGATCAATACAGGACTGCCTGGCCTGGGCATTTGAATATCTGCATATTTGTCATAAATCCAAGAGAGAGATCATTATTTTAAAACTTCATTTTGAGAAAGCTTTTGACATGATTGAATACAACACTATCATCACAATGCTCAAGCACTTCGGATTTGGTGACAAAATCATTGGATGGATCAGCAAGATACTTACTAGTGCAAATACTTCAGTCATACTAAATGGAGTACCTGGCAAGAATATCAGATGCAAGAGAGGAGTCAGACAGGGTGACCCACTATCACCTCTGTTATTTGTGGCCACTTCAGAACTATTGCAAATCATTGTCAACAATGCATGGCAAAACATGACCAACTCACTTATCTGAAGAATCTGCTTATGGACTTCTCTAAATCAAATGGAGTTCGGATAAATTTTCATAAATCTTCTACGGTTCCCATTAATATGACAGTTGATAGTTGCAGAACCCTTGCTGATAGTTTTGGATGTAAAATGGAATCTCTACCCTTCACATACCTGGGTCTCCCTATGGGCACCACAAAACCAAGTGTGTATGACCTATCCCCCTTGATAAGTAAGGTTGATAAAAGATTGGCAGACATCTCCAACTTACTATCACACTGCTCCAGAGTTGTTGTGATCAAGTTAGTTATATCTGCAATGCCCAACCACATTATGTGTGCTATGAAATTGCACTACTCCCATATTGACCATGTGAATAAATCTTCCAGAACCTTTCTATGGCATGGTAAGGACATTGAAAAAAGGGAAATGTCTGGTGGCATGGGACAAAGTTTGCTTATCCAAAAGGCAGGTGGACTAGAAATATTAAACCTGAGACAGCATAACAAGGCAATGATGATCAAAAACCTGTATAAATTCTTCAACTATTTGGATATCCCTTGAGTCAACCTCATCTAGCAAGCATACTACCAAAATGGCACTCTGTCAGACTGTAACTCATACAAGGGATCTTTCTGGTGGAGAAATTGCCTCTCATTCCTTTTGGACTTCCAGAATATGACCACTATAGCACCTGGTCAGGGAAATAGTACTATGTTTTGGCATGACAAATGGAATGACACGTTACTATGCAACAAGTTCCCCGAACTATACTCATTTGCCAAAAAGCCAAAGATCGGAACTTATGAAGCCAAACAATTTCATCTTGCTGAGGAGTTACTGGAAATGTTTCAACTACCACTATCTCTTATTGCCGAAACCAGATAGACAGTCTATCTATCATCCTACAGACTAATTCCAATGATCTAGACAAGGACAAGTGGACATTCCCATGGGGTGGTGATAGATTTTCAACTAAAAAGGTATATGACCTACTTATCAAAGCTCCTGATGCTCCTAAGCCTTTTGAATGGATTTGGAAATCACCATGTCTTCCCAAACACAAGTTTTTCTTCTGGCTTCTACTAAATGACACACTAAATACCAGAGATCTGCTAGTGAGAAAAAATTTCAACATCGAAGATGACACATGTGTCCTTTGTGAGGAAGGCACTATCGAATCTGTGGATATTCTTTTCTTCAGGTGTGACTTTAGTCAAAACTTCTGGTGGAAACTTGGAGAAGAATGGAACATTGATCATCCAATAATGAGTATGACCCAAGAGGCTCATGACAGATCATCTAACCAGTTCTTTAATATCACTATGATGGCTGGATGCTGGAGCCTATGGTGCCACAGGAATGACATCATTTTTGATCAGCAGCTGAGGTGTCTGGATAACTGTTACAGTCTATTCAAATTATCATTAGGCATAGAATCAAACCTAGCCTACTAGAAGGCATGCAGGCCTGGCTAGATACCTTGTAATTTTTTTATTTTGACACTCATCATGTACAGTCCCTTTCTTTTATAAAAATGAAAATGACACAGTGGGGGACTTCCCCGCTGTCTTTGTGTCAAAAAAATATGTATTTAAACAGTAAAATGCATATAAATATATTTGAATTTAAAAAAATTCAAGTCACTTATTTCATAATGTAGGGAGTACTAACCAGTGAAAGATGAAATAACTTTTTTAAAAATACTCTCTCCATAGGATGTTGTAGATTTATCTAGATTCACATGCATCTAGACACGTTTTACTAAATACATACATCTGAGTCTAGACAAATCTGCGACATCTTTTTCCGTACCGAGGGAGTATAATATCATTAGATTAGTTCATTTTTTGTAAGCAAGAGAGGGTAGATACCTAATAATGACCCACTTGCATTTCACTACAAGAAATTGCGATATACATGATGATTTTTTCCATGACAAACCATCAAAACATCGGGGATTTCGCACGAGAAGAGCCCCATTTAACCATCTTGTGCAGACATTTAGGTCTAGGGGCTGCTCAAGGATAGCATCAACTGCTGTATCGAAGAACAGGTAGCTCCATTTCTTCATGTTGTAGGCCATAACCAGAGATTCCGAGTGATTCACAAAACATGAAGTTCACAACACATGAAGTTCACAACCAAGAACAATGTGCTTGCCGCTGTTGATTTTGACATGAAGTTCACATATGTGCTTGCTGGGTGGGAAGGATCTGCCCACGATGCGATGCTTCTGGCTGACAGCCTTAGCAGACCTGATGGCCTCAAGCTCCCTGACGGCAAATTCTACCTTACAGATGTTGGGTATGCCTGTCGGCCTGGAATTCTTTCACCCTTCAGGTCAACAAGGTACCATCTCAATGAGTTCTCTGCTAGGAACTACCCAATGACTCCAGAAGAACTTTTCAATCTTAGGCACTCTAGCCTTAGAGTCATGGTTGAGAGGGTTTTTGCTGCTCTGAAGAACAGGTTTAAGATCCTTGATCAGAAGCCTTTCCACTCTTTCCCCACCCAAGTTAAGCTTGTTTTTGCATGTTTCATTTTGCACAATTGGATCTTGCAATTTGGCGCTGATGAGTACTTCTCGGCTGAGGAAGATGTAGTTCCTGACGACAACGACACTGACGGTGGCCATGGTGTTTCCCATAATAATTGTGTTGCTTGGAAGGGCAGGTGACAACAGTGGGTGATCGACATTTGAGCGAACGAGAGGCAACTACAGGATCTTAAAAAGATGAAGAAGATGGTTTGTTGATGAAGTGTTGCCCTGTGTTCCATGAACAACCCCGGATGTGGGTGTAAAATATTAATTCGTAGTAGCTAGGTAATATTATGGTGAACTGTCATTTGCTAGTAGCTAGGTAATATTATCGTGAAATCATATTTGCTAGTAGCTACGATGGTAATTTGGTACTGCGAGTTTAATTTGCCGCCTGTTTGAAACTTATAGTTCAATTTGCTGCCTATTTGGTATTACGTGGTAACATCACCAGCTCTGAGAAGTGATGAGCACATCACTATGGCATGAGCAACCAAACATGCAGGTTTTTACATCAAACGAGACAAAATCAGTTTTGTTTCCAACCAAAAAACTTGCCAAAATTGCAGGAAAACTAGATATGGGCAACCAAACGAATTGACAAACTTGGCCCAAGCCCACTCCTCCCATGCAGCACCTACCGACCCAAGTAGGAAAAAACGAGAAATTTGGGCTCGATCAACCAAACACGCCCGAAGTGTGATGCATTGGAATCAAACCCGAGACACTGCTCTCTCACCGCTCGTCTCTAACAGTTGTTCATGTCGATTCTTCTTTGTGTTGTAGTACTACCTTATCTCTTTATACACATGTAATCACAAAAACTAAAGAATTGGGAAAAATATAGAAAACTGTAGCAACAATCAACACAACATATCATCAAAGTTCATTCAAAATCTCCAGTTCACACAAGTACAAGTAGAATGCACGGAAAGATATTCAACTAAACTTTTTAAAGTAGAACACAAGCGATAATATTCACAAGCATGCACAATATCTTCCAAATATAGTAGAACAGAAAAATATGTAGAATTAATACTTAGCATATAGACAATCATGTTCACATCACGTTCCAAACAACACATAGACGAACTTAACTTAAGAGTTCCAAACCAGTTCGAGTTCACCGTTAACATATTATTTAACGGTTCATCCAACTAGCATAACAAGGTACCTTTTCCCCTATTTTAGGCAAACAACATGACTCATGAAGTCATCTAGCCCCTCATCAAAAAAGGTGAACACGCACACATCCCCTACTTGATTTCAGTGGCATTGACAACCTTAGAACAATTGCTTATCATCTGGGCAACATCATTCTTACAAACGGTGAAGTGAACTGGCTAAACACTGATTCATCTACGCATATGCCAGGAAATTCCCTTGGCATGTACCGATTGAGGTGAGCATTGTTGTACTTACCTGAAAAGTGCAGGAGGAGAAAAACAATGTTACTTGTTCACTATAGTTCAATGTGCATCATATTTAAAGAGTCAAATCTCAAATGTATACCATCTTGGTCTTCTCAGTGATGACATTTGAATTTGTCTATCTTGCACATATATTATGGAATAGGTGGCTTATATCCTGCAACTTGGGCTCTGAGAGACTGATGCATGTAAAATGCATGCATAAACGTTGGAGTTTATTGATACATATTCCCACATATTAGCAACTTATATAGTGTTATATCCATATTTTAGAATGATTTTTTGGATTTACCAAAGATCACCTTTATTTTAGTTATAACTCTACAGAACAAGAATTCCCTGTTTTGTGTAGTTTTAAATTTCAGGGACCTAAATAGACTCAAATCGTAGCGTTATTTTTTTGCAAAGGGAATGACCTATAGCACTTGGACCTCATGAACCGGGCTCGGATGCCCAAAAGAGACCAGGTGGCGTGGGCCCCACCCTAGGCCGCACCACCTGGCCTCTTTCCCTCCTCGAGCATCGCCAGTCGACCATCTTCATCTCCAACTCATTGTCTTGACCTAAAAACGGCTATAAAAGGTCCCTGATGCACCTCTAGAAAAGGTGCTGATGAAACACCGAAACACGAATACAGAGACAGAACCAGTGAAGATCGGCGGGGGAAACTCCATCGGGATCTCCACTAGAGGGATATCTACCTTCCCAACATCTCTACCATCATCACCATGATGAAGAGGGAGTGGTCCACCTCTGGACTATTAGTTTGTGGAAGTAGCTTGATATATTTTCTCTCTTGTTCTATCATAGATCTAGTACCATATGAGTTTCCCAACATGATTATGGTCATATATGTAATTCCTATGTGGTGGATCTTTGTTCTCTAGGTTGATATTTGAGATTGGAACCTATTTATATGTGAGATGTATTAGTAGATGCATATTATGTACCCCGTTCTTAAGTACTTGTTATGATCCAACATGTATGAGAGGTCATGCATGGGGGAACGTGTGTATTAGATGGAGTAACATGTGTTGGGGTTTCGGTGCAGAAAAGAGAAAATTTCCTACGTCGGATCGCCCTACTGCCCAAGATCTATCTACTGGTAATGTAGTAATGGCCGAGAGGTTTCAGATACATACCCTTATAATCCAAAAGCGGATAACATTCCGAGGGGGACGTGTTTGATGTAGTCATGCTTGTAGCTGACCTCAAGGTCGTGAAGCTCCTCGCAGGTCACCCCTTGCTCCATCACCGTGCAGTAGTCCGGCTCGCAACATCCAAAGTTCCCCTAGTGTTGCACTTCGTGGCTTCGTACACATATGGTATACGACAAGACCTTCATCTCCTGATCCCAATGGGAGTGCGGAAGTAGTTCTTCGGCTTGGAATCCCCACAACGCAACAGCGTGCTGTAGGTGCGTCGTCTCTTGCACGAACAGTCCTGGACTGTGCCAACGCATGGAGACAACTAGAGAGAGAGAGAGATAGCGAGAGAGATTTGAGAGGAGGCACATAGAGGTGGAGGAGGAGATATCACAACTCATGGGATTCTGTTGTGTGTTGTGCTCTCTCCTCCAGGAGGGGGGGTCCTTTATATAGGGGTGGATGTGGTAGGCTTGTCCCTCCCACAAGCCTTCCAGGCAACAGCCAAGGGAGGGAGGTAGCCCTAGGGCGCCCCCAAACCCTAACCTAGCCGCCGGCCAAGGGAGAGAACCCTAGGCGCCAAGGCCCTCCCCACTTCTGGTTTCCCTCGTGGGCCCTTTTCCCTAGGAAGTTTGTCCCATTAGTGGAATACCCTTTTAAATTAGATTTTAATAATATATTTACTATTAATTACATTAATTAATATGTAAATACATACTACAAAACCCTATTTGACCTGAAACACCTTTCGGTTCCCCTTCGATATCCTCCAAATAGCTTCGGAACTTCCCAGAACAATTCTGATCCCCTCATGGAACTTTTTTGGTTTCCTTTCTTTCTCCGAACAACTTCAGATCTCTCTCTGCGGAACAATTCCCTTTTTCTGTTTCTCTGCTATGATTCCAACTTATGGATGATCTCCATCTCATCGTACCCTTAAGTGTATCCCCTCACGGCTCGGTAATGGCACATACAGGATCTCCATCAATGACCAACAGAGGGACCGGGATGCCCATGTTTTCCCTGTGCATTCCTTGATGACGATGTCGTTTGAAATGTAAACTTTGAGTCCAATTCCCTTTGTTTCTTCGATACGACTTGTCTGAGATCCGATCGTTTGGTATCACATACCAATGTTCAATCTCATTATCGAAAAGTACTGTATCACTTGTTACGGCGATATTACATCCCGTGACCTAGTCACATGTTCCAACCTTATGGATGTAATCTCACCAAGTCGGCCTAAGGTATCCTACCCATCATTAGGTGAACAAATCCTGGTCTTGATGCATAGGCATCAACCTATTCCTCTATATACCCAACATACACCTTTATAATCACCGTTCCACTGAGTGAAGTTTGATGCAGTCAAAGCAACCTCGGAGACAGTGATTAATATGATATCACGGTGTAAGGAGAAGGAGACTATGTTTCTGACTATTGCAACAATGAACCTCGCGACTTGATCATGTCGCAATATTTGGGGTATGTCCATGACATCATTCACCAATGATATGACAACGTTGTCAACTGGCACTATCACCCATGATCAGGAAACCTTGATCATCGATTGCCCAACGAGCTAGTATTGATAGAGGCTACTAGGGACTTTTGTTTCATATCGCACCTGTATCAATGTTTCCACTTGATACAGTTATAGAACAATATGAAACTATTACAAAATTATTTGGATATGACAATAATAAAACCCTTTTATTATTTGTCTCTAGGGAATAATCCCTTCAGTCTTCCACTTGCACTAGAGTACAAATAATCTAGCTTGCATTTACTAATCATAATCCATATCACATATGTGTTTATTTATCATCCACGCTCATGGGAAATGTCATTTCCCTGTCCTATTTTACCAGATCAGTATGTCTTATGCAAATCATTAATGTCTTCCTAATTTTGATATTCACTCCATTATCTCATAATGGGTTGAAGTATTCGTTTTGCGGCAGAGTGAAACTTTGTTTCTATTGTTTATAATGATGGCTGATCAGTCAATTTAACTTTCACTGTTGTCATGCAAACCTTTGAAACACACTTACCAGAAGTCGAACTTCTTCATCCAAAACATACTTTTATCTTTATGTAGATCCTAGTGCATAACATGCAACTATGTGCGTAGGTTCGCTTCTTGCCTTCTAAGAACAAACTTAAATCACGTCAAGACATGTTCTTCCGACCAGATCCTTGGGTCATATTACGTTAAGTCATGTTCTTCCGACCAGATCCTTGGGTCATATTACGTCGAGTATACAATATGGTTGTATGGAAGAACCTATGACTGGGCATAGGATATGCAACACATCTCTTTCTTTCTTTTAACCATAGTTGTAATACTAAGACTAGCTCAATGCTTCATATAAGTTAGAATGACTTTCTTATCTTGTTCCATTCTGAACTACTTCAGAATATTACCTAGGACATTCTAAACATCTTTAGAATCAAGTCTAGGAAGCATCCGACAATAATATTTATTAAACTTGTCGATCTATCTTGATAGATTTAGTTGTTTAATAACTTGTTAAACTTCAACCATATTTACTAACTTAAATATTACTAATACCAGTCAACTCATTTATATATGTCATCCACATATTTCAGAATGATGATACACTCCTACTCAAATATGGCATCCATATATGGCATCCAGGGATTTCACTTATCTCCCACTCAAAATATGTCTCTTACATATTAAGTTTTAGCCAAGCCAATATGCTCCCACTCAAATGAAAGTATTCTCAATAATCTTGGATATTCCAAAATTCTATGATCATCATCAAATTGAGAATTCCAACTTTGAGTTCCCAATATCCATATATTGCTAGTGTAAATCCAATAGACTCAAGAATCACTACATTTGTAGTCGACTCCTTGAATTTGTCCAAACATGCTTTCGACAAATCGGGCTTTATGTCTTTCATTAAGTTTCATTTCTTTCTTATGACTTTATAGTCATTTAGAAATATCAAGTAAATATCTTTACTTAATAAGATCAAGTAACATATTACTTTTCAATCTTAAATGTAACTTAATATATGATTTTTATGACTCCTAGACATTTATCGCACTTAGGTCCATCACGCTTCTTTGTATTCGTAGATATGTCTTGTTCAAATAACATGACAAGTGAATCAATAATATAATTCCGCAAACTTGTAGAATATATATTTTTGAATCCTACTTTCTTTTGTAAAAGTATTCGTTGAAACTTTATGATCATTATCATTAGTTTCTCCTCTTTTGTAGAGTTTGGTTTCACGAAACAAATTTCACTGCACCACTCAACAATAAGGAGGTAAGGTAAAATACCTTGTTTTGATCTTTTACTTTCTTCGACCTGTATCTTCATCAAGACACGTAAACTTAGGACAATAGCAAGTTTGCCTTTTATGGAACATGTATTCAAAGTTGCCTAAGAATACACTACAAAGACTTGTTTATTCGCCACGATTTCAAATTATCGAAACCTCTAGAAACTCAAACATGCCATAACTCTTATAGTGTTGTTTCTAGGAATCTTTTAGATGTTTCTTTGTATTTCAAATGAGTGTTTTCTTATTTCTATCTTTAACTCTAAACAGCAACAATAACCCTGATAACAGATAATACTAGACCATATGTATGTAATACAAAATGATTATGATGCTTAGACATATCAACACCTTGAATTTGTCCAATTGTCATAATTTGTGAAACATCTTTCACAAGTACTTTTATGCCAAAACTTAACTTAAATACTTTAGTCACGTCGATCAAATTGAAGAGACTTTGTATTCCTGTTAATTCCATATCCTACTTTGTTTTGAACTCACTTGAACAATTCAAAATGTTTCAAAACTTATGTTTCATTAAGTAAATACACCTATTAACTTAAGTCCACAATGAAATAATGATTTCCACTATTTGTTGAAAATACGATACATAACTATGTATAAAATTCAATATTTCTTCGCATATCACTATTTTACCAGAATGCGGAGTTTTAGTCATTTTGCCAAACGAGACATTGTTTTTGCAAAGTCTCTAGATCAAATATCCAAGACCCCGATTTTCATGTAAATGAAAAACATGCAATAACCATCATGACATAAACAATAGTGTCATTTCATTATTAACCTTTGGATTTCTTTTGGCATTCTAATCCTTTATAAATGCTTAACCTATTATCGTTAACATAATGATGTGAATAACTTATTTATAATCGCAATGTGACCATAAAGGTATTATTCATAAGAATAGTACATATAGCTTGTAACTTATTTATATGAATAATTGTCTCGCCAAAAGCAAGACACACAAATAAGGATTATATAATTATATTCAAGTCCACTAATCCAAATGATAAATCCTTGAGTAAAGGAGTGATGTTGGCCATCAACTAGTTTGCTTGCCGTCATCAAACCACATTGCTTCAATTCAAGCAATTCTAAAGAAAAACCATCATGTTTTTCACAAAACGGGACAAGTATCCAATACTTTGTAAACTGCAACGAGTTTTGCAAGAATTATATTTATAACTTTGTATATCTTACATATACCCTTTTGCATCCATGATATCCATTTCAATCAAGCCATTCTGAGTGTTCTCAACTCTAATGCAAGATTGCTGAGTGATTCTCCAAATATTCTGTTTTCATCCATCACGGAGGAAAACTCGTCCAACGACTCATACTTTATGTGCCTGATTTTGCAGAATACAAAATTGCAGTCCAACTCTCCGTCGAATGGAGAACGAATCCTTGGATGATAATGGAGAAAACACAAACATTGTGGAGTCATCGGACTATCTCATGTTGGTTGTTGTATCAAGAAGAGAAGATCAGCTTATTACGAGGATATACCTGGAGCGTGGGTATTAATTTATGAAGTTGGAACCTTCTGCTAAGTTTCATATCAAGAAAGAAATTTCCCATGGTCGCAAAGGACCTCAATGAGATAGGGCATGATCTACTAAGATATTTGCAAATAGACATCTAGACTTAGTTCATCATATGAGTTCAATTTATAATTGAGATCCCACTAAAATAGACATCCCCTGGACGATTTTAGCGATCACACGATCCCAATTCACTATGCAACCCCCGATCGTCACGGCCAGAAACATAGCTGTAAAGGTAGAATTCTCCAATGTCAATCACATCATCCATGTGACTCATGCTCGTTATTTCGATCTCTTGTAGTACGGGGCCACACTACAAGAATTTTTTCCTTCCACAATGACTGGGCCCTTCGATCGTCATAGAAGGCGCGTCTCCGCGACGAAATTCTTGGCTCAACTCTGGCCGTTGCAAACTTTTTTTCCGGTTTCATGCCCCTGTACTACGACGAAACCGCTAAAAACATGGACGAAGCTCGACGGGTGCGTGGCAGAAGTAAGATTTCTGCTTCCTCGCGAGATGTTGACTCGCCGAAGTATTTTTTTTGCGTATGGGTCCCGGACATCAGTGACTCTAGCGGACCAAAATTTTCGGTCATGTCTCCCTGATTTGAACTTGATAACGTTGTTCGATGCCTATTCCATTTAGTCAGGCTGTTGGGTCCCGCATGTCTACCTCACATTAGAGGAATCATGTGTATGATGGAATTTTTTTCCTTCGTGTTTCGAACTTGGTAGCGTCGCTCAATGCATCTTCCATTTAATCAGGCTGCTGGATGCCATATGTCATCCTCACACTAGAAGAAACGTGTGCATGATGGAATTTTTTCCTTGGCTCGTGCCTCCCTCATATGAACTCGATAACGTTGCATGATCTATCTGCCATTAATCATGATACTGGGTCCCACATGCCAGCCTCTCATTAGAAGAATCGTGTGTATGATGGATTTTTTCCTTCGCTCCTGCTACCCTGTTACGAACTTGATTATGTTGTCGTTTAATCATGCATATGGGCCCACATGTAATCCTCTCATTAGAAGAAACATCTGTATGATGGATTTTTTGCCCTCGGTCGTGCTAGCATGTTCCGAACTTGATAGCGCCGCCAGATGCATAATCACGCAGCTGGGCCCCATGTGTCATACTCTCATTAGAAGAAACGTGTGTATGATGGAATATTTGCCCTCGGTCGCCCCTCCATGTTAACTTGATAGTGTTGCTCGCTGCATCTGCCGTTTATTTAGGCTGGTGGGTCCCATATGTCAGCATCTCATTAGAAGAACGTGTGCATGTTGGACTTTTTTCTCGCCCGCGCCTTCGTGTTTCGAACTTGGAAGCATTGCTCGATGCATCAATCGTTTATACAGGCTATTGGGTCCCACATGTTAGCATCTCATTAGAAGAACCGTGTGCATGTAGGACTTTTTTCTCACTCACACCTCCGTGTTTTGAACTTGGCAATGTTGCTTAATGTATCAATCGTTTATACAGGCTGGTGGGTCCCATATGTCAGCCTCACATTAGAAGAATAGTGTGTATATGCTAGAATTTTTTCTTCTCTAGCGCTACCCTGTTTCGAACTAGATAGAGTTGCTCAATGAATCTGCTGTTTGGTCACGCTGCTGGGTCCCACATGTCAGCATCTTATTAGAAGAACGTGTGCATGTTGGAATTTTTTCTCTCTCACGCCTACCTTATTCGAACTTGGAAACGTTGCTCGATGCAGCACTATATAAGGTCTCTCTGGTGGGTCCCACATGTCATCCTCTCCGTAAATGAAACGTGCTATGATGGACTTTTTTTCGGTCGCCTCCATTGTTCTGACTTTGGTGCGTAGATGGATCCTAGATGTCAGCAACCTCTGTGCAGGAAATGTGTCTATGCTGGGTCCCAGATGTCAGCCTCTATTTGAAAGAAACGTGTGTATGTTGGACTATTTTTCGGTGTCGGGGGAATAACCCCCGGTAGGGTCATAAGGGGTAAAACATTTCCCATCTTGGCTTATGCCGAGTAAAGAATAACTCTGGTCGGGATACAACGGCCGGGTAAGAAGGTCGAGTGCGGCCGACATAAGAATTATGTCGGCCCATATAAGACAAGTTTGTTTGCCTTGCAGGAAGCAACGAGCTGAGTCTCACGAGGGAAGGCCGAGTCAGAAAGGACACGTGGCAGGTTTCTGAGTAAGATTCAGGAGGGACCATGGTAAAGCATGGTAAAAAGAGAAGGGCGACGTCGAGTGACAAAAAAGGAGCCGGGTGACGCTCAAAGAAAGGGCTGACGTACAAAGCCATGGTATGATGCCAAAAGAGCTAGAGGCTACGTACGAGAAGACCGTTAGCTGTATAGCTTTGTGGACTGGGTCAAGGGGCTCGGGGATGGCCCATTACCCGGCCCGCACAGTGAGGACCAAGATCCAAACAGTAACCCTAGAACCCAAAGGGATGAAACCTAGCTAGCCATCGCCTATATAAGGACGAGTATAGGTAGGGTTTAAGGAGGTTGGACCAAGTAGGAAACTAGTGCCCTGAGGCTATGCCAAAACAGCTCAAGGAGCACTTGTAAACTTCTAAGATCAATAAAAATCATAAGTGTGGAGAGTTCATCATGTTCTTCGTGCGCGGCTAGACCGTGCACTCCCTCCCCGGTTACCTCAAGCGTCCAATCGACCCCCAACTTAAACCTACCCATGGCATCTGTCGTGACACCACCATGACAGTTGGCGCCCACCATGGGGAAGAAGCAAGCGCTTGCTGGAGTCTTCATCTGGATGGGCAACATCATCGCCAAGACCGGCGAGCGCGTCTACTCCGGCCTCATCCAGAGGTTCGGGGCACTCAACTTCGTCAGCGACAACGCATGCTGCTTCGAGACTAAGCCGTTCCCTAGGGGCGGTCGCTTCATCAAGTTTGGCGTGCATCGGGTCTATGTCGCGGTGTGCGTGGAGCGCGCATATCCGGAGCGCGTCATCCTGGCGCCGGATCCACCTGCGGTTCCAGCCGCAGGAAAACTACATCAACTCGTCTCCGTCGAGGTAATGTTGACAACTACAAATCCCCCAGCACCTCCAGTAGTCCCTGTGATGAATGAGGATGCTGAGGGAGGAAATCCAGAAGAAACGCCAAGGGCGGCAAGAACTACAAAAGCGCCGCTAGAAAAGCTAGAGAACATAGCTAGGAGTAAGAGAGCCAAAGAATTGCAGGAAGCAATGGAAAAACTAGCAGAGCCAGTAGCATCAGCAGCTGATCCGGCACGTATGCAGGCCGAGTTAGAGGAGGCCAGGATAAAAGTCCTGGAGAAGGCAAAGGAATTAGTGCAGTTACAACAAGATGTGGATATCACAATTCGAGAGCTCAACTCGGCAAATCGAGTCAAGGGCGCTAATACCCGACTTGATGCAACAAGGTTGAGAGGAAGAAACCTCAATGAAGAATTGGTGGACGCAACGTCAAAGATAACACCAGAAAACAGCAACGAAACAGCCATGCGGCCGACATACAACACTGCGGTAGCAAATCTGAGAGTAGTAGAGGCAGTGATGGCTGAGCTTCCCCATCTGACGGGTGAGGCAAAGAGAAGACAACAGGAACGAGTAAATGAATTGGTAAGAGCAGCAGGGATGCTGAATGAAGCGTACTATAGGGCGAATCCGGGTATAGCTAGGAGGTCACAGCTGGTTCACTCGGCAACTCCCATCCCGGCAAGGTCAGCAGGCCATACAACCTCTTCACCAGGAGTGGCGCCGAGACAGAGAAAATAAAAAAGTGTGGATTTAGGAAGGAACAAGCAAATGGTTGCCTATGACCCGATAGTGGTTCAAGGAAACCCGGCTCGTGCCCAGGGAATAAGAAGAAATATCATCCAGGGAAATGAGAACCAAGAAAACGCTGGCCGAGAAAGGCAAGCAGGACAAAGAAATGACAATGTGGGGGGGGAGAACTTTGCACCTCAGCCAAGGCGTGGGACTCACTCAGCAGGAGGAGGAAACCTAGCTCCGAATCCTCCGCCAGCTTAACCCGAAAAGAGACAGCAAAGCGCAAGAAAAGCAGTGCAGCAACCTACAGACCCAAATGCCAACAGATACAATGATGGTTATTCGGCAATAGTTAATGATGGGTATGAATTGCCGAATCATGTGTACCAAGCGATGGGAGCAAGACTCGGAGGCAGAAATCTTCAGCCGGATGATGCACGGCTAAAGCTCGACCGGATAAAAATGGCAAAACTGATCGAATCGCAAGGTCCACAGGGTCCACCGTGTTTTGGCCCAAGGATCATGAAGGAGCTGCCAGTGCCAAACTTTTAGATGGCCAGAGGAACAAAGACTTACGATGGAAGCACAAAGCCAGAAGACTGGCTCATAGATTATGGAACAACTGTAAAAATCGCACAGGGAAATTTGAGATGGGCAGTGCGATATGTGCCACTGATGCTAGAAGGACCAGCAAGAGTGTGGCTGAATAATTTGCCACCCGGAAGAATCAAAAGCTGGATTGATTTTTAGGAAGCTTTCGTGAGAAATTTCACGAGCATGTACAAGAGGCCAAATCACCCACAACAGCTAGCTATGTGCAAGCAAAGGCTGAATGAAACATACATGGAATTCCTCACAAGGTGGTGCATAATGCACAACTCATGTGAAGGGGTAATCGAGTCTCAGGCCATTGCATGGTTTGCACAAGGATGCAGACATGGAAGTGTACTGTGGCAAAGGTTACAGAGAGATATGCCAGCAAGTTTGGCAGAAACAATAAGAATCACCGACTCATACGCGATAGGAGATCCGACTCAGCCTCTGCTTATGTCGGAAGACGGCATGACTGAGACTCGGATCTATGATGCAGCCGGGTCACAAAGGCGCCAGGAAAGGGCCGAGTATAGAAGCAAAAGAAGGGATGAGAGACCAGATTACAGATATGGTTCAACTCAAGTTGCAGCTGTGAGTCAGGATCTTCCAGATGCTAGAAGTAGCCAACGTCAAAGAACAAATGGGCAACGACAGTGGATACCAAAAAATGATGGCAAAAAGCCATATGAACAAATAAAGCAATACCAAGACAGGCAGAAGTACACTTATGAGATGATGTTGGATCAACCGTGTAAGTTCCACACGCCAAGTATGAGTAAGCCGGAAAATCACACAACAAGACAGTGCACTTGGTTTCAGAAGGGAGACAGAGTGGACTCACCGACTCAGCAGTTACCACCACCTCCCCCTCCACCGCTCACAGGAGGAAATGCTCAAGCTGTTGGAGTTGATCATAGATATGAGAACAGGCAGCCGAGATATCATAACCAGGAAAGAAGGGAGGCTGTGCATCAGGTGCATAACCCAAGAGGTGATGACGCTCATGTCGGCCATTGAACCAGAAATGAGTACAGAGAACATCACCAGAGCTATGTCGTATTTGTCACAGAGCCGAATGACAAGAAGAGTCATCAGAGGCGAATGATGGAAGTAAATTCCACAATGCCAACAATTCCAAAGTACATGCATTGGTCTGAACAGGAGATAACTTGGAGCATAAAGGATCACCCCAAGATTATGCCAACCCCAGGAGGTTATGCTCTGGTCCTAGATCCAACATTCATGGGCCCTGATATCAATGTGAAGTTCTCCAAGGTATTGATTGATGATGGCAGTAGCATCAACATCATGTACATGGATACCATGCTCAAGTTAGGCATCACTATGAATATGATGGAGCCGACTAAGACAACTTTCCATGGTATTGTGCCGGGACTGTCCTGTGAGCCAATTGGCAAGATCTGGGTTGACGTCTTATTTGGCAACAGAGAAAATTGTCGCACTGAAGCCATAGAGTTCGAGGTGGTTGACCTGGTCAGCTCATACCATGCCTTACTCGGCAGGTCGGCTGTGGCAAAGTTTATGGCTACTCCTCACATTGCTTACTTGAAGATGAAGCTGCCAGGTCCGTGTGGATTTATCACAGTTGAAGGAGATTACAAAAGATCCATTGCATGCGCCTCAGCTGGGTCTTCGCTGGCCGAGTCACTGGTCATAGCGTAGGAAAAGCATCAAATGATGGAAGTTGCGGCAATGGCCAAGGCAACACAAATGTCTATGCCAGCACTCACTAACCCGCATGGAAGTGTATCTTTCCAAGCCACCAAGGAAACAAAGAAGATACAGGTTGATGAGGCCTTCCCAGAGTGCACAGTTACCATTGGTGATGGGCTATCTGACAAATAGTAAAGCGATCTCACCAGCTTCCTCCGTGAGAATCGGGATATCTTTGCCTGGTCCACACAGGACCTACGAGGATTTTCTGAGGGAGCTGGCTGAGCACTCTCTTCATGTAAGGCCAGATGCCAAGCCGGTGAAGCAACCCCTTCGCCGCTTCGCCGAAGATAGGAGGAAAGTGATAGCCACCGAGATAGCCAGGCTCTTGGCTGCCGGGTTTATCATGGAAGTACTGCACCTAGATTGGTTGTCAAATCTAGTCTTAGTCGAGAAGAAAAAAGATGACCCGAACGTGACAGTGGTGTGGCGCATGTGTATTGACTACACGAACCTCAATAAGGCGTGTCCACAAGATCCATTCCCCTGCCATGGATCGATCAAGTCATTGACTCTACTATCGGGTGTGAGTTTTTGTCATTTGTGGATGCGTACTCTGGTTTCCACCAGATACCACTGAATCCGAGTGATCAAATAAAAATATCTTTTATCACCCCTATGGGGCTTATTGTTATTGCACTATGCCATTCAAATTGAGAAATGCAGGAGCAACATATCAAAGATGCATGCAAAAATGCTTGCAAGATCAACTAGACAAAAATGTTCAAGTATACGTCGATGACGTGGTGATAAAAACCAAACAAAGTCATACTCTGATTGAGGACTTGCGTCAAACATTCGAAAACTTAAGAAGATTCCGGATGAAACTTAACCCGAAAAGGGCACATTTGGTGTCCCGACTGGAAAATTACTTGGGTTTCTCATATCCAGCCGAGGAATTGAGGCTAACCCGACAAAGATCAGGGCCATCGAAAGAATGGAATTGCCGAAAACCCTCAACAATGTCCAGAAGTTTATAGGATGCCTGGCCTCTTTGAGTAGGTTTATCAGTCGGCTAGGCGAAAAATCCTTACCATTATATCAACTGATGAAAAAATCAGACAAATTCACATGGACACAACAAGCTGATAGCGCTTTCCATGAACTAAAAAAGATGTTGGCAACATCACCAATATTAGCGTCACCACTATCCAAAGAGCCAATGCTGCTCTATATCGCAGCAACCAACAGAGTTGTCAGTGCAGTGATAGTGGTAGAGCGCGAAGAAGAGGGCAAATTAGTCCAAAGGCCAGTTTATTACCTGAGCGAAGTTCTCTCTACATCAAAGCAAAATTATCCCCATTACCAAAAGATGACGTATGGGGTGTATATGGCAGCAAAAAAGCTAAAGCAATATTTCTAGGAACACCCAATCCGGGTAATATGCGAGGCACCTATCTCGGATATATTGGGCAACAAAGATGCCAGTGGCCGAGTGCAAAAATGGGCCATAGAGTTAGCACCATACACTCCACAATATGACAGGCGAGATGCAATTAAATTTCAAACCGTAGCTGATTTCTTCGTGGATTGGGTGGAAATGCAATATGAACCACCACTCCCAGATCCGAATTACTGGAAGATGCACTTTGACGGATCCAAGACAAAGATGGGTCTGGGTGTCGGGATAGTACTCACATCGCCAAAGAAGGATCAGCTCAGATATGTGTTGCAGATCCACTTTGCTGCATCCAACAATGTAGCTGAGTATGAAGCACTTGTCCATGGAATAAAAGTGGCCAAAGAGATTGGCATCAAAAGGATCATGTGTTTTGGTGACTCGGACTTGGTTATCCAGCAAGTATCTGGGAATTGGGACGCATTGGATGCAAACATGGCACTGTATCTCTTCCATGTGCAACAAATTTCGGGATACTTTGACGGGTGTGAATTTCATCACATATCTAGGGCAGAGAATGAAGCAGCTGACGTATTATCCAAGTTAGGCTCATCTCGGCAAGCAATCCTACCAGGAGTAGCATTGGAACATCTCAGAAAACCATCGATCAAGTCGTCACCAGAGTCCGAGTCAATCAGGCTCATCTCGGCAAACGAGGAGTCAGACGTTGTGCCAATGGACATTGGCACAGGGGCAGGTTCGAGTAACTCGGGGACTGCTCCGCTCGACCCAGGGGTTGCCGAATCACACTCGGGGACTCCTCAGGTTATGTCGGCAGAACATGTGTCGGCTGAGCCAATAGAAATTGATGAAGAAATAGACCCGACACTTGTGATACCATCCTGGGCGCAACCAATATTTAACTACTTGAGAGATGGAACATTGCCTAATGATGAGATATTAGCAAGACAAATAGAAAGAAGAGCAAAGGCATACACAATAATTAACAAGGAGTTGTACAAAAGGAGTGTGACGAGCGTATTGCAGCGTTGCATAAGTCCAGATAAAGGCCAAGAAATACTGTTGGACATTCATCAAGGAGAGTGTGGGCACCATGCATCATCAAGAGCATTGGTAGCCAAGGCATTCCGACATGGATTCTACTGGCCAAGTGCACTGGCAGAAGCACAAGACTTAGTGAGGAAATGCAATGGCTGCCAGTGTTACGCGTCAAAGTCACACTTACCAGCATCCGAGTTAAAAACTATACAAATCACTTGGCCATTCGCAGTATGGTGCCTGGATATGGTAGGACCATTCAAACCAGCGAGAGGTGGCATGACTCACATACTAGTAATGGTCGATAAGTTCACCAAATGGATAGAAGTGAAGCCCATCAATAAATTGGATGGAAAAACAGTTGTCACATTCCTAAAAGATATAATCTTAAGATATGGTCACTCACACAGTGTGATCACAGATAATGGCACAAACTTTTCCGAAGGAGATTTCGCTCGCTCCTTTTGGAAAAACCGAATAAGACTTGACGTAGCGTCCGTCGCTCATCCAGAATCAAATGGACAAGTTGAACGAGCTAACGGCTTAGTTCTATCCGGGATAAAACCCCGCCTAATGGAACCACTCCAGAGATCACCTAGTTGATGGATCGAGGAACTACCCTCAGTATTGTGGAGTTTAAGGACAACTCCGAATCGATCAACATGCTATACGCTGTTCTTCCTTGTGTATGGGGCAGAAGTAGTTTTTCCTGCCGACATAGAGTATGACTCGCCAAGAGTAAGACAATACTCAGAAGCTGAGGTAAAAGAGGCTCGAGAAGATGGAGTTGACTTACTCGAAGAAGAAAGAGAATTGGCATTATCTGGATCCGCCATATACCAACAAAGTCTCTGATGCTATCATGGCCGAAAAGTTCAACCTCGTGTTTTCCGAGAAGGGGATATGGTGCTCAGACTAGTGCAACGCATAGCTGGGATGCATAAACTATCACCCCCATGGGAAGGACCATTCATTGTAAGCAAAGCATTGCACAATGACTCATATTATCTAATATATGCTCGTGAATCACAAAAGAACAAGGCGGACAAATCAGGTGATGAGACCAAAAGGCCGTGGAATGTGGCATTGCTCCGCCCTTTCTACACTTAGAAGAAGCAGTGTATGTATCTCTCTAACTCTCATATGTCGGATACTCATGCCGGCTATGTGCTGATAATAAAATGGCATGACTCGAAAAACTGACTCGGGGACTGCCCCTTATGTTTATTCTTGGAAATTCTATATCGGCTGGCGTTAACACTTAAACTTATCTCGGAATAAGTAATATTTACTCGTATAGAATCAACTCTTCGACTATGCTGTTGTCCGAAAACAGGGCTTCATGGCAAGCAAGAGGAAAGGATCAACGACGAGTAAGCATGAACATCGGATAAGTAAAGGCAGAAACGCGAGTTGGCTCTATGTATGTTGTTAACTAACCCACTGCAGGATATATTGGTTTGTATGTCGAATGATCCTAGGTCAAGTGGTCTAGTTTCATATCCACTAACTCAATCCTTAGAACTTTGAGACTCTAATGTCGAACGCCAAAAAGGTAGACAAGAGCTAAATTTAAGGAAAAAGGGAAACGACAAATGAAACTCGGGGACTTGCCCTCGGATGATTGGCATTCAGACCAGAATAAAAGTTTAAGCCTTAGCAAAAGGCGCGAATACCCGAAATAAGTGCACTGTATATTACATTTGCACCCGACATACCGGGAATCTCATCAAAGTTAAGTGTTTTTGACAAACCAGCCTAAGAAGCAGCTGGACTAGGAGGAGCGTTCTTGGGGCTGGAGCTGGGAGCATCGTCTGGAGCATCGGCAGAGTCAGGTGGAAAGCCGAGTCTGCAGGACCATCTGACTCGGTGGCTTTGCTGTCAGCATCGTCATCGTCGATAGTCTCGGCAAGCGGCTCACCAAGGTTGAGGAAGCTAGTCCCATCGCACCAGACGTGCACCAGAGCATACTCCACCATGGCATAGGCTCGCTCTTGGCGCTTCTTGATGAGCTCAGGCTGGTGGATCCACTTTCCTTCGTCTCTCATGTGCTAAAGAACATCAAGGTTGATGTCCTTATACCATGAGAGCACAAAGGCAAGGGCCTTGTCCGCTGCAGCTCGACCGGCCGACTCACGCCACTGATCCAGCCTATCCTCAGTCTGAAGCAACCTGGCAGCCAAAGGCTCAATGAGCATGGGCGCATCCTCATCCGGCCAGAGTATCCTAAACGCATGGATTGCCAACTTAAGCAAGTCGACGTCGCATGACTTAAGAGTGTTTGCATGCTCTGACAGCGCTGCAAGGTGCTCATCGATGGTGACCTCGCCGTCAGCAGGAGCTCCAGACTCGGCTCGAACTTTCTTCATTGCCCTCGGCACGATAAGTACAGTGAAAAAGAGTAAAAACTCACTACCGAGAAATGAGTTGATAGTGCCAAGCTTGCTCTGCCAGATCTTGGCCTTGGCCTGAAGAGCCTCCGGGTCTTGGTGCGCCGATTGAACTGCCAACTCAGCCTCCTTGAGCAGCTGGTTGGTCTTTTCGGTACTGGCAGCGTGCTGGCCATCCTTCTCGGCAAGTTATTCGCGCAGGCCCTTCCGCTCAGACTGGTGCTCCTGCTCCATATCCGCCATCTGCTTCTTCAGCCGAGTCACCTCGTGTTGCTCCTTTTGGAGTTCGATCCGGTGCTTCTCTGCTTATTTGGAGCATGTGACTCATCAGCAATAATAAGGCTATCTCGGATCCGTCAAGACAAAAATAGAGAAGGAATAAGCATAAATACGGAGCGGTCGCAAAATTTCTAAGAACTTACTTTCAGCCTCGCTGATCTGCAAGTGCAGCGCATCTATGGTAGAGTGGGCAGAAGCTGTGGAAATACAATGAGAAAAATTCAGGGAGATGAAACAAAGAAGATCTGCCGAATAAAAGCAAAACGAGTAAGAAAAAGTACCTTGGCCCTGAGTCTCAGCTTGCAGATCTTGGTGAGCAAGCTCAAGCTTTCTATACTCCCAGAGAGAGCCTGATGCACCTTAGTATGCTCATTATGTGTAAGCTACACAAAAAGATATAGTCGGAAGGGGTACAATCAAGCTTACAGCCGACTAAGTTCCTTATTTGGCAATAACCTCGGGGGCTAGGGATAAAAAATCCGACATGCAAATTTGGTAGGAGAAAATAAAAGTTGGGTTCAAACTCAGAGCTTACAGCCGACTAAGTTCCTTATTTGGCGGTAACCTCGGGAACTAGGGATCATGTATAATATAAAGATACTCAGTACACAAAAGAGTAAGTAAGTGGCATACCTCGTTCACTTGGTATGCTTTGGCCATCAAGGCGATGGCCTGCTGATTCATCTCTAAGACAGCCTTGGGACCTAGCTTCATCTTCTTATGGCCAGAACTGGAGCTCACTTCTTGCTCGTCGGCCGTGTTCTAGGCGAGGGAATAACACTCTGCGAAACCAAGGCCATGCCTGCTGAGAGTCCGAGTGAGGACTTGCCCTTTCTTCAGGGTAGTTCCCACCCTGGCACGGGTAGCAGCAGCGCTGGCATGCAAGGCACCAGCTCTGGAAGCGCTGCCAGATCCGGCAGCTGCAGATTCGCCCAATTGACCCGCCAAAGCGGGTGCCGTTGTTGTTGGTGTGGGCCGAATCTGTGGAGCGGTGCCGGGGGCGTGTACCAAGGTCAACTGCTTGGTCGCAAATGGCTTGTTGGATGTGGAGCGAGCGTGGCCTTGAGCAGCAGGCCGAGTCTGATCTTTAGATAGAGGAGCAGAGGGAGCAGGTCTCGGACTGGTTGAGGAAACATGAGCCGAATGAGCAGTCTCAACAGCAGAAGGTGGGGCAACAACTGGGTCAATAGGCAAACTGGTTATGGGAGAACCAACGACAGGGGTTTTCTCGGCGCCGATGTTACTGGTGCCAGGGTCAAGATTCTGTTCGGGTAAACTAACTGGAGAGCTAGGCCGGGTCTCCTCCGACGAGCGCGCCGCCAGGTCGGCCTCGCTCTGAGACGCATGAGTCTCAGTAGTGGGGGAAATGACCCGGACGGGGCTCTGCATGGCGGTGTCGGCGCAAGGAGGAGAAGCAGGCCTTAGCGGAGAAGAAGCCATGCTAGGTGCAGCTTGGCTAGCAGACATGGCCGCGCTGAGAATAAAAACAGAAGCCTATAAGAGGATAATCACGGAACAGAGAAATAAAATGAAAGGTAACGAACAGATAAACTTACCCGGAAATGGTCGGGTCACGCGGGGCGCGACGAGTGACCCGACGCCCAACGGTCTTGCGGGTCTGGGATAGCGTGGCAGCAGGAGGAGCGGCAAGATCAACTCGACGCTTCTTTGCAGGTTGAGTGCCGGAGGAGGCTCCATGCCGCTTAGTTGATTTGGCAGCGGGAAGCTTGCCATACCCACCTACAGCAAGGGGAGGTTCCTCGTGTACCTGGCCAACTGCATGAGTAAATAAAATGCTCAATGGGACAATTCAAAAAGTTAAGGTCAAAAGTCAAGTACCTCCAGAACTTCACAGTCCACATCATCATCGTCAGACCAATCTCGCAAGGGATTTCGAGTAGAGGTCTTACCTGAAGTAGAGGCAGCAGCGGCATGCAGGATTGGCATGAAGCACTCTAGGTCGAACTCCACCTCGTCGATGTCAGAGCGATCATCAACATAGCCGCCAGGAGGGACAGTACTGTCATCAACCTGGTGAACGATATTCTGCAAAAGATAAACAGAATGAAATTAATAAAGAAACAGGACAGAAAGTAAAAGCAAGGAAAGCCATGTTAGCGGGAATTCAGCGACTTGGATACTTACCCAGGGTACAGTCCTATCCCGGCTGAAAGGGGGCAGCTCCATGCCCAATTTTCCGCTAAGGTCAGCTTAAAGATGGAGCTGACTCGGCGGGCCACTGAGTTATGGGTGATCTCCAAAGTGGAGTGTCGGGTAGGATCTCGCGGGCCGCTCATGAAGAACATCTTGTGGCTTTTGGCCTGGATGGGGCTGACCCGGCGTGCGATGAAAGCACACATGAGATCCTCCTCAGATAAGTGGAAGTTATCATCCAGCGAGAGCAGCCTCTTGAGAATCCCATGAGCCTCGTTCACTGCGGCATTCTTGTCGCACGGGTCAACCTTCCATAGCTCCTTGCTGGGAACCTCATCCTTGAAGGGGAGAAGTCGGATGTAATCATTGGACCTGTTGTTCTTGACATAGAAAAAGGTTCTATGCCACTTCTTGCAAGAGTCAATTCTAGTGACCCGAGGGAAGATGGAGTCCTTCCTGGGCGTGATACTAGCGGCACCACACTTAGTGGGCCTCTTCTCAGCACGGGGAACGCCGGGATTAGGCACGACTTGTATTCGGAAATTAAAATACTTGGCCCAAAGAAGAATAGTGGGCCTGATGACATGGTAGCCCTCGCAGGCAGAGGTGAAACAGGAAAGGGATCCAATGGCATTGGCAGGCAAATGGTGAGTTTGAAGATGAAAAGTGGAGAGGAAAGAATTGAAGAAATTACTGACAGGGAGAGCGAAACCATGCTCGAAGTGTGAAAGGAAAACTACCCTTTCATTGGGCTCGGGCTTGGGGACGATCTCACCTAAGGGGAGGAGACAATTGACCTCGAGCGGGATGCGCCTGGTGGAGCGCAGCCACTCGAGTTCCTCCACCATGACCTCTGATCCCTCCCAGCCGCTGCGCTCGCCGACGGCGACCTCATGCTCCTCTGCATCCTCACCGGTGTCACGAGCATCCATGATGTCGCTTGGTTCTGGCTCTTCCGCTGTTGGAAGAGGCCTAGAGGCACGAGGACCCGTCATAAATTGGAAGGGGAAGAAGAGAATCGATGGAAAGAAGCAGCAGAAGAGAGGAACCACAAGGAAGCAGTTAGGATTTGGGAGGCGCGAGGAAGAAGAAGGCAAGGGGAAAACTGAATGGGCAAAGGCAGTTAAGTTCCCCTTGCCCCTACTTAAGGAGAGTAAAAACCCTAGGCGTGGGATCCTTCCGCATCGTGTGGCCACCCTGTGGCCGTGTATTCGGCCGAGTGAGCGCATCCGCGAGCGCCACGTGTAGGCGATACACGGAAAATCCCCAGCCACGTCACGCTGCGCGGGGCACAAGGCACATAGCGATGGGACTACCACAGTGACGGGGAGTTACCGCGCCACTGTCACTATGCGGTCAGGATTTGGGACAAAATTTGAGGCAAGCCATCCTGATTACAAGCTGTCAGTGACTAAGGCAAGCCAAAAATGACTCGGCAACGTCGAAAGTGACTCGACACGAGGCAAAAATGGCCCAGAAAGTCAATGATGAGACTCGAAAGGGGCAAGATAGACTCGGGAAATATCGAGATTACGCCAAACAGTGCGCCCTAAGCAGTAAATGTTGATAGAAAGAGAAGTTTTAAACACATTAAAGGAACCTGGAGACGCCTAACAACAAGAACTGCTAGGCCTCACTAGCTTCAGGGACTAATATCGGGGGAATAACCCCCGGTAGTAGGGTCATAAGGGGTAAAACATTGCCCAGCTTGGCTTATGATGAGTAAAGAATAACTCTGGCCGGGATACAACGGCCGGGTAAGAAGGTCGAGTGCGGCCGACATAAGAATTATGTCGGACCGTATACGACAAGTTTGTTTGCCTTGAAGGAGGCAACGAGCCGAGTCTCACGAGGGAAGGCCGAGTCAGAAAAGACGCGTGGCAGCTTTCCGAGTAAGATTCAGGAGGGACCATGGTAAAGCATGGTCAAAAGAGAAGGGCGACGCCGGGTGACAAAAAAGGAGTCGGGTGACGCCCAAAGCAAGGGCTGATGTACAAAGCCATGGTATGACGCCAAAAGAGTTGGAGGCTACGTACGAGAAGACCGTTAGCTGTATAGCTTTGTGTACTGGGTCAAGGGGCTTAGGGCTGGCCCATGACCCGGCCCGCAGAGTGAGGACCAAGATCCAGACAGCAACTCTAGAACCCAAAGGGATGAAACCTAGCTGGCCATCACCTATATAAGGAGGGGCATAGCTAGGGTTTAAGGAGGTTGGACCAAGTAGGAAACTAGTGCCCTGAGGCTATGCCCAAACAGCTCAAGGAGCACTTGTAAACTTCTAAGATCAATAAAAATCCTAAGTGTGGAGATTTCATCATGTTCTTCGTGTGCGGCTAGACCGTGCACTCCTTCCCCGGTTACCTCAAGCGTCCATTCGGCCCCCAACTTAAGCCTACCCATGGCATCTGCTATGACACTCACCACGAAATTCGGGTTGAGTCCGTCATTATGACCTTGGCAATTGGTAGATTTTTTTGCAGGGTAACATGTCTATGATGCAGCAGCAGTTTATCTAGGTCCCACATGTCAGTCTTATAGAGTACAAAAAATATTAATCTATACTCTGTTGCTGGGTCCCATATGTCATCCTTCTATGTACAGGAAACATGTCTATGTTGGGTCCCACATGTCAGCCTTCTTTGTGCAGGAAATGTGTCTATGTTGGGTCCTACATGTCAGCCTCTATTTGAATTAAACGTGTCTATGTTTGGTCCCACATGTCAACCTCTACTTGAATTAAAGGTGTGTATATATGTTGTACTGTTTTTCTGGTTGAGTCTGCCATCCTAACCTTGGCAACATTGCTAGATGCAGAAGCAATTTATCTGGGTCCCAGATGTCAGCCTGAGAGTACAAAAAAGATAACTCTATATTAACACAAATTGCCTAGGATTCGAACTCGAGACATCACCAACGGTCAAGTGGGTGCCTTGCCACTACGAAAGAAACATCTAATACAATAGAACCGTTAAGATTAACTATTATAACTTACGGATTTGTCTCCTTAAAAATACTTTTTTGACCATTTTTATCTCCCATTAAATAATAAAGCGGCGCTCCTGACAGCTAAATGAAAAATTGCAGACGCTCTAAAAAAACTGCAGGCAAATTTTTTTAAAAATATTGAGAGGTGGGTAACAATGGCCAAGAGGCCGAATTAAAAGAGTTCAGCTATTCTACATGGCTGCTCTGCTCTACATGGGCTATACTTCATAGGCTATTCTCTAGGGGATCCTTTCTCAAACTTCCCTGGGATGTGGTCAGCAGGCCCCTTACCCCTAAAAGGCCGAATTAAAATGTTCTAAGCTAAAGAGGGGATAAATGAGCTAGATTTATTCTCCTGGTATATAAAAATTGAATTTGGATGTGGCTCGTCCAGATTCGAAACAAAGACCTCAGAGAGGGAGGGAAAGAAATTGATAATTCGTTTTGGCATATATTTATATAAACTCTATAGTATAGTATAAGATAGAAAAATTATTGACAGATTCATAGTTTTCATTCAACAGCACTTGACCAATTCAGCAGTATTTCAAAGTGAGTGATTCAGCAATATAGACACTGACATACAATAGCAGTATGATACGTCGTAAACGTGTCTATAATTTTTTATGCTTCATGCTTGTTTAGTATCTACTTTGTTATGTTTTGTCTATACTTTGAGGTATTTTTATACACTTTATGGAACTAACCTATTGGGTAGATGCCTGTTTTCTGCCGTTTTTGGTTTCAGAAAAGCTAAAAAATGAATATTCTTGGAATTGGACGAGACAAAAGCCAAAGTTACTATTTTTCCCGGAGCGATACGGAAAATCGAAGAAGAGACGGATTAGGGCACCAGGGTGGGCACACCCTAGGTTGGCGTGAGCCCACCCAGGCCACGCCACTAGGGGGTGTGGCCCCATTGGCTGCCTCCTCGCATTGCCTCTTCGCCTATAAGAATCCCCCGAGGAGAAAACCCTAGATCATCAATCATACAGCCATGAAAACTTCCACAGCACCACCGCCACTGAAGGGGAGATTCGGGGGACAGAAGTCTCTGTTCTGGCACCCTGTCGGGACGGGGAAGTGCCCCTTAAGCCATCTCCATCGATCTCCACCACCATCTCCATCGTCGTTGCTGATTCCCAGGATGAGGAGGGAGTAGTTCTTCCTCAAGGCTAAGGGCTCTACCGGTAGCTATGTGTTCATCTCTCTCTATGCATGATTTTATTGTGGTCATGAGCTTTGTAATCAAGTAGATCTACTTTGCTACTCAAGTGCTTTAATAGATCTCCGACTCTCCCCACGGGTGTGAAAGTGACAGCGTGCACGCCGTGGTGGCACTTAGGCTAGAGTTCATAAATCCTTATCATGAGTATATTTTGAGTTGGTTGTCTCTATGAAATTATGGTGTTTGTTGGAACCATATAGCGCTCAAGGTGACAGTGTGGGGTTATCTAGATGGGGAAGGCGGACTTTGAGGAGTGATGTTATAGCCCTACCATGGATTAGAGTGTCCAACCGGAGAGTAGTTCAGAGTAGTATCATGAAGAGAAGATATTTATATGAGAGTGTTCACTAGTGAAAGTATGATCCCTAGGCCTTGTTTCTAAACATTGAAACACCGTTTGCTACTAGATCTGTTACATGTTTGCTTGTTGTTATCTTTATTTTAGTTTGCCTTTAGTCTCTCCCACGTAAACAACAAGTCAGAAGATCTTTTCTGGCACCGTTACCACTTGTATTTTACTATCTCTTCGTCAAACTAGTGCACCTATACACCTGACAAGTGTATTGGGTGTGTTGGGGACACAAGAGACTTCTTGTATCTTGATTGCGGGGTTGATTTAGAGGGATACCTTTGACCACTTCCTCTCTGAGTTCGATAAACCTTAGGTAACTCACTTAAGGGAAACTTGCTGCTGTTCTACAAACCTCTGCACTTGGAGGCCCAACAACTGTCTACAAGAATAGAAGCGCGTAGACATCAAGCTCTTTTCTGGCGCCGTTGCCGGGGAGGTAAGGTAAAAGGTACTCACATCCTCTTGGTTTGTGAGTGCTCGAAGTTATTTCCTTTAGATTCTGCAATTTTGTCTTTTTGTTTCTTGTTTTCACTAGTTAGGCTTAATTGGAAAAAAATAGAGAGCTTTATAGTATTTATCTTGAGTTAGGACATGAAGTGTTTGAAGAGAAAATTTAAAAACCTATGAAACTTTACTTGCATGCTAATAGAAATGTTATTAGTATGAATTCTTTGAACACCATTATTGCTAATGCTATGGAAACATCTAAGCTTGGGGAAGCTAGTTTTGATGAAAATGATCTTTTTAGTTCCCCAACTTTAGAGGAGAAAATTTTCTTTGATGATAGCAAACCTCCAATATATGATGATTACAATGATGAATATGATATTTTCAGTACACCTACTATTGAGGAGAAAATTTATTGTGATTACAATATGCCTCCTATATTTGATGATTATGGTGATGAGAATAATAATGATAGCTACTTTGTTAAATTTTCTCCCACTACAGTTAATAAGAATGCCAATTCTTATGTGGAGAGTAATGATTATTTTATGCATGTGGCTCATGATAAGAATGTTTTATGTGATATTTATATTGTTAATTTTATTCATGATGCTAGTGAAAATTATTATGAGAGAGAGAAACATGGTTTTATGCATCTCAACAATATTAAGTTTCCCCTCTTTATGTTGAAAATCTTAAAGTTGCATTTGTTTTGCTTTCCTATGCTTATTGTTTTATGCTTTCATAACTTGTTTCTGTACAAGATTCCTATGCATAGGAAGTGGGTTAGACTTAAATGTGTTTTGAATTTTCTTCTTGATGATCTCTTTCACTTCAATTCATATGTCCTATTTGAGTATCTTCTCAAACTATCAAGCCTAATTAAAGGCGGTAAAGGAAAGTACTTCTTGGGAGATAACCCAATAGTTTTCTTGAGTCTTGGAAGTTATTACTTCTATAATAACCTCTCCTTATCCTTTTTGTTTTGATTTTTGTGCCAAGAATAACCTCTAATGAGAGGGAAGTAAGATTTGGGGAGCTGTTGTCCTGAAACAGATTTTTGTGCTCCACCGTAAAAATTCGTATAAAATCTCTGTAAGTCGGATTGAGCTGATATTTTCTGAATAAATCCCCCAGGTTGTTAGCTAACTTTATTTAGTTCAACACTTTTTGATTTGAGCAACAGAATGTCTTCTAAAAAGATCGGTTTTTACCTGCTGGTCTATTTTGACAGATTTCTGCCATTATTGGCATTTGCCTCTTTATCGATTTCTTTTTGGGTTCTCTTTGGTAAATTGAGATTTTTGAGGGAATTGCTATAGTATCTTGTGTTTTTAATGAAAGTTTTGCTGTCTTAAAACTAAACCCAAAGGTTTATTATCTTTTGAATGCACTAATGTTGCTAATGAAGAATTGTGTGAAGTTTTGTATGAAGGAAAATTTTTAGGTGTAAGGAAAGAATGATGTAATGAGACGAAGAATGGAAAAAATCTCAAGCTTGGAGATTCCACCCGTGTCACCCCAAGAAATATTCAAGAGGTACAAGCGTCAAAGCTTGGGGATGCCCAAGGCATACCCTTCTTGATCAATAAAAATCTCAGGTCTTTCTAGACTTCGTTTTTATTGCTTCACGCACTGTTGTGTTGTTCTTAGAGCGTCTTTGTTCTTGTTTTTAGTTTTATTTTTCTTGGTTTGCTGCAATAATTTGGTTGGATCCCAACACACTTATTTTGGAGAGAAACACATGATACGTCGGAAACGTATCTATAATTTTTGATGTTCCATGCTTGTTTAGTATCTACTTAGCTTTGCTTTTTCCACACTTCAGGGTGATTTTTTGTATGTTTTCTGGAACTAACCTATTAACAAGTTGCCATAGTGCAAGTTGCCTGTTTTCTGCTGTTTTTGGTTCTAGAAACGCTAGTAAGGAAATATTCTTGGAATTGGACGGGACAAAAGCCAAAGTCAATATTTCACCGAGGAGAACACGGAGTCCAGAGGAGACACGAAGGGGCGCTGCACTGGCCCACCCAGGTCGTGCACAGGCGTGGGCCCACTGACGCCTCCCAGCCTCGCCTCTTCGCCTATAAGAAGCCCCCGATGCCTAAACCCTAAGCACCCGATCAATATTCCATGAAACCGTGTGTAGCCGCCGCCACCATTGTTCAATGAAATCAGAGGGGAGATCATCCCGGAGGCCTTCTTCTTCTTCATCATGCCAGCCTCCGGTATGAAGCGTGAGTAGTTCCACCTTGGACTACGGGTCCATATAGTAGCTAGATGGTTGTATCCCCTCCTTTGTGCTTTCATGTATAGATCTTGTGAGCTCCGTTCATGATCAAGATCTCATCTATTTGTAATCATGCATGTTGTGTTTGCGGGGATCCGATGGATATTGAGATTACTATGTCAGATTGATTAATGGTCTTGTCTTATTGATTCTATCAAGTCTGTGTTATTTGTGATCTTTCATGCTCTCCGTTATTAGTAGCTATCTTGGCCAAGTAGTTGCTAGTGACTCCAAGAGGGGGTATTTATGCTCGATAGTGGGTTCATGCCTCTATTTAATATAAGGGAAGTGACAGAAAACTCTAAGGTTGTAGATGTGATGTTGCCACTAGGGAGAAAACAACGGTCTCTTGTTCATGGAACAAGTGGATTGTTTACCTTACACACTTTGCTTAAAGCAGTTGTCTGTTGCTTGCAACTTAATACTGGAGGGGGTTCGGATGATAACCCAAAGGTGGACTTCTAGTCATAGATGCAGTTGGATGGCGGTCTATCTATCTTGTTGTATTGCCCAATCGAATCTCATATGATCTTTATGTCTAGTATTGCATTGTTATGCCTTGCTCAGTCCTGTCAATTGCCCTGCTATAATTTGTTTAACCTGCATGCCATGTTTGTTTATCTAAGGAGAACACCTCTAGTGAACTATGGACCCCGTTCCAATCTTTACCATTGATACATCTTCCACTGTTACTGTTTACTTTCTGCAAACCATCATCACCTTCCAAACCAAACAGTTAATCCTTTGTTATAGCAATCGGTGAGATTGACAACCTCACTGTTAGTTGGGGCAAAGTCTTGAGTTTGTGTTGTGCAGGTTTCCACGTTGCTTGCAACACCTTTGAGATGTTTCTTTCCTCCTACTGGTTCGATAACCTCGGTTTCTTACTGAGGGAAGACTTACTGCTGTGCTTCATCACACCTTGCTCTTGGGGTTTCCCGACGAAGCGCTCCCACGTTGATGCAGCGCCATCAAGATTTTCTAGCGCCATTGCCGGGGAGGCTAAGGACGTCTTCACAAGGGGAGTCCTCCTCAACCTTTCTCTTTACTTTGTTTTTGGTTTTCTTAGTTTCTTTTGCTTGGTTTTGTTTGCCTCTTTTTATCAAAAACTCTAAAAAAATTAGCTTGGTTTGGTTTGCTTTCTCTTATCAAAAGCACAAAAAAGTTAGTCCCTACTCTAGTTATCACCTTGCTCTAGCTCACCATGTTGTTCCACAAGTTCACCCTGAAGGACCTTTCGATAGGTAGTGGCTCCATAATTGGGAAAGAAAATATTGAAGATTTCTTTAATCATGTTAGCAAGCATGAGGATATTGAGGATAGATCTATAGCAGAACTTGCTCCTAATTATGAAATTGCTGCAGCTTCTTTAGTTCATATGTTGGAGGCTAGATTTGTTAGCCTTAACCCCATGATGCAAATTTTGTTCCTAAAAGTAAAACAAGAAAAGAATGCTGAAAAGAGAGAATTTATCCTTGAAACTTTACCAAAAGAGTTCCATGATGTTGCTAAGGAAGCCAAAAAGGTATTTGAGCGTTTTAATATGCTAGGCTCATGTGTAGATGTTGTGGGTACTTCAGATAAAACCAAACCTAGAGAGGAATTCAAGATACCCATACCCTTTAAGCTTGTTGGGATGCATGAAGCCTTTGAAAAGAATTTTGATTGGATTGTTCCTGAAAATCCTTTTGATGAAAGTAGTGAAACAAAGAGAGATGAGAAGGGATCCTCCAAAACTCATTTGGATGAGATACCTTTCATAGTTGAAGACTTTGCAAGTATTGATGTTAATGCTTCTTCATTTGAAAATACTTGATTTCTTACTTCTTGTGCCTAACTTAAAGGAGTTAAAGAAAAGTACTTGTTGGGAGATAGCCCAAGAGTTTTCTTGAGTCTTGGAAGTTATTACTTCAGTAATAACCTCTCCTTATGATTTTTTTTATATTTTTGTGCCAAGAATGACCTCTAATGAAAGGGAAGTAAGATTTGAGGAGTTGCTATCCCAAAACAGATTTTTGTGCTCCACCATAAAAATTCTTGAGGAGTCTCTGTAATCCGGATTGAGCTTAAAATTTACGAATAAATCTCCCAGTATGTTAGCTAACTTTAGTTAGTTCAAGACTATTTGATTTTATCAATCGAAGGTCTTCGAAAAAATAGGTTTCTACCTGCTGGTCTGTTTTGACCGATTTCTGCCATTATTTGCATTTGCTTCTTATTGATTCCTTTTTGGGTTCTTTTTGGGAAATTGAGATTTTTGAGGGAATTGCTTCAGTAGCTTATGTTTTTAGTGAAAGTTTATCTATTCCAAAGCTAAACCCAAGGGTCTATTATCTTTTGAATACACTAATGTTGCTAATGAAGATTGTGTGAAGTTTTGTATGAAGGAAAATTTTCAGGTGTAGAGAGAGAATGATGTAATAAGATGAAGAATGGACAAAAGCTCAAGCTTGGGGATGCCACCCTGGTGTCACCCCAAGAAATATCCAAGAGGTACAAGCATCAAAGCTTGGGGATGCCCAAGGCATCCCCTTCTTCATCAATAAAAAGCTCGGGTCTTTCTAGACACTTCGTTTTTATTATTTCATGCACTGTTGTGTTGTTCTTGGAGCGTCTTAGTTTTCATTTGCTTTGCTTAGTTTGTTTAGTTTGCTTGAATAAAGTAGTTTGGACCCTCGTTCTCGCTGTGTTGTTTCAAATAAGTTGATTGGTGTTGGAAAGGAGTAAAAAATTCTTGCGTGAATAGTGCAAGAGGAGCTTGTTTTGACTGTGACTTAGACTTTAGCATGTCATGCTAGGTGTTGTTTTGACCTTATGCTTAGTGATTATTGCTGTATCATGACTTGTTCAAACAATTGGGATTGCTTAGTGTGCCTTGAAATAATCATGCGTTATTTTAGCATACAAAAGCATAGTGTTATGGTATTCTCCTTTGATTCTTTGTTTGGGTTTACTTGGCACATGATCACACCATGTTATGACTATGAATAAGTCACCATAGCCTCTATGATCATTTTGTGTTAGACCCCCTCCTTTGTAAAGGAAAAGGATCCCTGTGATTGTAATGCTAGTCCCTGGATCAATGCTAGCATCCACAGTTTAACATGAAGTACACAGATACAAAGGTCATTTATTACATCCATTCCAGAGATTAAACATAGTCTTTTACAACTCAGGGCCAAAGGCCTAATTCAAGAGTTTTGGAATAAGTAAATAACACAAGTCTTCATCTTCATGTGCCACAGGCAAGCATGTTGAGTGTAGACTCATGACACCTAATCATCATCTGAATAACCTGCAACATCACAAGTTACAGCCACAGTGGGTCAATACTTTGGAATAGTATTGACAAGTGATACCTTAGTAATTTTAAGTGGACTAAAATACTATATGCAATTTGGCTAAGTGTAGCTTGGCTTGCTTTGCTCAAAATAGGTTTTTCCTATTAGTTGAAATCTCTAAGTTTTCTTTGATAAATCTTTTCCCAAGAAACCACCAATAGACATTGGGGTCCTTCACCCTTGTTCACCCACAAGTTTTACTTAGAAGTTGGAGTGATGAGATTCTTGTAGCTTCCATGTCTTGATGCTCAACTTGTCCATTGCCATGGACTTGGCTAAGTACTTAGATTTTTCCATCTACGGAGGTTGTACACTTTCCCCACTAGACTTGGTTTCCCAAGACAGGACCTTTCAGAAGCCTTTCCTTAGTCAAATGGACGCGCTCCATCCTATCATTCCCACTACCACCAACTGTCCAAGTGACTAAGTTCTAGCAACCTATATGATCATGGCAGAGCCCATATTGCCAAGTGGTTGCACTGTAAGCTTTCTCAACATTTGGCTTCCAAATCCCTTTGTGCCTGGGTGGCATACCACAAGTGAGATACACAAGCCAAATCCATGGCCTTGTGTAACCACTCAACACAAACCATTCCTTCCATTCCACCCAGGAGGTTTATTGACTTAGTTGTTTTATTAAGAAAGCATAAGTCTCATGACTTAGAAACATTTTCATCATAGCAAGTATAGTTTATACCAACCCTTGTTTGCTACTAGCTAGGCTAAGCATGGTATAGTAATCTTAACTTAGGAATTTTCCTAGCAATTCTAGCAACTACAACTACATAGGATTTCCCAGCATAGCATTTGGCAAAATTAACATGCAAGACTTAGCAAAATATTTCTAATGCTATACAAAATTATAGGGATGAAAATAACATGAAGTACCACTTGCCTTTGTAATGGGGAGAGTAGCACTCTTCACAATCACAGTCACTAGCAAAATCTACACAAACATTTGTAGCACAAAATTACATATAATTCATATACAAACAAAAATATGAATGCATGCATGCAAAAAAATGCTAAGTGATGATTTTTTGAAAACACACCAAGCAAGTGCATGATACAGAAACATAACCAAGTCAAAAGTTTGCTAACTAAACTTATTTAGCCCTAAGACAATTTGCTAAACAAAATCTATACTCCAAATGGACCTAAATATGTTTCTGCATACAAAGTCATTTTAACGGATTCTTTTTGTTAAACACATTGGAGATTCAGAAAGGGCTTGACTCACTGATTCCAACGGTATAAAATTTGCGAAATTCTAACGTGGGAAACTCAAGTTATAGTCCTTTGAAAATTTGATCTAAATCTGATTTTGAATTCTGTTTTTGAACTAACCCTAGACACGCATCGCAATATTACTGGCGCGTACCGGTTCGCACCGGATCACCCTTCCGCGCCGCAGGATCTAAACAAATCACACGGTCCTGAACGCATACCCCTTCGCTGATAAGTGGTTCTATCCTGTCGCTTGGATCTGGATCTAACGGTGCTCGAGCACGCGACCATGTCCTGGCGCGTGGCGTCGGCGGCGGAGTGCTCAACAATGGCGGCGCTAGCGTTCTAGGTCGCCCCGAGAAGGAAGGGGATGCTTACCAGAACCGCAGGAGGCTGCTGATGCTCAAGGTGGCGATGGTTCGTCGAGGGGCGCACGGACACGGCGAGGATTTCTCGTCAGAGTAGAGACAGACGTCGGGCACGGTCAGTCGTTGTTGTTGGCGAGGTTCCTCGTCGCGCTAAGCAAAAGTAAGGGTACAGTTAGATGCGCACAACGATGAGGATTCTAGGCGTATCAGTCAGAGGGCAAGGGGTGGTGGCTACTTACGGAGGGAGGTTGCCGGAGTTTGTGCAGAGAACGGTGGCGGCCAGTCATCGACGTTGCGGAAGCCACGGGTCATCACGAGGCAAAAGGAGTGTCGAGTAGTGATGACTCACGAACTTGATAGCATGAACTAGAGACAGAGGGGAACACGAGGCTCCCCGGAATTCGCCGGCGCCGGCGGCGGAACAGCGGCGGCGTCGTGCGAGTGGGCACTGGGTGGCGTGAAAGCGAAATTGATTAGGGAAATGGTCGCGAGGATGAGGGATTTTATAGCGAGGCTCGACAAGAAGCGCTTGTTGCATCAATGCCAATTAAGCTCGCGAAATCGGTCTTTGCAGAACGGCGGCGGAGGTCGTCTGCGGAATCTAGGGAAGACGGCGTGGAGAGGGCCTTCGTCGGTGGCTTGTGAAGTGTAGGTGGGGTCCGTTTAAATTGGCTGAGTGGGTGTGCTCGCGCGTGCAGAAGGAAAAGAAATTGCCCGGGTGGGCTAGTTGGGCCTGCTCAGATGCTGGGCTAGATTCCTGGCGCCTGGCCTTTTTATTTTGTTTGATCTTTTCCTTTTTCTAATACGATTTTCAGGAATGGTTTTGATATGAATTCAAACTCCTTTTGAATTCAAACTTTTCTAGAGTTTTTGCAGGGTGCAGTAGTCTCCAATATAGGTTTTAAGCATGTGGTTGCTTTGTATAGGTTTGGTCAAGCTTGGAGTATATAAAAAAAATCAGGGACATGCATCTGATTTGCAAAAAGTTTGAAAAAGGGTTTTTGAAATTATTTCCAAGTTGTACAATTGGTCTAAATTCTTCACACAATCCTTTCAACAATGAAGGCAAGCAACCAAGTTCCTAAACTTTCAAACATTCAAATGGTGATGGCCATTTGAATTAAATCTGCTTACATAAAATCATAGCACCATGTGCTTCTGTTTTTTCTGATATGAGTTTGAATATGATCTCAAATCTATATGCATGCATGAGTGATATGCAAACTTTGAAAACATGATTTTAGGGATGTTACATTTAGTCCTTGACTTGTAGTACCACTCTATGCTTTGATTAGTAATGTTTTGTCGCTCTACATGATTATGGCCATTATTGCTCTCTTAGTTGGTCGCTCCCAGCCTTTTGCTAGCCTCCACGTGTATGAGTAAGCTCTACTCATGCTTCCAACTCCCAAGAAACCAAGTTATTCCAAAGTGTCCACTATAAATTCCTATGCATGGTGTGTTACACCATTCCAAGTAGTATTCTTGTTTTCATCTATCTTCTAATTAAAAAGTATTTTGTTATATGAAAACTTAGTGATTAAAGCTCTCACGAACTTGATGGCACACTTTATTTTTCTTGCTCCTAATAAAATCAAATCATTGTGTCATCTATGTTGTATATGCTTGCACTTATACGTTGGAATTAGCAGAACCATGTTTTCATGGGGAACGCTTTCAACATTAAACTTGTACTTTGAATACAGTTGATATCATGCTCTTTGGTCTATGGATGTCGTCGGTGTGAAATGAAAGGGGAGCTTGTAAGTCCATGGAGTTATGTATTTTGTGTTAGAGAAACGCCTGGGCCGCTAGCCTAAGCCATGCCTAATCATGGTGGAAACTTGCAGCATCACCGCAGTGACATCTATGAAGCATTCTTCTTATAAAAAAGAGACTGAGGAAAAAGAGACATATTGAGAAAAGAGGAAAGAGAGAAAAAGCACCATATCCCATGGTAAATAAGAAGAATGCTAAGATGCTCATTTTTTGCTTGCCTTGTCATTTTTGTTATGGGAAAGCTCATGTACCATGTGCAAGGGGTACCCCGTTGGCGGTTCTCTGTGATACACATATACTTACTATGACAAGAACTTGCAAGTAACTAAACTTGAGTAGCATGAGGAGCGACCCTTGTATTCAAGGGACATGAGATTGCCAACTTATACTTTGTCAAGCATATACTCCATAGTTTGTTCACTTTAACCTTAATCACTTCAAGATGCTTATGATAGGGGCAATGAGGGCTCAAAGCTAACAAGTACCATAATGTTTGGAAGCTCTTTTTGAAACTTGAAATCCCTGCTACCCTTATGAAGGGCCTTTCTTCCACCATTATATTGAGTCTCCATCTTCTACCTTTAGACACCAGTTAAGAGAGCATAGTTGCCATTCTTAGTTCTATGTGCATTGTCCCAAAACTTATTGATTGATGCATATTGTTGTATTGATTTTTCTTGTGCTATTAGTATCTAGTCACTCTTATGAACTTTGAAGGTGTCATATGCATCTATTTTCTACTCCATGAGGGACAAGCTGAATTCCACTATGCCATGTTTTCTGTATGTGAAACAAACAAACATTTTTCAATGCATGTTATTCATGATCTTTGTGTGTAACCTTTCATGTTGCATGCATAGTTACTTTGTCTTATTGTTAGAACTCCATATTTCATGCACATGTTTAGAGTTCTTTGATCCCAGCTTTCAATGCTTGCAAATGGTTTGATCTTGGTTTTGATGGTGCATGTCACCTTAAAAATTAATCTTTTATCACTTACCTACTCGAGGACGAGCAGGAGTTAAGCTTGGGGATGCTTGATACGTCGGAAACGTATCTATAATTTTTGATGTTCCATGCTTGTTTAGTATCTACTTTGCTTTGCTTTGTCCACACTTCGAGGTGCTTTTTATATGTTTTCTAGTACTAACCTATTAACAAGTTGCCATAGTGCCAGTTGTCTGTTTTCTGTTGTTTTTGGTTCCAGAAAAGATAGTAAGGAAATATTCTTGGAACTGGACGAGACAAAAGCCAAAGTCAATATTTCACCGAAGAGAACACGGAGTCCAGAGGAGAGACGGAGGGGCGCCACAGGGCGGCCGCCCCCCCAGGCGTGGGCCCACCCTGGGCCGCGCCTTGGAAGGGTGTGGGCCCCCTAGCCGCCTCCCAGCCTCGCCTCTTCGCCTATAAGAAGCCCCCGATGCCTAAATCCTAAGCACCCAATCAATATTCCACGAAACCGTCTATATCCGTCGCCACCATCGTCCCTAGATCGAGGGGATCTGAAGCTCTTCCCGGCACCCTGCCGTAGGGGAGATCATCCTGGAGGCCTTCTTCTTCATCATGCCAGCCTCCGGTATGAAGCGTGAGTAGTTCCACCTTGGACTACGGGTACATGTAGTAGCTAGATGGTTGTATCTCCTCCTTTGTGCTTTCATGTCTAGATCTTGTGAGCTCCGTTCATGATCAAGATCTCATATATTTGTAATCATGCATGTTGCGTTTGCAGGGATCTGATGGATATTGAGATTACTATGTCAGATTGATTAATGGTTTTGTCGTATTGATTCTATCATGTCTATGTTGTTTGTGATCTTACATGCTCTCCGTTGATAGTAGGTATCTTGGCCAAGTAGTTGCTAGTGACTCCAAGAGAGGGTATTTATGCTCGATAGTGGGTTCATGCCTCTATTTAATCTAAGGGAAGTGACAGAAATCTCTAAGGTTGTAGATGTGATGTTGCCACTAGGGAGAAAACAACGGTCTCTTGTTCATGGAACAAGTGGATTGTTTACCTTACACACTTTGCTTAAAGCAGTTGTCTGTTGCTTGCAACTTAATATTGGAGGGGGTTCGGATGATAACCCAAAGGTGGACTTCTAGTCATAGATGCAGTTGGATGGCGGTCTATGTATCTTGTTGTATTGCCCAATCGAATCTCATAGGATCTTTATGTCTAGTATTGCATTGTTATGCCTTGCTCAGTCTTGTCAATTGCCCTGCTATAATTTGTTTACCTTGCATTCCATGGTTGTTTATCTAAGGAGAACACCTCTAGTGAACTAAGGACCCCGGTCCAATCTTTACCATTGATACATGTTCCACTGTTACTGTTTACTTTCTGCAAACCATCATCACTGTCGGGGATATTACCCTAGATACCCTAGAGTTGAGGTATAAAGAGACCTTTGTAAAAGAATAAACAATTTAGTAGAAAGAACGGGTGAAAAGATGTACTAAAAATAGAAGAAATAAGGATAAAACTGGTCTAGGCCGAGTTACACTTAACTCGGCCTGGTCAAAGTGATCTGAGACAGATTCTGCCCCTCCTGGGCCGAATTGACTAGACAAAAGCCGAATAGAATCTGCTATGTGCCGAATAAAGGAGAAACCCGCTTGGGCCGAACTACCTCACGCGGCCCATCATAGCTCGGCCTCCAGCCGAACCAACCTCGCCCAGCGTCTCCGCTGCGATCCCGAGTGGGCCGGCTTAGGGGAAGCTTGGCCCACCGCGAGGATTCTCAGCACCAGCCTTCAAGCTCGCCATTCCTGGGTGGGCCGGCATCCACCTCACCCCGGCCAGCCCACCACGGGCCTTCGTCTGCGCCGAGCCAAGCAGTACGCCCATCGCGGGATCCACCTTCACCGGACCAGTGACCCGTCTGGGCCACACTCGGCCCAAGCCAGATCTCCCTACAGGCCGAATAAACACTAACCCGACTGGGCTACCAAACAGTCCGGCTGGGCCCTCATCTTCTGCAATCAGGACCAGGCCGAATCAACTAGGAAGCAGGACGAATCACCGCTTCGTCTGGGTCGTTTGGGTCGAGTTATTTCACCCTGTATGCCCTCTTATTTGTCTCTAGATGTCTTCCTAACCTTCACAGCTACACGCCATCTATCCAAAACAACTCCACAAGCATCGTGCCAGTCTTGGGACGCCTCTGGCTCGGACTGGCACATGGCATAAGGAATATGCCATCGGCATCCAAGAATATGCTAAGGAATATGCCTTAGCATCTCCAAAGATGCCAAGGCATATGCTAAGGAATATGCCTTAGCATCTCCAAAGATGCCAAAGCTTATGCTGAGCATCTCCAGAAGATGCCCGGAATATGATGAGAAGATGCCAATCGTAGGGAGCAAGATTTGTCCCCTGGGCTCCTCTTTATAAGGAGCACCAGGAGGATCGTTCAAGAGGAGGCCCCGAAGGGCTCCTCCTCTCTCTGCTCAATAGGAGCTCTCCTTCTTCTTCTCCCTCCATTCTCACAGAGAGATCTAGATAGAGGCACAGGAGATACAGCTCAAGGAGCATGATTGTAGCCACAAGTATGGCAAGATTATAAGAGATTAGATGTAGAGGAAGATGTGTTATCTCCACATGAGAGCCTTAATCCTAGACACATTGTATTTCTCTTTGTTCATACGAGTGCGGTCTTCACTGCATCATCCCTCCCCGGATTCCTCCACGTCCATCGGCCCCAACTTTAGCCTACCCATGGCATATGCCGTGATACCACCACGCCATTTGGCGCGCACCCCAAATTTGAGCAGTGCCCAAGAAGGCTAGGAGTCAAAAAATTACCCAAAAGGGTTATAAAACATAGAAGTATACAGTCAAGGTACCACAAATCGAAAAACAACTCTAGGAACATTTTAATATAAAGCCTATGCGCGACTCTACGAGTCCCCCATAGCCTCGAGGACTAGTTCTTTGTGGATTTGTGAGACAAGCTCACTGATCTTTATTGATTATTGTCTTTGTGAGTTGTTTCAAATAAGTCGACTCGTGTCGGAAAAGAGTAGGAATCTTCATGCTTAAGTGGTACAAAAGGAAGCTTGTTTTGACTGTGGCCTAGAACTTATCATGTCATGTTCGATGTTGTTTTGACCCTATGGTTAGTGGTTATTGCTGTAGCATGACTTGTTCCAAACAATTAGGATTGCTTAATGTGCCTTGAAGGAATCATGCGTTGTTTTAGCATACAAAAGCATAGTATTCAGGTATTCTCCTTTTATGCTTTGTTTCGGTTGACTTGGCACATGCTCACACCATGTTATGACTATGAACAAGTCACCATAGCCTCTATGATAATTTAGTCCTTGACTTGTAGTACCACTTTATGCTTTGATTAGTAATGTTTTGTCGCTCTGCATGATTATGGCCATTATTGCTCTCTTAGTTGGTCGCTCCCAGTCTTTTGCTAGCCTCCACTTGTATGAGTAAGCTCTACTCATGCATCCAACTCCCAAGGAACCAAGTTATTCCAAAGTGTCCACTATAAATTCCTATGCATGGTGTGTTACACCATTCCAAGTATATTCTTGTTTTCATCTATCTTCCAATTAAAAAGTCTCTTTGTTATGTGAAAACTTAGTGATTAAAGCTCTCACGAACTTGATGGCACACTTTATTTTTCTTGAACCTAATAAACTTGAACCATTGTGTCATCTATGTTGTATGTGCTTGCACTTATACGTTGGGATTAGTAGAACCGTGCTGTCACGGGGAACGCTTTCAACACCTGTAAATATCTACCCAGTTGATATCATGCTCTTTTGTCTATGGATGTCGTCGGTGTGAAATGAAAGGGGAGCTTGTAAGTCCATGGATTTATATATGTGTGTTAGAGAAACACCTGGGTCGCTAGACTAAGCCATGCCTAATCATGGTGGAAACTTGCAGCATCACCATAATGAGCAATCTATGAAGCATTCTTCTTATAAAAAAAGAGACAGAGATTGAGAAAAAGGGAAGAGAGAAAAATATGAGAAAAGAGGAAAGAGAGAAAAAAGAACCATTTTCCCATGGTAAATAAGAAGATTGCTAAGATGCTCATTGTCTGCTTGCCTTGTCATTTTGATTATGGGATAGCTCCTGTATCATGTGCAAGGGGTACCCCGTTGGAAGTTCTCTATGATACACATGTACTTACTGTGATAAGAACTTACCGGTAACTAAACTTGAGTAGCATGAGGAGCGACCCTCGTATTCAAGGGACATGAGATTGCCAACTTATACTTTGTCAAGCATATACTCCATAGTTTGTTCACTTTAACCTTAATCACTTCAAGATGCTTATGATAGGGGCAATGAGAGCTGAAAGCTAACAAGTACCATAATTTATGGAAGCTCTTTTTGAGACTTGGAATCCCTGCTTCCCTTTTTTTATGAAGGGCCTTTCTTCCACCATTATATTGAGTCTCCACCTTCTATCCTTAGGCACCAATTAAGAGAGCATACTTCCCATTCTTAGTTCTATGTGCATTGTCCCAAAACTTATTGATTGATGCATATTGTTGATATTGCTTGTTCTAGAACTATATGTATCTAGTCACTCTTATGAACTTTGAAGGTGTCCTGTGCATCTATTTGCTACTCCATGAGGTACAAGCTGAATGCCACTATGCTATGTTTTCTATATGTGAAACAAACAAACGTCTTTCAATGCATTGTTATTCATCTTCTTTGTTTGTAACCTTTCATGTTGCATGCATAGTTACTTTGTATTATTGTTAGAACTGCATCTTTCATGCTCATGTTTAGAGTTCTTTGATCCCAGCTTTTAATGCTTGCAAATGGTTTGATCTTGATTTTGATGGTGCATGTCACCTCAAAAATTATTCTTTTTTATCACTTACCTAGTCGATGACGAGCAGGAGTTAAGCTTGGGGATGCTTGATACGTCGTAAATGTATCTATAATTTTTGATGCTCCATGCTTGTTCAGTATCTACTTTGTTATGTTTTGTCTACACTTTGAGGTATTTTTATACACTTTCTAGAACTAACCTATTGACAAGATGCCACGATTGCGGTTACTGTTTTCTTACTGTTTTTGGTTTCAGAAAAGCTAAAAAATAAATATTCTCGGAATTGGACGAGACAAAAGCCAAAGTTACTATTTTTCTCAGAGCGATGCGGAAAATCGAAGAAGAGACGGAGTAGGGCACTGGGGTGGGCACACCCTAGGGTGGCGCGGGCCCACCTAGGCCATGCCACCAGGGGTGTGGCCCCACTGGCTGCCTCCTCGCATTGCCCCTTCGCCTATAAGAAGACCCCCGGGGTGAAAACCCTAGATCATCAATCATACAACCATGAAAACTTCCGCAGCGCCGCCACCACGAAGGGAGATTGAGGCAGTCTCTGTTAGGCACCTGTAGACGGGAAGTGCCCCCGAAGACATCTCCATCGATCTCCACCACCATCTCCATCGTCGTTGTTGATTCCCATGATGAGGAGGAAGTAGTTCTTCCTCAAGGCTAAGGGCTCTACCAGCAGCTATGTGTTCATCTCTCTCTATGCATGATCTTATTGTGGTCATGAGCTTTGTAATCAAGTAGATCTACTTTGCTACTCAAGTGCTTTGATAGATCTCCGGCTCTCCCCACGTGTGTGAAAGTGATAGCGTGCATGTCGTGGTGGCACTTAGGCTAGAGTTCATAAATCCTTATCATGAGTATATTTTGAGTTGGTTGTCTCTATGAAATTGTGGTGTTTGTTGGAACCATCTAGCGCTCAAGGTGACAGTGTGGGGTAATCTAGATGGGGAAGGCGGACTTTGAGGAGTGCTGTTAAAAATCGCTAGATGGCCCCATCTAGAATTTGAGGAGTAATTTGAGAAGTCCGCCTTCCCCATCTAGATAACCCCACACTGTCACCTTGAGCTCTAGATGGTTCCAACAAACACCACAATTTCATAGAGACAACCAACTCAAAATATACTCATGATAAGGATTTAATCTATTAAAGCACTTGAGTAGCAAAGGCATCCATTTGACAATCTCATGACCACAATAAGAAGATGGTGGTGGAGCTCGATGGAGATGGCATCTTTTCAATAGGTTAGTTCCAGAAAGTGTATAAAAATACCTCAAAGTGTAGACAAACATAACAAGTAGATACTAAACAAGCATGGAGCATCAAAAATTATAGATACGTTTACGACGTATCAAGGATCCCCAAGCTTAGCTCCTGCTCGTCCTCGAGTAGGTAAGTGATAAAAAATAATAATTTTTTAGGTGACATGCACCATCAAAATCAAGATCAAACCATTTGCAAGCATTGAAATCTAGGATCAAAGAACTCTAAACATGAGCATGAAAGATGGAGTTCTAACAATAAGACAAAGTAACTATGCATGCAACATGAAAGGTTACAAACAAAGATCATGAATAACAATGCATTGAAAGACGTTTGTTTGTTTCACATATAGAAAACATAGCATAGTGGCATTCAGCTTGTCCCTCATGGAGTAGCAAATAGATGCATAGGACACCTTCAAAGTTCATAAGAGTGACTAGATACATATAGCACAACAACAAGCAATATCAACAATATGCACCAATCAATAAGTTTTGGGACAATTGACATAGAACTAAGAATGGAAATTATGCTCTCTTATTTGGTGCCTAAGGATAGAAGGTGGAGACTCAATATAACGGTGGAAGAAAGGCCCTTCATAGAGGGAAGCAGGGATTTCAAGTTTCATCAAGAGCTTCCAAAAATTATGGTACTTGTTAGCTTTCAGCTCTCATTGCCCCTATCATAAGCATCTTGAAGTGATTAAGGTTAAAGTGAACAAAATATGGAGTATATGCTTGAGAAAGTATAAGTTGGCAATCTCATGTACCTTGAGTACGAGGGCCGCTCCTCATGCTACTCAACTTTAGTCACCGGTAAGTTCTTGTCATAGTAAGTACATGTGTATCATAGAGAACCGTCAACGGGGTACCCTTTGCCCCATGATACAGGAGCTATCCCATATCAAAATGACAAGGCAAGCAGACAATGAGAATCTCGGCAATCTTCTTATTTACCATGGGAAAATGGTTCTTTTTTCTCGCTTTCCTCTTTTCTCATATTTTTTCTTTTTCTCAATCTCTATCTCTTTTTTATAAGAAGAATGCTTTATAGATTGCTCAGTATGGTGATGCTTCAAGTTTCCACCATGATTAGACATGGCTTAGGCTAGCGGCCCAGGCGTTTCTCTAACACACATACATAACTCCATGAACTTACAAGCTCCCTTCATTTCACACCGATGACATCCATAAACAAAAGAGCATGATATCAACTGGGTACAATGTACAAGTGCAATGTTGAAAGCGTTCCCCATGAAAGCATGGTTCTCCTAATTCCAATGTATATGTGCAAGCATGTACAACATAGATGACACAATGGTTCAAGTTTATTAGGGTCAAGAAAAATAAAGTGTGTCATCAAGTTCGTCAGAGCTTTAATCACTAAGTTTTCACATAACAAAGTGTCACATCCCAAGATTTTCCAAATCTTGTAATGTAAAAAATAAATAAATAAAATAAAATTTTGTTGAAATTTAGGGTGAGAAGAAAGTTTTGATTCCAATTGGAAACATCCAAACCTATTTTGATCAAATAAATCCTAAAGGGATTTAAAAAGTTAAACAATTAATAAAGAAATTTTTAATAATTGGAATTACTATTTTGGATCTTTTAATAAAAAGATTTGGTTTTTCAAAAGAAAAGGTAGAATTATAAATAAGGATTATTTTATAGAGCCAAATTAAATCTTGGCCAAGCTTTTGAAATAAAATATTTCTATTTGATAAAAGAGTAAAGGTTCATTTAAATAAAATAATGAGGATTTATAAATATCCAACTTTATTAAAGTAAAGGTTTTTCCATTTTAAATAAACACTAAAACTTGTTAAAATATTTTAAATAAGATTTCCAAATGTTTTGTTTTTCAAAGGAAACCTACTGAAAAGATTTTGTTATTATTTAGATTTCAAAATAGAGTTTTAAAATAAATTAAATCCTATTTGAATTAATAACTAAGATCTATTTTATTTAATTATTAAATAGATCCTAAAAAGAATAAAAATTATTTTAATTTGGACTTTGGATTGTGTTGTTAAACAGAACCAAAATCAATACAAAGTTTGGTGGTGGTTTGATTTGAATTATTTGTTTGAAAATCAAAACAGAAATTAGAAATAGAAAAAGAAAAAGGTTTCAGTATAAAAAATGGAACCAGCCAGCGAGCCCACTAGGCCCAGCAAGCCCAAGTATCCCCCTCACTCGAGCGAAACGTTTTTCACCGTGAAAGAAACCCGCACAGAGTATGACCGCTGGACCCCACTTTCTTTTTCTCTCTCTCGCTGACGTTCCGACCCCACCGAACTGTTCATCGTTTCCACCCACGCGAAGACCACGCCCTGGCCGTTTTCTGCCGATTGATTCGCGTCGTCAATTCTCTTCAATGTCGCGTGATCCTTGCCCCCTGACCACACTCACTTAAGCGCCCATTTCCCCTCTTCCTTTCCCCCCAAACATCACGCCTCGAGAGCCACCAGGCTGCCTCCATTTTATGCTTGCTTCGCTGTCTCCGGCGAAGCTCACTGAAGCGATGGGCGTCGCCCCTCGCCTCCTCGAGCACACAAGCGTGAACCCCAGACCCTGGCGCATCTCCCCGTAGCGCCAGCTTGTCCCCGCGCGCCCCAGAACCTCGGCAATGACGACGACCACCGCCGCCACCGTCTGGTTTCTCTCCGGTGAAGCCTCTAGTAAGAATCTAACCGCCCCTCTCTTTCTCTTTCACGCATGCATCCTCGCCACATCCTTGCGCATCTGACCGTGCCTTCCACTCATCTTAGCGCGCTCTGTAGCTTCGCCACCAACGACGTCTGAGCGAGACCGACGTCACATCGACCGCGAGGAATTCGATCGATCCTGCGGCGCCCCTTGACAAACTGCAAGCACGTTGAGCTTCAGCATCACTCCACGAACTCGGTGAGCATCTCCTTTCCCTCTCTCATTTCCTACATCGCCGACAACGCCACCGCCAGGCCGCTCCGTCGCCAGTCGCCGCCGCCAGCGCCGCTGCTTAATGGTCAAAGCGCTGAGGACCGTTAGATATTGATCGATTGGATACGATATAATCACTTATAAACGAAGGGGTATGCGATCTGTGCCGTGCGATCAAGTTGGATCCTGCGGTCTGTGTCTGTCGATCCACGCGAAACGTTTTCAGCCAATCAAATTGCTCCACGTGGCCCAGAGTCTGTTTTTAAAAACCAGAAATGATCTATGTGTTGTTCCAATTTAAAAAATTCATAACTTTCAAACCACACGTCCAAATTTTGCAAATTTTATATCATTGGAATCAGCAAGACAAGTACTTTCTGACCATGCCCTTTGTTTAGTAAATTGATTCTGTTAAATTGATTGTTTTTGCAGAAACTTGTGTATGCATGTTTAGAATATAAAAATTGTTCTAAAATGATTTTGGGGATAAAATCTTTGGCAAATGGTTTGTTTTGAACCTACTGACCCTAGAAATCAATTGGTGGTTTCAAAAATGTATTTGGTGAAGCAAAAGAATGAATCTTGGATTTAAAACATTTCTATTCAAATAAATATATGATTTAATTATTAAAAATGGTTTTGGAAGAAAACCTTTGAGAAATGTTTTGGAAATAAACTCTCTGACCCTAAACACAAGTTTTTATGGTTTGAAAACATATTTTGTGAACCCTATAGATTGTTGCCTTATTAAAAACATTTCTTCACCACATAAAATAATACTTTAGTTTAAAAATGGTTTATAGGTAGAATCTTTTGCAAATAGTTTTGCCACTTTATAAAATGACCAATAAATGTTTTATAATGTTTATAACCTATTATAAAACCACTTTTGTAAATAAAACAAAGTTTGGCATGCTTGCATGCACTGTTTTGTTGCTATTATTTTATGTGATGTTTGCTTGAATGGTAGATTGAAATTGTGCCTTGCTTGATTGAATTGTAGTGATTTGAAGAGTGTGATCATTGCAAAGACAAGGAGTGAACTTATATTCTCTACCAAAAAGGCAAGTGATGCTTCATACTTTTGTCCCATTATTTTCACTATGCATTAGTGATATTTCTAAAAGTAAGACTTGCATGGAATTTTTGCTAAGTATAAACCTATGCTATGGGAAATCCTAGTAGATGAAACCTTAGTAGAAATTTCCTAAGTTAAAGATTCCTACTACTATCATGCTTAGCTTAGCTAGTAGAAAACAAGGGTGTAAAATATATTCACACTATGAAATATATCTAAGTCAAGGACTTGTGTTTTGTTAATAAAACAACTAAGTGAATGAATCACCTGGGTGGAATGGAAGGAATGGTTTGTGTTGAGTGGTTCACAAGTCCCATTTCTATGGTTTACCTTGTGTATCTCACTTGTGGATGGCCACCCAGGAACAAAGAGATTTGAGATGTCAAATGTTGAGAAGCTTCAAGTGCAGCCACTTGGCATTATGGGCTCTGCCTGGATCATATAGGTTGCAATAACTTAGCCAAATGGACAGTTGGTGGTAGGGGTTTGATAGGTTGGAGCGCGTCCATTCTGGTCTAAGGGAAGGCTTCTGAAAGATCTTGTCTTGGTGAAACCAAGTCTTGTGGGGAAAGTGCACCACCTCTGCAGAGTGTAAAATCTAAGTACTTATCCATGTCCCTGGTAAAGGACAATTTGAGCATCAAGACATGGAAGCTATCAAGAATCTCCTCATCCCAATTTCTAAGTTAAAATCTTGTGGGTGAACAAGGGTTAAAGGATCACCAATTTCTATTGGTAGATGCCTTGGGTGATTTTGTCAAACAAAAACTTAGTGTTTTCAAATGATAAGGAAAATCTATTTTGAGCAAAGCAAGCCTAAGCTCCACTTAGCCAAATGCATATAGATGATAGACTCCACTATACTACCATAGTATCACTTGCCAATACAATTCAAATGTATTGACCCTTGTGGCTGTAACTTGTTATGTTGCAGGTTTGTATGATGTTAGTGAGATGTGTTGATTAGGATTACAAGTCTACAACCAACATGTTTGCCTGTGGCACTTTGAAGATGAAGGACTCCATGCTATATAGTTATTCTGCTGCATTGTAATGAGATAGCCAAATGAGCTATGTAAGATGTAATAAATTATTTTATTCCTGGTTATAAAGTTGTATTATGACCTTTGTATCTTGATATTACATCTTAACTGTGGATGCTAGCTATTGATCCAGGGACTAGCATTGTAAACACAGGGATCTCTACCTTATTAAAGGTTGGGAACCTTACAGATGGTATCAGAGCATTGTGTTTCCTGTAGGATTGTAACCCTAGAAATGGACAAAAACCCTTAGAAAAATAGGAGTTGTATTTGTTCCAAAACTTATTTACAAACAATCTTGTAAACTCTTTCCTCAACCATTTTTGGTTTCAACTCTACATCTCTTCTATTTCAAACTTGATGGACAAGCCTTTCCATGACCAAAGACTTCACCATGTGCAAGGGACTTCATCAACTCTAATGACTTCAACATCTTCAAGTGATTTCAACCTTATTTCAACAAGGACTTCACCTTGGATATCACTAAGGACTACAAATGAGACAAGAAATGCTGCTCAAGACTTGAAGACTAAGGAAACACAACTTGGGAATCATCATCACCTTTGAAGTTTTGTGACCAAGATGCAAGGAATTCTCCAAGGATACAAAGACATTGTTCAAGAGGAATCAACCAAGAAGGATGGAAAGATCACAAGTGAACCATATAGATGGACCACCATATTAAGTATAGATCAAACACACCAACTTATATGGTGTAACAAAAATATTTTTGTTGCTTAAAAATGTGTTTGCACCTTTGTTGTTTGAGTGGAATGTTTGTTTGATTGCTTGCACATTGCTTGTGTGAATTGTGATGTGTGTGATTAGAGCTATTTCCCTAGAAATCTTTTGGCCACTCTAATCCCAATCCAACCCCAATAGGTGACTACTCCAAGGAACTCCAACATCAAGAATGGTGACAACAACAACAACCAAGAGGACAACATGAGAGAACTCATAGTAACTCAAACCCAGTTGAACCAAGTGACAACTCAGTTTTTAGCCAACAACAATGGATTAGACCCAACCATGCAATTTTTTTTGGAAATTCAATCCCAATTGCTTCAAGGGATGACCACTCAAATGATCAACATGGGAGACAACTCTTTCCAAGGAGTTTGTGACAACAAGGATGTCAAGGATGATATTCTAGAAGGAACCCAAGCTTGCAATATTTGTGGAGACAAGGATCATACTTCCAAAGAGCATGAAGATCAATGTCCCAATTGTGAAGAGAAACATCCAGCTAATCAATGCCCCCACAACCCAAGCTACTTGTTACTTATGTGAAGGAGATAATCATGTCCCTATCCAATGCCCCATCTACTCCATAGTTCAACAAAGGAAACAAGATGGAGTGCATCAACAGTTTGTAAAACCTTATGAAGGAACAACTTCTACCAAGAAGGATGAAGGCAAAGTCAAAACTATGCATCATAAGGCCAAATCTAAAGTAACCACAAAGTGTTGCTACTCATGTGGAGAAGAAGGTCATATCTCTAGTAAATGCCCCAAGAAGAGATAAAGATTTCCAACCTTTGTGGTGAAATATGAAGAGCATGAACTAGAAGAACTCCTAGCTTTGGAGAGACCCAAAAAGAAGAAGAAGGACATAAGCTAGTTGCAATGTTATAATTGCAAATAAGTGGGACACTATGCCAATGAATGCCCAGAAAAGAAGAACCAAGGAAACAAACAAAAGGCAATGATACCAAAGGAAAAGAAAGATATCAGCCAAGTGATGTGTTTCAATTGCAAAGAACCAGGACACTATGCAAGCAATTGTCCAGAAAAGATGAAGCACAAGATAAAGCCTATGAAGGATCTCAGCCTTGTCACATGTTTCAAGTGTGGAAACAAAGGACACTATGCAGATGTTTGCCCAGAGAGATTTCAACAAGATCCCAAGCAAACCAAGATGTAATCTAGTTGGAAATTTTTAAGGGTGGTAGTATCCTAATTGCTTTGAGCCAACTTGTAACCCCTAGCCTTCCCAAATCTCGGGACGAGATTTATTTTAAGGGTGGTAGCCTGTCACATCCCAAGATTTTCCAAATCTTGTAATGTGAAAAATAAATAAATAAAATAAAATTTTGTTGAAATTTAGGGTGAGAAGAAACTTTTGATTCCAATTGGAAACATCCAAACCTATTTTGATCAAATAAATCCTAAAGGGATTTAAAAAGTTAAACAATTAATAAAGAAAGTTTTAATAATTGGAATTACTATTTTGGATCATTTAATAAAAAGATTTGTTTTTTCAAAAGAAAAGGTAGAATTATAAATAAGGATTATTTTATAGAGCCAAATTAAATCTTGGCCAAGCTTTTGAAATAAAATATTTCTATTTGATAAAAGAGTAAAGGTTTATTTAAATAAAATAATCAGGATTTATTAATATCCAACTTTATTAAAGTAAAGGTTTTTCCATTATAAATAAACACTAAAACTTGTTAAAATATTTTAAATAAGATTTCCAAATGTTTTGTTTTTCAAAGGAAACCTACTGAAAAGATTTTGTTATTATTTAGATTTCAAAATAGAGTTTTAAAATAAATTAAATCCTATTTGAATTAATAACTAAGGTCTATTTTATTTAATTATTAAATAGATCCTAAAAAGAATAAAAATTATTTTAATTTGGACTTTGGATTGTGTTGTTAAACAGAACCAAAATCAATACAAAGTTTGGTGGTGGTTTGATTTGAATTGGTGTTTGAATTATTTGTTTGAAAATCAAAACAGAAATTAGAAATAGAAAAATAAAAAGGTTTCAGTATAAAAAAATGGAACCAGCCAGCGAGCCCACTAGGCCCAGCAAGCCCAACTCTCCCCCTCACCCGAGCGAAACGTTTTTCACCGCGAAAGAAACCCGCACAGAGTATGACCGCTGGACCCCACTTTCTTTTTCTCTCTCTCGCTGACATTCCGACCCCACCGAACTGTTTATTGTTTCCACCCACGCTAAGACCACGCCCTGGCCATTTTCTGCCGATTGATTCACGTCGTCAATTCTCTTCAATGCCGCGTGATCCTCGCCCCCTGACCACACTCACTTAAGCGCCCGTTTCCCCTCTTCCTTTCCCCCCAAACATCACGCCTCGAGAGCCACCAGGCTGCCTCCATTTTGCGTTGCACTGCCGCTGTCTCCGGCGAGCTCACCGAGCGATTCTGGCTAGTCGACGTCGCCCCTCGCCTCCTCGAGAACACAAGCGTGAACCCCAGACCCTGGCGCATCTCCCCGTAGTGCCAGCTCGTCCCCGCACGCCCTAGAACCTCGGCAACGACGACGACCACCGCCGCCACCGTTTGCTTTCTCTCCGGTGAAGCTCTGGTAAGAATCTAACCGCCCCTCTCTTTCTCTTTCACGCACGCATCCTCGCCACATCCTTGCGCATCTGACCGTGCCTTCCACTCATCTTAGCGCTCTCTGTAGCTTAGCCACCAACGACGTCTGAGCGAGACCGACGCCGTCACTGACTCCGGCGAGGAATTCCGACTAATCCCCTGTGCCCCTTGACAAACTGCAAGCACGTTGAGCTTCAGCATCACTCCATGAACTCGGTGAGCATCTCCTTTCCCTCTATCGTTTCCTGCATCGCCGGCAACGCCACCGCCAGGTCGCTCCGCCGCTAGTCGCCGCCGTGTGCGCCGCTGCTTAATGGTCAAAGCGCCGAGGACCGTTAGATATTGATCGATTGGATACGATAGAATCACTTATAAACGAAGGGGTATGCGATATGTGTCGTTCGATCAAGTTGGATCCTGCGGTCTGTGTCTGTCGATCCACGCGAAACGTTTTCAGCCAATCAAATTGCTCCACGTGGCCCAGAGTCTGTTTTTAAAAACCAGAAATGATATATGTGTTATTCCAATTTGAAAAATTCATAACTTTCAAACCACACGTCCAAATTTTGCAAATTTTATATCAGCAAGACAAGTACTTTCTGACCATGCCCTTTGTTTAGTAAATTGATTCTGTTAAATTGATTGTTTTGCAGAAACTTGTGTATGCATGTTTAGAATATAAAAATTGTTCTAAAATGATTTTGGGGATAAAATCTTTGGCAAATGGTTTGTTTTGAACCTACTGACCCTAGAAATCAATTGGTGGTTTCAAAAATGTATTTGGTGAAGCAAAAGAATGAATCTTGGATTTAAAACATTTCTATTCAAATAAAAATATGGTTTAATTATTAAAAATGGTTTTGGAAGAAAACCTTTGAGAAATGTTTTGGAAATAAACTCTCTGACCCTAAACACAAGGTTTTATGGTTTGAAAACATATTTTGTGAACCCTATAGATTGTTGCCTTATTAAAAACATTTCTTCACCATATAAAATAATACTTTAGTTTAAAAATGGTTTATAGGTAGAATCTTTTGCAAATAGTTTTGCCACTTTATAAAATGACCAATAAATGTTTTATAATGTTTATAACCTATTATAAACCACTTTCGTAAATAAAACAAAGTTTGGCATGCTTGCATGCACTGTTTTGTTGCTATTATTTTATGTGATGTTTGCTTGAATGGTAGATTGAAATTGTGCCTTGCTTGATTGAATTGTAGTGATTTGAAGAGTGTGATCATTGCAAAGACAAGGAGTGAACTTATATTCTCTACCAAAAAGGCAAGTGATGCTTCATACTTTTGTCCCATTATTTTCACTATGCATTAGTGATATTTCTAAAAGTAAGACTTGCATGGAATTTTTGCTAAGTATAAACCTATGCTATGGGAAATCCTAGTAGATGAAACCTTAGTAGAAATTTCCTAAGTTAAAGATTCCTACTACTATCATGCTTAGCTTAGCTAGTAGAAAACAAGGGTGGAAAATATATTCACACTATGAAATATTTCTAAGTCAAGGACTTGTGTTTTGTTAATAAAACAACTAAGTGAATGAATCACCTGGGTGGAATGGAAGGAATGGTTTGTGTTGAGTGGTTCACAAGGCCCATTTCTATGGTTTACCTTGTGTATCTCACTTGTGGATGGCCACCCAGGAACAAAGATATTTGAGATGTCAAATGTTGAGAAGCTTCAAGTGCAGCCACTTGGCATTATGGGCTCTGCCTGGATCATATAGGTTGCAATAACTTAGCCAAATGGACAGTTGGTGGTAGGGGTTTGATAGGTTGGAGCGCGTCCATTCTGGTCTAAGGGAAGGCTTCTGAAAGATCTTGTCTTGGTGAAACCAAGTCTTGTGGGGAAAGTGCACCACCTCTGCAGAGTGTAAAATCTAAGTACTTATCCATGTCCCTGGTAAAGGACAATTTGAGCATCAAGACATGGAAGCTATCAAGAATCTCCTCATCCCAATTTCTAAGTTAAAATCTTGTGGGTGAACAAGGGTTAAAGGATCACCAATTTCTATTGGTAGATGCCTTGGGTGATTTTGTCAAACAAAAACTTAGTGTTTTCAAATGATAAGGAAAATCTATTTTGAGCAAAGCAAGCCTAAGCTCCACTTAGCCAAATGCATATAGATGATAGACTCCACTATACTACCATAGTATCACTTGCCAATACAATTCAAATGTATTGACCCTTGTGGCTGTAACTTGTTATGTTGCAGGTTTGTATGATGTTAGTGAGATGTGTTGATTAGGATTACAAGTCTACAACCAACATGTTTGCCTGTGGCACTTTGAAGATGAAGGACTCCATGCTATATAGTTATTCTGCTGCATTGTAATGAGATAGCCAAATGAGCTATGTAAGATGTAATAAATTATTTTATTCCTGGTTATAAAGTTGTATTATGACCTTTGTATCTTGATATTACATCTTAACTGTGGATGCTAGCTATTGATCCAGGGACTAGCATTGTAAACACAGGGATCTCTACCTTATTAAAGGTTGGGAACCTTACAGATGGTATCAGAGCATTGTGTTTCCTGTAGGATTGTAACCCTAGAAATGGACAAAAACCCTTAGAAAAATAGGAGTTGTATTTGTTCCAAAACTTATTTACAAACAATCTTGTAAACTCTTTCCTCAACCATTTTTGGTTTCAACTCTACATCTCTTCTATTTCAAACTTGATGGACAAGCCTTTCCATGACCAAAGACTTCACCATGTGCAAGGGACTTCATCAACTCTAATGACTTCAACATCTTCAAGTGATTTCAACCTTATTTCAACAAGGACTTCACCTTGGATATCACTAAGGACTACAAATGAGACAAGAAATGCTGCTCAAGACTTGAAGACTAAGGAAACACAACTTGGGAATCATCATCACCTTTGAAGTTTTGTGACCAAGATGCAAGGAATTCTCCAAGGATACAAAGACATTGTTCAAGAGGAATCAACCAAGAAGGATGGAAAGATCACAAGTGAACCATATAGATGGACCACCATATTAAGTATAGATCAAACACACCAACTTATATGGTGTAACAAAAATATTTTTGTTGCTTAAAAATGTGTTTGCACCTTTGTTGTTTGAGTGGAATGTTTGTTTGATTGCTTGCACATTGCTTGTGTGAATTGTGATGTGTGTGATTAGAGCTATTTCCCTAGAAATCTTTTGGCCACTCTAATCCCAATCCAACCCCAATAGGTGACTACTCCAAGGAACTCCAACATCAAGAATGGTGACAACAACAACAACAACCAAGAGGACAACATGAGAGAACTCATAGTAACTCAAACCCAGTTGAACCAAGTGACAACTTAGTTTTTAGCCAACAACAATGGATTAGACCCAACCATGCAAAAGTTTTTGGAAATTCAATCCCAATTGCTTCAAGGGATGACCACTCAAATGATCAACATGGGAGACAACTCTTTCCAAGGAGTTTGTGACAACAAGGATGTCAAGGATGATATTCTAGAAGGAACCCAAGCTTGCAATATTTGTGGAGACAAGGATCATACTTCCAAAGAGCATGAAGATCAATGTCCCAATTGTGAAGAGAAACATCCAGCTAATCAATGCCCCCACAACCCAAGCTACTTGTTACTTATGTGAAGGAGATAATCATGTCCCTATCCAATGCCCCATCTACTCCATAGTTCAACAAAGGAAACAAGATGGAGTGCATCAACAGTTTGTAAAACCTTATGAAGGAACAACTTCTACCAAGAAGGATGAAGGCAAAGTCAAAACTATGCATCATAAGGCCAAATCTAAAGTAACCACAAAGTGTTGCTACTCATGTGGAGAAGAAGGTCATATCTCTAGTAAATGCCCCAAGAAGAGATAAAGATTTCCAACCTTTGTGGTGAAATATGAAGAGCATGAACTAGAAGAACTCCTAGCTTTGGAGAGACCCAAAAAGAAGAAGAAGGACATAAGCTAGTTGCAATGTTATAATTGCAAAGAAGTGGGACACTATGCCAATGAATGCCCAGAAAAGAAGAACCAAGGAAACAAACAAAAGGCAATGATACCAAAGGAAAAGAAAGATATCAGCCAAGTGATGTGTTTCAATTGCAAAGAACCAGGACACTATGCAAGCAATTGTCCAGAAAAGATGAAGCACAAGATAAAGCCTATGAAGGATCTCAGCCTTGTCACATGTTTCAAGTGTGGAAACAAAGGACACTATGCAGATGTTTGCCCAGAGAGATTTCAACAAGATCCCAAGCAAACCAAGATGTAATCTAGTTGGAAATTTTTAAGGGTGGTAGTATCCTAGTTGCTTTGAGCCAACTTGTAACCCCTAGCCTTCCCAAATCTCGGGATGAGATTTATTTTAAGGGTTGTAGCCTGTCACATCCCAAGATTTTCCAAATCTTGTAATGTGAAAAATAAATAAATAAAATAAAATTTTGTTGAAATTTAGGGTGAGAAGAAACTTTTGATTCCAATTGGAAACATCCAAACCTATTTTGATCAAATAAATCCTAAAGGGATTTAAAAAGTTAAACAATTAATAAAGAAAGGTTTAATAATTGGAATTACTATTTTGGATCATTTAATAAAAAGATTTGTTTTTTCAAAAGAAAAGGTAGAATTATAAATAAGGATTATTTTATAGAGCCAAATTAAATCTTGGCCAAGCTTTTGAAATAAAATATTTCTATTTGATAAAAGAGTAAAGGTTTATTTCAATAAAATAATCAGGATTTATTAATATCCAACTTTATTAAAGTAAAGGTTTTTCCATTATAAATAAACACTAAAACTTGTTAAAATATTTTAAATAAGATTTCCAAATGTTTTGTTTTTCAAAGGAAACCTACTGAAAAGATTTTGTTATTATTTAGATTTCAAAATAGAGTTTTAAAATAAATTAAATCCTATTTGAATTAATAACTAAGGTCTATTTTATTTAATTATTAAATAGATCCTAAAAAGAATAAAAATTATTTTAATTTGGACTTTGGATTGTGTTGTTAAACAGAACCAAAATCAATACAAAGTTTGGTGGTGGTTTGATTTGAATTGGTGTTTGAAAATCAAAACAGAAATTAGAAATAGAAAAATAAAAAGGTTTCAGTATAAAAAAATGGAACCAGCCAGCGAGCCCACTAGGCCCAGCAAGCCCAACTCTCCCCCTCACCCGAGCGAAACGTTTTTCACCGCGAAAGAAACCCGCACAGAGTATGACCGCTGGACCCCACTTTCTTTTTCTCTCTCTCGCTGATGTTCCGACCCCACCGAACTGTTCATCGTTTCCACCCACGCTAAGACCACGCCCTGGCCATTTTCTGCCGATTGATTCACGTCGTCAATTCTCTTCAATGCCGCGTGATCCTCGCCCCCTGACCACACTCACTTAAGCGCCCGTTTCCCCTCTTCCTTTCCCCCCAAACATCACGCCTCGAGAGCCACCAGGCTGCCTCCATTTTGCGTTGCACTGTCGCTGTCTCCGGCGAGCTCACCGAGCGATTGCGGCCAGTCGACGTCGCCCCTCGCCTCCTCGAGCATACAAGCGTGAACCCCAGACCCTGGCGCATCTCCCCGTAGCGCCAGCTCGTCCCCACGCGCCCCAGACCCTCGGCAACGACGACGACCACCGCCACCACCGTCTGCTTTCTCTCCGGTGAAGCCTCTGGTAAGAATCTAACCGCCCCTCTCTTTCTCTTTCACGCACGCATCCTCGCCACATCCTTGCACATCTGACCGTGCCTTCCACTCATCTTAGCGCGCTCTGTAGCTTCGCCACCAACGATGTCTGAGCGAGACCGATGCCGTCACTGACTCCGGCGAGGCATTCCGACTAATCCCCTGCGCCCCTTGACAAACTGCAAGCACGTTGAGCTTCAGCATCACTCCACGAACTCGGTGAGCATCTCCTTTCCCTCTCTCGTTTCCTACATCGCCGGCAACGCCACTGCCAGGCCGCTCCGCCGCCAGTCGCCGCCGCCAGCGCCGCTGCTTAATGGTCAAAGCGCTGAGGACCGTTAGATATTGATCGATTGGATACGATAGAATCACTTATAAACGAAGGGGTATGCGATCTGTGCCGTGCGATCAAGTTGGATCCTGCGGTCTGTGTCTGTCGATCCACGCGAAACGTTTTCAGCCAATCAAATTGCTCCACGTGGCCTAGAGTCTGTTTTTAAAAACCAGAAATGATCTATGTGTTGTTCCAATTTGAAAAATTCATAACTTTCAAACCACACGTCCAAATTTTGCAAATTTTATATCATTGGAATCAGCAAGACAAGTACTTTCTGACCATGCCCTTTGTTTAGTAAATTGATTCTGTTAAATTGATTGTTTTTGCAGAAACTTGTGTATGCATGTTTAGAATATAAAAATTGTTCTAAAATGATTTTGGGGATAAAATCTTTGGCAAATGGTTTGTTTTGAACCTACTGACCCTAGAAATCAATTGGTGGTTTCAAAAATGTATTTGGTGAAGCAAAAGAATGAATCTTGGATTTAAAACATTTCTATTCAAATAAAAATATGGTTTAATTATTAAAAATGGTTTTGGAAGAAAACCTTTGAGAAATGTTTTGGAAATAAACTCTCTGACCCTAAACACAAGTTTTTATGGTTTGAAAACATATTTTGTGAACCCTATAGATTGTTGCCTTATTAAAAACATTTCTTCACCACATAAAATAATACTTTAGTTTAAAAATGGTTTATAGGTAGAATCTTTTGCAAATAGTTTTGCCACTTTATAAAATTACCAATAAATGTTTTATAATGTTTATAACCTATTATAAAACCACTTTTGTAAATAAAACAAAGTTTGGCATGCTTGCATGCACCGTTTTGTTGCTATTATTTTATGTGATGTTTGCTTGAATGGTAGATTGAAATTGTGCCTTGCTTGATTGAATTGTAGTGATTTGAAGAGTGTGATCATTGCAAAGACAAGGAGTGAACTTATATTCTCTACCAAAAAGGCAAGTGATGCTTCATACTTTTGTCCCATTATTTTCACTATGCATTAGTGATATTTCTAAAAGTAAGACTTGCATGGAATTTTTGCTAAGTATAAACCTATGCTATGGGAAATCCTAGTAGATGAAACCTTAGTAGAAATTTCCTAAGTTAAAGATTCCTACTACTATCATGCTTAGCTTAGCTAGTAGAAAACAAGGGTGGAAAATATATTCACACTATGAAATATTTCTAAGTCAAGGACTTGTGTTTTGTTAATAAAACAACTAAGTGAATGAATCACCTGGGTGGAATGGAAGGAATGGTTTGTGTTGAGTGGTTCACAAGGCCCATTTCTATGGTTTACCTTGTGTATCTCACTTGTGGATTGCCACCTAGGAACAAAGATATTTGAGATGTCAAATGTTGAGAAGCTTCAAGTGCAGCCACTTGGAATTATGGGCTCTGCCTGGATCATATAGGTTGCAATAACTTAGCCAAATGGACAGTTGGTGGTAGGGGTTTGATAGGTTGGAGCACCATTCTGGTCTAAGGGAAGGCTTCTGAAAGATCTTGTCTTGGTGAAACCAAGTCTTGTGGGGAAAGTGCACCACCTCTACAGAGTGTAAAATCTAAGTACTTAGCCATGTCCCTGGTAATGGACAATTTGAGCATCAATACATGGAAGCTATCAAGAATCTCCTCATCCCAATTTCTAAGTTAAAATCTTGTGGGTGAACAAGGGTTAAAGGATCACCAATTTCTATTGGTAGATGCCTTGGGTGATTTTGTCAAACAAAAACTTAGTGTTTTCAAATGATAAGGAAAAACTATTTTGAGCAAAGCAAGCCTAAGCTCCACTTAGCCAAATGCATATAGATGATAGACTCCACTATACTACCATAGTATCACTTGCCAATACAATTCAAATGTATTGACCCTTGTGGCTGTAACTTGTTTTGTTGCAGGTTTGTATGATGTTAGTGAGATGTGTTTATTAGGATTACAAGTCTACAACCAACATGTTTGCCTGTGCACTTTGAAGTTGAAGGACTCCATGCTATATAGTTATTCTGCTGCATTGTAATGAGATAGCCAAATGAGCTATGTAAGATGTAATGAATTATTTTATTCCTGGTTATAAAGTTGTATTATGACCTTTGCATCTTGATATTACATCTTAACTGTGGATGCTAGCTATTGATCCAGGGACTAGCATTGTAAACACAGGGATCTCTACCTTATTAAAGGTTGGGAACCTTACACAAAGTGACTTTTTAATTGGAAGGTAGATAAAACAAGAATTTAGTAGAAATGGTGTAACACACCATGCATAGGAATTTATAGTGGACACTTTGGAATAACTTGGTTTCTTGGGAGTTTGATGCATGAGTAGAGCTTACTCATACAAGTGGAGGCTAGCAAAATACTGGGAGCGACCAACTAAGAGAGCAATAATGGCCATAATCATGCAGAGCAACAAAACATTACTAACCAAAGCATAAAGTGGTACTACAAGTCAAGGACTAAATGATCATAGAGAGGCTATGGTGACTTTTTCATAGTCATAACATGGTGTGAGCATGTGCCAAGTCAACCCAAACAAAGCATTAAAGGAGAATACCACAATACTATGCTTTTGTAAGATAAAACAATGCATGATTCCTTCAAGGAACATTAAGCTATCCTAATTGTTTGGAACAAGTCATGCTACAACAATAACTACTAAGCATAGGGTCAAAACAACATTGAACATGACATGATAAGGTCTAGGCCACAGTCAAAACAGGCTTCCTTTTTGTACCACTTAAGCATGAAGCTTCCTACTCTTTTCCAACACCAATCGACTTATTTGAAACAACTCAAAAAGACAATAATCAATAAATATTAGTGAGCTTGTCTCACAAATCCACAAAGAACTAAAAGGTTCTAAGCTGAAAGCACAAGAAAACTAAGGCTAAACACAGTGCTAGCAAAAGAGAACACTCACAAGATAATAAGAATGAAAACTAGAGTGTTCTAGGCAATAAAAACAGAGTGTGTCTCTCTCCAAAAGAAGTGTGTTGGGATCCAAACAACTTATTTTAGCAAACCAAGAAAAAGTAAACTAAAAACAAAAACAAATATGCTCGAAGAACAACACAACTGTGCATGAAGCAATAAAAACGAAGTGTCTAGAAAGACCTAAGATTTTTATTGATGAAGAAGGGGATGCCTTGGGCATCCCCAAGCTTTGACGCTTGTACCTCTTGAATATTTTTGGGGTGACACGGGTGGCATCCCCAAGCTTGAGCTTTTTTACATTCTTCATCTTATTACATCATTCTTTCCTTACACCTGAAAATTTTTCTTCATACAAAACTTCACACAATTCATCATTAGCAACATTAGTGCATTCAAAAGATAATAAACCTCAATTTACCAGCAATTCCCTCAAACAGAAAAAAATCATTAAAAACACAAGGTACTATATCAATTCCCTCAAAAATCTCAATTTACCAAAGAGAACCCAAAAAGAAATCGATAAAGAGGCAAATGCAAATAATGACAGAAATCTATCAAAATAGACGAGCAGGTAAAAACCGTTTTTTTCAAAGACATTATGTTGATCAAATCAAAATGTGTTGTACTAACGAAAGTTAGATAACAACATGGGGGATTTATTCAGAAAATATCAGCTCAATCCGACTTATAGAGATTTTACACGAATTTTTACGGTGGAGCACAAAAATCTGTTTCGGAACAGCAACTCCCCAAATCTTACTTCCCTCTCATTAATGGTTATTCTTGGCACACAAATCAAAACAAAAAGGATAAGGAGAGGTTCTTATAGAAGTAATAACTTCCAATACTCAAGAAAACTATTGAGTTATCTCCCAATAAGTACCTTTTTTAACGCCTTTAAGTTAGGCATAATAGTTTGAAAAGATGATCACATAAGAAATATGAATTGAAGTAAAAGAGAGCATCAAGAAGCAAATTCAAAACACATTTAAGTCTAACCCACTTCCTATGCATAGGAATCTTGTAAATAAACAAGTCATGAAAGCATAAAGCAACAAGCATAGGAAAGAAAAACAAATGCAACTTCAAGATTTTCAACATAAAGAGGGGAAACTTAATATTGTTGAGATGCATAAAACCATGTTTCCCTCTCTCATACTCCCTCTGTTTGGAAATAGATGTTTTAGGTTTGTAAAGGAGATGTATCTAGACACATTTTAGTGTCTAGATTCATTTGAACCTATACATAAAACATGTCTAGATACATCTCCTTCACAAACCTGAAACATCTTATATTTCTAAACGGAGGGAGTAATAATTTCCAGTAGCATCATGAATAAAATTAACAATATAACTATCACATAAAACATTCTTATCATGAGCCACATGCATAAAATAATTATTACTCTCCACATAAGAATAGTCATTCTTATTAATTATAGTGGGAGCAAATTCAACAAAGTAGCTATCATTATTATTCTCAATAAAGGAGGCATATTGTAATCACAATAAATTTCTCCTCAATAGTATGTGGACTGAAAATATCATAGTCATCATTGTAATCATCATATATTGGAGGTTTGGTATCATCAAAGAAATTTTCTCCTCTAAAGCTAGGGAACTAAAAAGATCATTTTCATCAAAACTAGCTTCCCCAAGCTTAGACGTTTCCATAACATTAGCAATAATGGTGTTCCAAGAATTCATACTAATAACATTGCTATTAGCATGCAAGTAAAGTTCCATAAGTTTTTTAATTTTCTCTTCAAACACTTCATGTCCTAACTCAAGATAAATACTATAAAGCTCACTAATATTGTTCTTGTTATCTATTAAGCCTAACTAGTGAAAACAAGAAACAAAAAGACAAAATTGTAGAATCTAAAGGAAATAACTTCGAGCACTCACACACCAAGAGGATGTGAGTACCTTTTACCTTACCTCCCCGGCAACAGCGCCAGAAAATAGCTTGATGTCTACGTACTTCTATTATTATAGACAGTTGTTGGGCCTCCAAGTGCATAGGTTTATAGAACATCAGCAAGTTTCCCTTAAGTGGGTTACCCAAGGTTTATCGAACTTAGGGAGGAAGTGGTCAAAGGTATCCCTCTCAAGCAACCCTGCAATCAAGATACAAGAAGTCTCTTGTGTCCCCAACACACCCAATACACTTGTCAAGTGTATAGGTGCACTAGTTCGGCGAAGAGATAGTAAAATACAAGTGGTAACGGTGCCAGAAAAGAGCTTCTGACTTATTGTTGATGTGGGAGAGACTAAAGGCAAACTGAAATAAAGATAGCAGCAAGCAAACATATAATAGATCTAGTAGCAAACCATGTTTCAATGTTTAGAAACAAGGCCTAGGGATCATACTTTCACTAGTGAACACTCTCATATAAATATCTTCTCTTTATGATACTACTCCGAACTACTCTCTGATTGGACACTCTAATCCATGGTAGGGCTATAACATCACTCCTCAAAGTCCCTATTCCCCATCTAGATAACCCCACACTATCACCTTGAGCGCTAGATGGTTCCAACAAACACCACAATTTCATAGAGACAACCAACACAAAATATACCCATGATAAGGATTTATGAACTCTAGCCTAAGTGCCACCACGGCGTGCACGCTGTCACTTTCACACACGTGGGGAGAGCCGGAGATCTATTAAAGCACTAGAGTAGCAAAGTAGATCTACTTGATTACAAAGCTCATGACCACAATAAGATCATGCATAGAGAGAGAGATGAACACATAGCTATCAGTAGAGCCCTTAGCCTTGAGGAAGAACTACTCCCTCCTCATCATGGGAATCAGCAACGGCTATGGAGATGGTGGTGGAGATCGATGGAGATGGCTCCGGGGGAACTTCCCCGTCCCGGCAGGGTGCCAGAACAGAGACTTCTGTCCCCCGAATCTCCCTTCGGTGGCGGAGGCGCTGCGGAAGTTTTCGTTGTTGTATGATTGATGATCTAGGGTTTTCTCCTCGGGAGCTTCTTATAGGCAAAGGGGAAATGCGAGGAGGCAGTCAGTGGGGCCACACCCCCTAGTGGCGCGGCCTAGGTGGGCCCGCGCCACCCTCGGGTGTGCCCACCCCGGTGCCCTACTCCGTCTCTTCTTCGATTTTTCGTATCGCTCCGGGAAAAGTAGTAACTTTGGCTTTTGTCTGGTCCAATTCCGAGAATATTCATTTTTTAGCTTTTCTGAAACCAAAAACAGCAGAAAACAGGCAACTGGCACCGTGGCATCTTGTCAATAGGTTAGTTCTAGAAATTGTATAAAAATACCTCAAAGTGTAGACAAAACATAACAAAGTAGATACTAAACAAGCATGAAGCATCAAAAATTATAGATACGTTTACGACGTATCACAGTACAGAGAGAACCAGTTCTTATTTCAGCTCTTAAAACCTTGTCGCCCAATCAGTTTGCCCTTTTCTCCAAACACACTCGCCCATTGCAGCATGCAAAACTGATGATCAAGTCTGCTCCGAGTACCTTCTTATCACATCAATGCTTGTGCGACCCCCGTATACAACCCAAAATTCCCAAGTCTCATCTAGATTATGACAAGGTCATGTTTTAAAAGAAAAGCAAGACTATCTACTTCCCTTGATTTAATCGAGTACCAATACATCATTATTAGTTCCACAAAATGCTTTAGTAATAGAAAGAACATAACAATTGAGAGATTCAGTAGCTTTCCTTCTTGAAATTCAATAGCAGTACAAAGAGAATAGGTTCTTGTTCCAACTCAAAAAACCTTGGTGCACGACCAGTTTGCCCTGTTCTCCAAATTGACTCGATCATTAGAGCAAGAAAAACTGACGATCAAGTCTGCTTATGTGTGAATACCTCCTCCTTACGTCAATGCCTGTGTGACCCCTATATGGAACCCAAAATGCCTAAGACGGATCTAGATAATTGTGATAATGTTAAGTTTCAAAAGAAAAGCAAGACAATCTTCTACACTTGATCTAAACAAGTACTCCAATTACATCATAATTAGTTGTACAAAATATTGTACTAATAGTAACGACAAAACATTTGACAGACTTAGTAGTACAGAATAAGTTCGAAAAAATATCGATAGATTCCGAGTTCATATTCAACAGCACTTGACAGATTCAACATCATCACAAACTGACTGATTAGCACTACATAGAGAATGACCAAAAGAATTGACAGATTCAACAATGCGCACATTGAAATTCAATAGATGTAGCAAGGCCTGATTCAAAAGGAAAGCGAGACCATATTCTGCACTCGATAGGTCGATTTGAACAAGTACTAGTACATGATTATTAGTGAAAAATATATTAGCGGAGGAATAACTCCATATAAACTACTCAGAACTACCTTAAGCTAGGAACCACATCTCCTAAAATGATAAGTACCACTACATATAGTACAATAGGTATTACTACAAAATACATTAGCAGTAGGTGAACTCCATAAAAATACTCCTAAGTAAAACTACTAAGAACATGTGTAGTAAGTCTTTCTGGCAGTGCAAATACTCAAACAAACATTAATATGTGTTTATCTCACTCATGAATCTTGTCAATGCGAAGACGGTATTCTAGGGTGGACACTGATGGTTGATAAGCAACTAGGTGAGACATTGGCACCAGTAGGATCCACTGCAGCTCATCGAACGGGATGTCGTCTGGCGACGCGATGCTCTTCGGAACACATAGTCCAGAATTTTTGAACCTTCTACCCTCAATCACGGTCGATGACCAAAACTTCACTAGGTACTGCAGCGACAAGCATGCCGCCAACCTGACGCATACAATGGATACAACGTGTAGCGAGTGGCGCCTGTAAAATCGCACCGTGAACACTGTACCATCATCCCCGGGTCCGATGATATCTACTGTCCGCATGCCTGTTACCGGTAGAGTCTTAGAGGTGTACCTGCCTATTTTGCCATAGCAAAAACTGTGCACGCTGATCGAGTGAGCTTTAAAGAGGTGGGCGAGGAGCGTTGCTGGCTAGGCGGGGAACATATAGCCATCATTGTCATGGTTGTGGCACGGCAGATGCCATGGTTAGGCTTAATTTGGGGCCAATGTGCGCTAGTGGGATCCAGGGAGGTATGATGTAGTGGTTTCTACACACGGAATACTCGAACAAGATCTTTACTCAACTCAATAGTAGCTACACTTTCTCCTAGAGATGTATAAGCGAGAGGAAGAAGAAGCTCTCTATAAGTTCTAAGTAAAAATGAATAGATCCCCTTACTAGGAGGCCCTGGCTCATCTTATAAAGGGGTGGCCAGGTTACAAGTAGGGTTGACATGGATAGCATATTTGTGGAATATGCTTTTCCTAAAATAGTCATTCAGTGGGAGCCTTTCTGTGTCTCCCTTCTATCGATGGAAATAACCCAGAGTCCACGACATGTGAGCGTCGGGATCTAGGACTGTCACCTCCGTGACACTCTTCTGCCCCTCTGTCCATTGTCTGTAGTGGTTGGCACTATACGTATTCCTGAGGGAGAGATAGCGTGCAGTGTTGACTTCGGGGTTTGCCCTCTCCTTCTCGAGCAAGCTTCCCTATGACTCAGCCTCATCTTGCATTACTCGGCCAAGCCCTAACCAAGAGATACAAACATAATAGATGATATGCCGACTTATCCCGTACGTCGACCGAGTGAGGTCTTAGAAACCGGACTCGGGATAAACTGGTCCTTATTCGGCCGGTACTAATATAACTCGGCCGAGTCATTCTTTGACCCGGTCACCATCTATGTGGGCTTTGCCCTTTTACCTTAGCTTGACCCTACCCGGGGTCATCCCCCCAACACCAAGAGCCCTTGGATCCAAGGGTTTTGATCCGATGATCCGGTGAAGACCCCACCACTATATATTGAGGGGAACCCTATTTTTGGAGGCATCCACCCATAGTTGTGAATTTGCTTGCCCCTTGGCTGCCATATCCAACGGGGAGGACTCATCTACAGTTCCAATAATATCTAAGGAATAAGGAGGACAAGGGGCAGTGCTCCCCCAGGGCCGGCCGCCGCTGGGGCGCCCTACGCTGCCGCCAGCACCTCCTTCGGTCGGACCACCGCATCTCCCCCTTGGGGAGGCATGCACCTCTCCATGATCATCTACATCACCTCCTCCTCATCCCTACTGTAATCTCTTGGCAAAACATGATGTGTGGTACAATCTTTTATTTTTCCATGATCTATTGTATCTATGTCTAAGTTTGAGTAGTGATTGTTCATGGTAATTGTGAAATACTTTGTCGATTGGTTGCATACAAGTTTGTTATCTTCTATGATGATCCTATGTACTAATATATGAGTGCACACATATGTTTGGGATGCATAAGGTTATCACCCTTATATGTCGATAGGAGGAGGAACGGAGGGAGTTTAATAGAAATCGTGTTCCAAGTCTTATATGCATGCTATATTACTTCATGGTTAATTAACGGGGAGTATATTGGGGGCCTTAGAACTTAAAGCGGTGGTCGGACATATTTGTATTAATGAATCCCTTATTATCACATTAACTTGGCTTAGGGACCAATCACTAGGGTGTGTGGTAGTTCATTTACTTGACTACTCCGTAATTTAGGGCTCCACCTACAAGAAATAATAGACTTTATCTATACAAGTTACTCCATCTGTCACGGTTTGGAGGGCGTTTTAAAGAGATTGTTGGAACCTAGGTGGGGGCTGATTGGGGCCAGATTTGTACCAAAAACATGCGTCCATTAATTATTCGGCGCCCTATTAAACGATATTACTCAATGGAAACGAGGATTTTAGACACATTCATTGGTGGAGTTGCATGCAAGAATTAATTCCTCGACTGCATGAAATAGAAAGTGGGGAGGAAAAAGGAGGCATTAGTTCTGTAATTAAGTCTAGCGCGCCTAGGAGAAAAGGAGTTTTGGAAAAGCATTGCTTTTGTAAGACACCCTCCAAACCGTGAAGGAGGGAGTATATGTGATGGTTAGGAGTGTCACCTCTAGACACATGTACTTAATTAATCCTATTGTTTTTCTAGATTATTGTGCCTTGGGATTTTAATCATCGAGTTCTTTATGCTTTATTGTGTTTAGTACTAATGCATCTAGCTATAATATGTGCTTCACTAATTGTTACAACCAAATGAATGAAACAATATTTTGCCTAAACATTTACTCCCTTGAGAAAACTTGCCATCACTCCACTTCACTAGATCTATTTACTTGCACTAGTTTATTCATAGTAATTACTTCCAATAATTTACTGTTTTCTAGTTAATAGTAAAAACAACAACACACACAAAAACTCTCTAGATACTAGTTTTGCATAGAAGGTCATATAAGTGGGTTATAGGGCTTTAGAGAATAGATAGTTTACCTTCAGCTCCTTGTGGGTTCGACACTCAAATACTTATCAAATTGTACTACGGTGATCCCCTGCACTTGGGGGTTATCACCTGGGCTCTCTTATCTCTCTTACTTATAATCTTGAGGCCCTCTCTATGCTATTGGAGACTATGTGTCTTTTGATATGTATTCTTTCTTTTTCTTTTGGTGTTCTCTTTTTTTATTTTCCTTTTTCTTTTTCTCTCCCTTGGTGGTACCAAACTACTTTGCTTTTGCTCTCACACTTTTACTATCCAAGGAAAAGTACATAATACTTAAGCAAACACAAAATGAGCCACTCTCGATGGGGTGGGTACACACAAAGGAAGATTGTGGGTTAACAAGGGGTGACACAAGTTATGCCTTAGTTGTTGATGATGAGTTTGTGTCGATGGAGTGGGGAGGAGCTTGAGTTACGTGGTGTTGAAGAGCGCGGAGGATGTTGTGGAGGCTTGTTGTTGGTGTAGACACGCACGTGAAACTCAACAAGGGGGAAGTCAGTCGAATGGAAAAGAGGCGAAAAAGGAGAGGAGGGTCAGAGACTCCGGATTCAGGGCTAGAAACTCCGGTTCTAGGCTAGAAACTTCGGGTGGGCCGGAAACTCAGGGTATGCGGGGCCGAAGACTCCGGTGTCATGCATTCGCAGCCAGCTCGTGTTTTTGAATGGAAATCCGTGCCTCCAAAGCTCAAATCCAACAGATTTTGACCAAATTGGGCTAGAAAAATTGGCAGAAAGCCGGATCAAGACCCAAGTCAAAGTTTCTATGGATTGAAACTACTCAAAACACACCAAATCAAGAGATTGATCCGAAAGGGGGTCTAGGCTATTTTTTGGGGCAATTTTCGAAATTAAGGTGGGGAGAAGTAAAATTCATGGTGAAAACCATGATGAACGTGGCTCTTGATACCAATATGTTGGGATATGACCCTTAGGATGGACAATCTTTCATTATTTCACGAGGGAGTCACGGTGGATTCGATGGGTAATGAGAAGAGGATGAACTCGATGAACACAAACCACGAAGAACACGGCGAACTCACGCAAAACACAAACGCTATTAAAACACCGTTGGCTCGCACCAGCGGCTACCGGTCCAATACAATCCTATGGGATCAGTATTGGGCAAGAGAATCTTGATGAGATCTTGATAACTTCAAAAGTACAAAGGCAATAGGAAGATCTTGTACAACTAGATCCGAAGTTAAGATGTCTGCAAGTGCACAGATCATTTGTAGCTAGTTTCGAAGTTAAGATGTTGATCCCACAGGGAGCCCAAAGGTAAGTGTTTATTGGTGAAGTCTCTATCACACTCAAAGTTGTCACAGGTCTTCGAGTGAATTGACTGCAAGTGTTGAAATAAGAATGAGATTTGGATTAAAGTTATTGTATTTAAATAAAACTAAAATGTAAAATTTAGAAATAAAAAACATAAAAGTAAAGAACAATTTGTTTGTTGTTTTCTATAGATGACAAAATAGGAGCGGGGAGATTCAGTTCATGTTGATAGTGAATGTGGCGGGTGGATGAGTGATAAGTGTAACAATTATAATCTTATAAGTATATGTGTAGGCGAGTAACCCATAATTAGTCGAAACTCCTCTTGGTAGATTTCATCTCAACTTCAATAATCTTACTAGCCTGTTACCACAACCATGGTCAGTCATTAGACGATTAAGATCCTTCAGGTTGCTTAGCAATTAAGCTCCTTGGATCGGACTAATGCAAAAAGCACAGTGGTTCCTCGTTATCCTCGAGTCAAACCAGTTTCCCATTGATATCCCCATGTCACTCGAGGGTCACCGGTCTGCTAGCGAACAAGATCTTATCTATGTAAAACAAGGCATCATGTTTTCTAGGCCCTTAATTGGACAAGAAGCATTAAGCATCCCACAGATAATCAAGCACACATAATATAGTAATTAAAATCAACCACAAACTTAATGGAAATTGTATAGGCACATCAGATCTCACCAATCCCTTACATCTCCCATGCCCAAGGGAACTTACTCACACATGAGAGAAGAAAGCATCATCGATATAATTTAATAAAGGGAGTTCTTCTTGATATTACCATGGATATCCACAATAAGAAATAGAAATAAATCCAACACAATTCTAGATGGGAAGAACAATCTCAAACCCTAGTCTTGCAAGGTGGAGATCTCTCTCTCTAAAGTACAAGTAATGTCTATGGAGGTGTGCTGGCTAGGAGATTGAAGATTGTGGAGTGAGATGAAGAACGTCTTATCCTTCTTCTCTAGATCTCTTCTTTCTCCCTTCTGGATGGGATGGCAGCTCGTGTGTTATGTTTTCGAACTGTTTCTCTTCACGAAAGTTGTACCTTTTAATAATACGGATACGATGATAGCTATACGGCGGGAATTATATGGCCGAAAAAATATTCCCGACATATAGTTGCTCGTTAAAGCTTCTGTATACTCCCCTCAATTGCTTCCAAAAAGAGACTTGATTGTTTTCATCTGTATATTGTGTTTTTGCTATTAAATCCCTCTATTGATGTTTAGAACCTGAAACACACATTAAAAACCAAGTTTTATTCGCTACCGAAGTATTAGCGTTAGGTAAAGCTACACAACCATAAAATCCAAACGAAAACCATCAATAGAAACAATCAAAAAATATGTCAAATCTCACAACTATCACTAGGTGCTCCTCATGAAGGAGCATGAGACTAACTAGATAGATATCCTCAAGAGGGAGTGTTATTCTAGAATAATATCAAGTCTAGGGTTTACAAATGTAGGGGTGGGGCTATATATAGGCCAACCAAATAAATAAGGGTATTTTAGGGATAAAATGTAAGCTTTGGACAGAGTGGAGAGGGGGTGGGCCGAACGCCCAACTATTGATGTGCAGGCCCACCACTTATGACGGAGACTCTGGGGTCCTTGGTTTGGAAACTACGGTAGTGGCGGAGACCCCGGGGCCTTAGGCGGATACTCCGGATGCATGACAAGAGCTTGAAGATGAGGCCGAATGCAGGCGAGGCGGAGACTCCGGGGTCACTCAGCCGGAGACTCTGGGGTAGGCCGAAGACTCTGGTTTTGAGACAGAGTTTCCGTCTGACTTCTAGGAGCTTTCAACCTACCTATTCATGGAGGAAGGCCGGAGTATCACACCAGAGACTCCGGTCCTAGAGCCAACTTTGCATGTTCATCTTTTGAGATTGTTGGGCAATTTTTCAGGGCTTCATACCTGAGTATTCAAAGAGAAGTGGCATGAAGTAGCAATCCATTCATGGGTGTATCAAAGTCACACGAGGCGAGGAGTGAGTTAACCTTATCTTGTAGGAGTTTGGCTCGAGCACGAGCCATTGGACCACTTGGGGGACTTGGAGGTGAGGATGTTGAGACGTCCGTAGCACGGGCTATATTAGTTTATTTGTTTGGCAATCGGCTTGGGTCAGCAGGTTTGGATATCTCAAAGATCAAAGTATGTGTAATGGGGAGGATTCCCTCAATTTTATTCAGAAGGTGATCAGGAGGTCATACAATGTGTCTACAAGATGATCTCAATGGGTTTATAATGATACCCAATGAGAGAGATGAATCTAGAGCTTTGACTAAGGCTAATGGCAAACACTTGGGCGATTATGGTGTGTCCTTCTCGAGTGAATATCTTTGAGTACTTATAGGTGTCGATGATAGCAGAGTCTTCCTTAGTCAAATCAGGTATTCATCTTGTCTTTCATGTAATCTTGATATCCGAGCTCTCTTGCACGTGCGTCTGGTCTTCGGGATCTCCAGAGTGTCGTCTTGCAGCCCCACGGGTCAGGTCGGTTGCGATTAGGTCGGTTGAGAGCTTCTAGATGCAGGCTTTTGGGTCCTTTATCGTTAAAGCTAAGCGTGGGCAGGAATCGTGGATTAAGGCCCATGTGCCTAAATCCACTCATCACTGACAACCGCGCCCCCTATAGCGTCGCCCAGCGGGTTCTAGCCCTCTGCTGCGGGAAACACAACCTCTCCAAGACATGGGTATGCTTGCCACCCTGCACCTCTGCCATCGACGCATCACGATCCTAGAGAAGAGGAGAAGGAGGAAGTAGGGAGGGAAGCGGAATGGGCGGCAGAGCCCTTCCAAAGCCCACCTTAAATAAGCGGTGGGACACTATCCACCACGGGCTGAGCACACTTTAACTGATACGCCCTTTGAAATAAAAATAGGTGCCATCACCTGAGGCATCAGAATAGTGAGATCTTGGGGCGACACCAAATCTGCACCCAAGTAGGGTTGTTACCAAGGAGGCGGGCCCACTTCGAGCCCATGTACGATAGAGTTCCTCGCTCGGATGGGCAAGGCGCCACCTCAGCAAAGTCTATGTGGGCAGCACCTTGCCCGGGGGATACAATCGTCCCGTCGTAACCCGGGGTACATGGTCCTCGTGGAAAGGACCTATCACTCTAGGCGTGAAGCAGGGAGAAGCTCGGGGATCATCGCTCTTGGAGCGATGATGGTCCCCGAACCTGCCTTCCACACTCAAGCCTTGTCCACGACATGAAGACAACGATCCTAGGCTTCATCCCCGGGGACAATCGGAGGACCATGGGCCTAAACCAAGGATCCATCAATTGGATCGCAACCAAGCGCATTCCTGGCATCCCAGTGACGAGGCCCGGGAGGAGTAGGAAAAGCTGGTGATCGGCTCCTGACCGGGGACATGCGGATGGGACAGCACACTTCTAAGCACAATTCTCATGGTCGGACAGCAAAACTGCCCCTCCAGATTGTGTCCATGCACGAGGCACCATGAGGCGTGGTATCATCAATGGTGGTATACCCTTTCCATTCTAAAAGGAGATCCGTGCCAATCTGAGGAGACCAATGGGAGAAAGATCAAACTATCTTAGAAGGGAAGGAATCCACATATCCTTTCCGCGGAGCACCATATGTAATCAGTTCATCATCCACCATATATACCATAGTTTCAGGATGCAAGGTTTCACACAATGAGGTTTTAACCTAGGTATGTGTCTCTATGGTATTGTGTCTTCGTCGCGTTCACTGATCGAGCTTGATGCGTATTGCACACCTGTCCAAACTCAAAAGGGGAGCGCATTTCCCCGGTGTCTAAATATAGAACACTACACTAGGATATCAAGTGTGAACACGGAGCTTTCCTTAGGTCACATGGAGTGATTACCTCCTCGTTCTCTATGCACCACATATTTTCGATCCGTATGATACTCTTATGACGGCCATAAGATAAAGTTTTCCCCATCTTCATGGCGAGGAGAGAGAAAACACCCCCACCTTGTCTTCCTTTCTTCTAGAGCTTGGCATGGGCAATGCTTCTGACCCGGTAGGATCTCACTCATTTTCCTCACTACTTATGGGCTTCCTCCCTAGAAAAGTTTTTTGCCCCGATATATTAATATAGCAACCACTCGATACAAGTGAGACCACTGCTAGGGTAAACAACACAATCCAAGCCCAAAAGAAACAAGAAAGAAAAAAGGAAGGGAAAAAAGGCAGACATTGGTGGATCGACAAAAATAAAGATGACTCACAACTTCTACGTGCTCCGGAGTATTTCTAAAGTGCTCCTAGCACTCCGAAGCTTCGTGTACCAAGCAGCACCTCCAAGAAGGAAAGCAACGAAGACAACACTATTGCTCAGACTGGTCCTAGGATTTCCTCTAGTATACTACAAAGGATGGGGAATAGGTACACCCGACGCCCTTTAGGAAGGATGAAAACACCCGCAGGCGTCACCCGTCGGTGCTGAGACAACAAGGATTTATCCCGGCCGCCAAAAAACCACACCCTCGGACGATCTGCAGTACTCCACCAATCTCGACACTACCAGCACACGCCACCACGGTTTTGCAATCACCATCGTCGCCTCACCGTGACCCACGAAGCGAGGCTGACAAGACCGAGAAGAAAGGGCTCCAACGAGGGGCGGCATGACAATAACACGTGAGAGGGATCGACCTCCACTGTCATCAGCGGTAGCCGACCATATGCAGCAGCAGGAACACAACAAGCCCTTACTGGCCCGGTCGAGCCCGAATTGGTCCCGTAACGCCCTGATGGCGTACTGCAACAGGAACGCCACCTTTGCCGACACCCCAGCACCCGTCCCCGCTCCTCGATCCACCAGATGCGCCGCCACCGCGTTGAGACAGCCCGCCTAGGCCCAGAGGGGGGGCAAATGGCTCAAATCTAGGCCGTGAGGGTGCCGCCCGCCGCTCTCCAGTGACCAGCTGGCCGCCTGCAACTACCACGGTGTCTAGCAGCCAAGAGGACGCACCATCGACCCCATGGTCACCCGGCCTCGCCGGACGGCCATCACACCAGGAAGCACCGCCACTGGCCACCTTTGTGTCGTACCATAGGCTCCACACGCGCAGGAGATGGCCGACCACTGCCATACCGCACAGGCAATGCCCGGCGGCCTGCAGAGACGGCGGAGGAGAGGGGGACGGGCGAATGTGGGAGGTGAGAGGCGGCGAGATAGAGAGCTCCTATTCGCCCGCGCGGGGTGAGACACGAGTGAAGGTTTTCTTTCCAAGTCTACTTAGGGGCTTCAAGATCTCATGAATTAGATATTTTGTTAAAGTACTAGATAAAGTAACAATGCATACGGACGCGAACTGGAGAAAACCGTCCCGTCTCACGTCGCTCCCCGCTTGGGCGACCGAGGCGGCCTCCTCACCACCACTGCCACCCACCCCCTCCCCTCCTCCCCCCGCCGCCGCCGGCGAACGGCGCCCGGCAAAGTCCGCGCGGTCGGCGGGCGGCCCTCCTTTCGGCGCCTCGCTTCTTATGCGGAGGAAGCTCTGGCGGCGATGTCTGCCGGCGTTAATCGGCTCGACCGCGGCGGCGAAGCGCGCTGTGACCTCCGGGCGCACGGGCAGGTCCCCCATGGCGGCGGCGTAGGCTCTGTCAACGCCAAGCTCTGGAGGTACTGCTGCAGCGCGGCGGAGTGCATCTGGCGGCGGCGTACGGCGGCATGGCCTCTGCGGCAGCGTCGGTGGTGGGAGCGACTCGGGGTGCAGCTCGCCGGCGGCGTGGTGGCCTGGTTGCAGCAACGTGGCGGCGGTTACGATGGGCCCTGATCTGGGTCTGATCCGGGCCTGGCCGGGCTAGATCTGGGCCTAGCCGGGCTAGATCTAGGCCTAGCCGGGCCTGATCTGGGCCTGATCTCGGCCTTGGAACTGCTGCTCGCCTGGACGGCACTCACCGCAAGGTGATGGAGGGCAGATCCCCTCCCCTAGGCTACCGTGAGCTTGATGACTGCAAGCCCGAATCTTGACCTTCATCGGCACTCTCGGCGGTTGTGTGTTGTGGCGGTGGCCGGAGCCTTGGCTCGAGTGCGTGGAAGCCGGGGCGGCGGTCCCGGAAGGTGGTGTGCGCGGCCGTTCCCTCGGCCATGGGGTGGCGAGGTTCGGACGCTATTCCTCAGACTGAGAGCGGTCCATCTGGCTTGGGTGGTCTCGGTGGCGATAGTGCTGCTGCTTGGCGGCAGGGATTTGTCAAGGTGGCGGATCCTCTGGTGGAGGGAGTAGTTGAGCTTGGTGCTAGGGAGGCGTGTGCGGAGGCACCCTTGCTGCAGTGCGGCGGCAGGACTTTACGAGTCTTGACGGGCTTGGCCGGGCCATGAAGGCCTGGTATGGCCTGCTACTGCATCCGGTCGGCTATCGCCTTCGGACGGTGGAGATTGTTCTCTTCCGCGTGTTGATGCCTTGCCTATCCTCGCCGATGGCCTCGCTTTCTCGCTCCTATCGGCCTCATTCTGGGCTCCACGGTGTGTCGGCGGTGAAGACCTCAAGATCGTGTGGGCGTGTGCATGTGGGCGGCAAGCTTGGTGGAGCAATACAAAGCGGACGGGAGGGTAGTTGGAGGGATCGGGAGAAATCTTTGTCGCTTTGACACCGGCGCGGTGACGCCTCTGGGTATCACCGTCCTTCCTGAAGGGCGTTGGGGGCATCTCCTCCGCGCCTCCCGTGGCGTACCGGGGGAAACCCTAGGACTTGTCCGGGCAGCAGTGTCGTCATCGTCACTCCCCTTCTTGGAGGTGCTGCTTTGGTACGCGACGCTTTGGATTGCTAGCGGTGTGGTGGTTCTTCACCGGTGGGCGCAGCGATTGCGTATCTTCTCTATTTCGTCACTCCGCCGTTGTTGGCTTTTTTTTCTTTTTTTTCTTCTTGTTTTGGCTGGCTTGTTCGGTCCGTGTCTCGTGTTGGTCCTTTGGGCGTTGTGCTGTCTGGCCCAGCAGCGGTCTCACCTGTATGCTTTATTTATAAAGCGGGGCGAAAGCCTATTTCGGGAGTAACAATGCATACGAATTAATGTTGAGTTGGACCTTAGGGCTTGTTTGATTCATAGGATAGGAAAAATAAAGGAATAGGAAAACCATAGGATGCAATGTCATGTCCACTTCAATCCTATAGGAACCCACATGCAACAAAGTTTGTTTGATTCCATCAAAGGATTCTAAGAAAGAGCTTTGGGTGGATGTTAGATTTCCTATGCAATCTAGTGCAAAGGATTTCCTAGAAAAGTTTTCTATAAGAATCAATCATACAAATCAAACAACCATCATAGGAAAATTTCCTATAGGATTTAATCCTACAAATTTTCTATACAAATCCTTTGAATCAAACATGCCCTTAGTCTGCAAGGTTATTATAGAAAAGAACATCTTTCTAGGATTTACACGTATATACACCGTAAATATCCCAGCACCATGGTAACCCAATTTTGCGTGTCCAAATTTTAGATGAGTCGATCTATGGCTCTCAGTCCAAAGGGAATACGCCCCAGCAAGAATTCACCGAGACCAAGTACAAAGGAGCCCAAGCACACCCCGGCGACCAGGCCGATAATCCCGACGACACGCGCCGCCAGACGCAGCGCTCGCCCGCGCTCGGTGGATGGGTCGGGAAGCGTCACGAGAAGGAAGGACACGACGAGTATGACGATGTCCACCGAAGCCCAGAAGCAGACCAGAGTTACTCTGGCGCGCTCGACGGGCTCCGCCGTCGCGACGCCGTCGTCGTCGTCGTTGGGATTAGGGCAGCCGTGGAACCGCTCCCTCCACGCCCAGAACCCGTGCCGCTTGGGCTCCGCCGTCGCGAGGACGGGCTCGCCGCCGCCGCCGGCGCCACGTGCACCGTCAGGGTCGGGGTTCTCGATGTCAGCCATCGATCTGCTCCTAGCTAGCTGGCTTGATGGCTTGTAGAAGTAGACGGCTTCTGGAGTAGATGGATTGGGCGTGTACAGCTCGATGGGAAATCTGGTGTGGCAACCGTATATGTCGGGCCTAGATGGAAACAATCTGGACTTCTGGAGTCCGGTTAGGATTTGGCTAGTTTCCATACAGCTACGCTAGTTAGAAGTTCGAGTATGTTTCGTAGGTATGGACAGTACGTATAGGTGATATGTCCGACTCCATCCGAAGTGATGCTGCCCGATGTAACGCTTTGTAGACAAGAAAAAAAGGATCGAAATCGATTTGTACACCAGATCGAAATCGATTTAAAGAAAGAGTGAGAATTTTTTTAGAACGATTTAATTTATGCTCCCAAATATTCAACTAACTGATTAATTTCTTATAACATACTCAATTTTCTATTCTTAATATGCCGACGATGCAATTGTGCTCATGAAACATGTTCTGAAGAAAGTTAAGAATCTAAAATTAATATTATTAGTATGGGAACGCCTACGTCTCAGACGACTGAGAAATAACTATTTCTCAGTCGGCTGACGTGGCCGGCTCAATCGAATGAAAATATGCATGGTTTACAAACAAAAAACTGTAATCAGAAGGCTCAATCGAATCTTGGAACCAAAATCCAACAGTGAACAAGATGACTGAGAAAGGCGTCTGAGAAATAGCAAAACCGTATTAATATTTGAACAACCTTTTGGTTTATTAAATATTAATTTTCATAAGAGCAAATTATTTTGCTTTGGTGAGGCCTAGGACGAGGCACACCTATAAGCTGATTATTTATTTGGCTACGAGCGATTCTTTTGGCAAGAAGGTAGCGAGAGAAAGAACTATCATTTGGCCAAATGAGTGTGGTTTGCCGTCCTAAAGACAAAGGTGGTTTGGGTATTCATGACCTTGATGTAAGAATATTGCCATGTTGAGTAAGTGGCTTTTCAAACTGCTTAAAGAGTACGGGGTATGCCAAACCTTTCTAAAAAGAAAATATGTTGGTTCAAAAGCACTATATCAAGTGCTATAAAAGCAGGAGATTCACACTTCTGGGTTGGTCTGATGACCACAGAGAAAATTTTCTTCCCATTTGTACATTTTCTATTATACAAGAGGATGGCTAGAAAAATCGCTTTTAGAAGGATAAGTGGCTTGAAAATGCTACTCTCTCATAACAATATGTTGTTTCGCACAGTATTTTATGCCACAAAGGGGAAACCATAGCTGCGGTGCTAGGTCCCTCCCCCAATGTGTCATTCATGAGAAACTTAATAGGTCCAAGATTGGTATTGTGGAATGATTTGTTGCATCGCCTAACCACAGTACAATTGTGAGATGGTCCTGACATGTTTCGGTGGAATTTACACAAGAGTGGTCAATTTTAGTAGATTTAATGTGTACAACATTGATCCAACCAGTATTGCCGATCAATAACAATAAGAAAATTTGAAAGATGAAGGTATTGTACCACTTAATACAAAAATATTTGCATGGTACCTATGTCAAGGGTAATTCTCAGAAAACACAACCTTGTTAATAGAAATTGGCATTGAAGTGAATAATGTGTGTTTTGCTCTCATGACTAAACAATTAAATATTTGTTTTTCAATATAAATTCGCTCGTTTTATATGGTCAACCATCCAAGTAGCCTCTGGATTGTCTCCTCCATATAGTATTACTAATATTTGACAATTTGTTTCATGGGATTGAGCATTAATTCAGCATAGCTATCTAAAAATTTGCCTTTAATTCTATTCTTAAGAAGCATCATGTCATGGATGAAGTTAGACCTCCATTTAGAAAAATATGCCCCCCCCCCCACACATACAACTTCCAAATGTTCCAGTAAGACATGATCATCACCTCCATAAAGAATGGCTTCGCTAAATCCCTCCTAGCAGCGGCAACTATTGTTTGAATACCAGTAGCGAGGGACCAATTGATCTGAAGAAATGTCCAAATACGAAGGCTGAAATCACAGGTGAAGAATACATGAAACCTCTCCTCATAAGCCCTAGTGACACACAACACACACTGTTTATCCTCTATCACTTTCCAATTTCTTCTGATCAACGAGTCCCAGGTGTTTAGTCTGTCCAAAAGCAGAAGCCAAGCAAAACGTTTTGTCATTATCACACAGGTAGATTGCCAAATCCATTGCCAGATGGTCGGTGGAATCTACACGAGAGTGGTTAATCTCGGTAGATTTAATGTGTACAACATTGATCCAACCAGTATTGTCGGTCGATAACAATAAGAAAATTTGGAAGATGAAGGTACTATACCACTTAAGACAAAAATATTCGCATGGTACCTATGTCGAGGGTAATTCTCAAAAAAGACAACCTTGTTAATAGGAATTGGCATTGAAGTGAACAATGTGTGTTTTGCTCTCATGACGAAACAATTAAATATTTGTTTTTCAATATAAATTCGCGCGTTCTATATGGTCAGCCATTCAAGTAGCCTCTGAATTGTCTCCTCCATGTAGTATTATTAATATTTGATAAATAAATTCATGGGATTGAGCATTAATTCAGCATAGGTATCTAAAAATTTGCCTTTAATTCTATTCTTAAGAAGCATCATGTCATGGATGAAGTTAGACCTCCATTTAGAAAAATATGCCCTCCCCCCACACAACTTCCAAATGTTCTAGCAAGACATGATCATCACCTTCATAAAGAATGGCTTCGCTAAATCTCTCCTAGCAGCGGCAACTGTCGTTTGAATATCAGTAGAGAGGGACTAATTGATCTGAAGAAACGTCCAAATACGAAGGCTGAAATCTCAGGTGAAGAATACATGAAACCTCTCCTCATAATCCCTAGTGACACACGACACCTAATGTTTATCCTCTGTCATTTTCCAATATCTTCTAATTAACAAGTCATAGGTGTTTAGTCTATCTGAAAGCAGAAGCCAAGCAAAACATTTTATCATTATCACATAGGCAGATTGCCAAATCCACTTCTACACTGGAGAAGTTTGAATGTGTGCATGCAAATGAGCATAATATTTTGTGAGGGTTACTGTCCAAAGCATCTAGAATTAAACCAAACTCCACATATGCCTGGCACAGCATAGGGCGATACAATAGAGAGGCAAGATTAGGAGCTGCATAAACATCAGTTGTCGAAAGATTAGTGTCCAAAGCATATGAGAACAGACAAGAACACAGCGGCTGACTGGAATCAAGGAAATACCACTTCTGTTTTTCCAAAACGGACAAGTAATCGCCAGTTTTGGAATCAAGGAAGACCTGATGCGTTTTTAAAAGAAGGTCGGCTAGATCTTTTTAAACTAAATTTTGGCAACATAATTTTACTTCCTAAGGTTATTGATACAGAACGTATACAACAGTATCGACCTAACATTAGTTTTAAAATATTTATAAAAGTTTTTATGATTAGACTAAATTCAGTAATTGATCATGTTGTGTGCCCATCTCAGACTACTTTCATGCAAGGAAAAAAACATCTTAGATAGTGTAGTAATTCTGTATGAAACAATACATGAACTACACTCGAAGAAATTAAATGGAGTAGTGGTCAATATTGACTTCGAGAAGGCTTATGATAAAGTTAATTGGTCTTTTCTTCAGCAAACACTCCGTATGAAAGGTTTTTCGAAGGAGTGACGTACTCTCATACAGTCCTTTTGTGTTTGAAGGTAGTGTTGCCATAAATGTCAATGATGACACTGGTAAATACTTCCATACAAAAAAGGGTCAGAGATCCACTTTCGCCTATACTATTCAACATAGTGGCTGATATGTTGGTCATCCTTATTGAGAGAGCTAAGACTGATGGTCAAATTGAAGGGTTAATTCCCCATCTGGTTGATGGTGGCCTATCCATTCTTCAATATGCTGACGATACTATCTTATTTATGAAACACGATTTGGAGAAAGCTAAGAATCTAAAATTAATATTATTAGCATTTGAGCAACTCTCGGGGTTGAAAAATAACTTTTATAAAAGTGATATGTATTGTTTTGGCGATGCTAAAAACGAGGCCCAACTTTACACTGAATTATTCGGCTGTGGTCAGGGACAATTTCCAATCAACTATCTGAGAATACCAATTTACTATCGGTGTCTCACAATTGCTGAATAGAAACTCGTTGAGAAAAGACTTCAAAACGTCTTAATAGTTGGAGAGGTAAATTGTTATTCCTTGGCGGAAGACTTGTACTCATAAATTCAGTACTTACCAATATGGTACTGTACATGATCTTGTTTTTCCAGCTACCAAAAAGAGTCTTGAAGAAAGTGGATTATTTCTGATCAAATTTTTTCTGGCAAGGGGATAGGAAAAAAAATATCGACTGGCCAGATGGAATTTGATTTGCCGGCCAAAAGAATACGGTGAACTGAGCATTCATGATTTGCAGGTCAAAAACTTCGTGCTTCTGGGTAAATAGCTTTTCAAACTACTTACTGAAGATGGTGTTTGGCAAATAATTTTTTGAAGGAAGTATGTTGCTTCCAAAGTTGTGTCTCAAGTGGTTTGGATACCCGGTGACTCACACTTTTAGGCTGGATTAATGGCATCCAAAAAACATTGTTTCCACTTTGGTGTTTTTAATATTAATGATGGATCGCAGATTAGGTCGTAGGAAGATAAATGGCTTGGCTAAACTTAATAATATCCAGCTCTATATTCGATTGTTAGGCACAAAGGAGATACACTTTGCACGGTAATGGAATCTAATCCTCCTAATGTGTCATTTAGAAAAACTCTCATAGGCCCTAGACTGGTATCGTAGTCTCTTATTGAGATTAGCCACAATACAACAGTCGGAGGGTATGGACGAGTTCAAATTGTTACATACCGGTAAATTTTCTGTTGATTCAATGTATAGAGGTTTGATCCAACATGATATTTCAGTCGATGATAATAGTAAAATTTGGAAAATGAAAATATCCCTTAAAACAAAGATATTTGCTTGGTATCTCCGTAAAGGGGTCATTCTTACAAAAGATAATCTTGTTAAGAGAAATTGGCATGGAAATACACAATGCGTTTTTTCATCATGATGAGACAATCCGGCATTTATTCTTTCAGTGTAAATTTGCTCGTGCTATATGGTCAATCATCCAAGTAGCCTCTGCTTTATCTCATCCATATTCGGTAGCCAATATATTTGGTAACTGGCTGCACGGGATTAAGGATAAATATGGGACGGTTTAAGAGGAGAGCGCTTGCCATTATTTGGTCGCTTTGGCTATGTAGAAATGATAAGATTTTTAATAACATTATATCTTCTATGTTGTAGGTAATCTATCGAGCCATGGCTATCCTTCGATCATGGACTACTCTTCAGTGTTTAGAGTTTCGCGACTTGTTTGCAGATGGCTGTATCCGATTGGTAGACACGACGAGGGATATTTTCTCCCGACATGGATGGCAACATGACCCGCGGATAGATCTATCATAGCTCGAGACCGTTTTCATTTTTACCATGTTTTTAGTTCTAGAACTCTTGTTTTCGTATCTACGTGTGTGGTTGATCGGCTGTGTACATCCTAGCTATATAAAGGCCGGGTGTAACATTTAAAAAAAAAAGTAATCGCACCTCTACCTGGTACACATTACGAAAATCAGTAGCCAGTTTGATTCTACGTTGTTAAGGTGATTAGAGTCATCTGTGGATTGCACTAATTTCAGTTATTTATTTAAAAGAAGTCACACTTGACTTTTCAGACAGAAACACATGCTTCTTTGGCGGTGGAAATACGACTTATTTAATTAGAAGAAACAAATACTGAACACGATACGGAGCTTGGCACAAAGGAGGTGCATCTCTAAAGTATGGCTTTGCTGCCCTGGAGGCTTGTGGGGAGGTCACGCCATGGACTTTTCAAACTTTGTACTACTATTTATTTGGATCCATGATCTTGGTAGTAGCTGATGTAGGACCATTGCATTGCTATAGTCCCTATAGTACAGTGCATCGCCTCATACTGGCCAGAGGCAAGCAATTGGATTAATGATCTGTTGGATTATAGCTATATAATAAGTGCCCAGTCAGTTCCTTCTGATTTTACTAGATGATTAGCATTCATCTTACTGCTGGTACATCTCCTTACCGTTCCTTCCTTTTATTTCTGTTAGAGAAACAGTAGAGTATGACTCTTAGCAGTTCCCATTGAATATATCACTGTCTTCACTGCAAGGTCTGCACTGACACGTAAACGTATTTTAACAGGAAGTAATAGAATAGAAGAGTGGAGCCGTGCAAAATTCGCCTGCCGACAAAACTACCCTAGAACCCAGCCCGTGGTCTGAGGTACACTCCTTGCAAACTGAAGGCATCATGACTCTTTCCTATATATATGTAGCCAGATAGATTTGGCCATGAGCGATTATATCAAAAAAAATCAAGGATTCTGTAGAGATTTCATATATGAAAGGAATAGTTCTGGGAAACTCTTGGCTAGGCTCGAAAAAAGAATAGAGAGGAAATGGAATTAGAAGTTACTTAAATGGAATCAACATGGGTGGGCTGAAGATGTAATCTTGAGATCTTACCAAGTCACTTTGGCAGTTGGCCTGGAGAAGAAGTAAAACCTGTGAATCTGATTTTGGCAACGCATTTAAACTGTTCGCTGGCGCGTCTGCTAGTTGCGCCGCTGCTTCGATCCCATTTTACTCTTTCCGCCCACCGAAACTTCACATCTGAGGCGCCTATTAAACCACGCCACTCCCTCGATCTCCACACTCCCACAACCCATTTGCTCACACAGAGTCCGCTACAGCTGCAAGCATGGGCTCGCCACCTCGTGCCAACGTCGTCCTCAAGACGGTGGCCCGGCTCGCCGTGAACAACTTCTTCGCGGTGGTCGCGGTGGCCGTCGCCGCCGCCGTGGTCCGTCAGGCGTGGCCCGTCCGCCCCGACGAGATCCTAGACAGGATGCGCGCCTTGCCGCCCGTCCATGTCGTGACGGCGGTGATCCTGGCGGCGGGCGTGGTGAAGCTGCGGCGCATGCGGCCGGGACGGGACGTGTACCTGGTGGAGTACGGCTGCTTCCGGCCCAAGGCCTGCTACCGCACGCCGTTCGCGACGTGCCTGGAGCACGCGCACCTGATGCCGTACCTGGTGGACGAGGAGAGCGTGTCCTTCGCGATGCGGCTGCTGGAGCGGTCGGGCCTCGGCGAGGAGACCTGCGTGCCGGACGCGTACCACTACATGCCCCCGGACCGCAGCCTCAGGGCGTCCCGTGACGAGGCCGAGCTGGTCATCTTCGCCGCCGTCGACGACGTGTTCGCCAAGACGGCGGTGAAGCCGGCCGACATCGACGTGCTCGTCGTCAACTGCAGCATCTTCACGCCGGTGCCGGTGTTCGCCGACATGGTGGTGAACCGGTACGGGCTCCGCGCGGACGTGAGGACCGTGAACCTGTCCGGGATGGGGTGCAGCGCGGGGCTCGTCTCCGTGGGCCTCGCCAGGAACCTCCTCCAGACGGCGCCCCCGGGCACGCGCGTGCTGGTCGTATCCACGGAGATCCTCTCCTCGCAGTACTACGTCGGCACGGAGCGCGCCATGCTGCTGCCCAACTGCCTCTTCCGCATGGGCGCGGCCGCCATGATCCTCTCCAACTCCCCGGACCTGGGGGCGCGGTTCCGTCTCGGCCGCGTGGTGCGCACGGTGACCGCCGCGCGGGACGCGGACTACCGGTGCGTGTTCCAGGAGGAGGACGACAAGGGGAACACCGGGATCCGCCTCTCCAAGGACCTCGCCACCACCGCCGGCTACGCGCTCAAGAACAACATCGCCGCCTTCGGGCCCCTCGTGCTGCCGGCCTGGGAGCAGCTCCTCGTGGCGGCGTCCATGCTCAGGCGGAAGCTCCTCCTCCTAAGCGGGCACGGCAAGGCGAGGCTGTACCGGCCGGACTTCCGCACGGCGTTCGAGCACATATGCATCCACGCGGGCGGGCGCGGCGTGATCGACGAGGTGCAGCAGGGCCTGGGCCTCTCCGACGACGACGTGGAGGCGTCGCGGATGACGCTGCACAGGTTCGGCAACACGTCCAGCAGCTCGGTGCTGTACGAGCTGGCGTACCTGGAGGCCAAGGGCCGGATGGGGAAGGGCGACAGGGTGTGGATGATCTCCTTCGGCGCCGGCTTCGACTGCAACAGCGTCGCATGGGAGTGCCTCCAGCCGGCCGGCGGCCACGGCGCCGACGGGCCGTGGGCCGACTGTGTCGGCCGCTACCCGGTGCAGCTCCCCGAGATCGACAAGGACATGTGAGGCATGCATGGCACGCACGTATATACCTGTCTAAATTCAGCACATGATGGAGGGTTTAAGGAACCCTGCTAGCTTGACACCTTGCTTAATCAGTATATAGGCTAAAAGGTACAAGGTATATGTATGTATCAATTCATGTATGTTGTTGATTTGGCGTTTCTTGTACCAATTTGAATCGCATTAATAAGAAAAAAAATGCTTGAACTTCGTTCCTGTGTGATCTTGCATCTGTTTGTAGACTACTTTTTACAGTTTTGGATGTGCGCGCTCCTACTAGCTATGTACTCCCTCCGTTTGGAAATATAAGATGTTTATGTTTATGAAGGTGATGTATCTAGACACCTTTTAGTGTATAGGTTTAAATAAATCTAGACACTAAAAGACGTCTAGATATATCTTATTCACAAATCTAAAACATTTTATATTTCTAAACGGAGGGAGTATTACGTAAGTACGTTTACCATGGGTTCTGTCGGCGGGACACACCACGCGAGCTACTACTAGCAAGGTACTGTAGCATTCTTAAAGTGCATTCACGGCATAGTTATACACACCTTACACCCAACTTGCGTGCATGGTCCGACCGGTCGGTAATTTCCTCTTTGGCAGCAAATTAATCCGTGGGGTTTGTGTTCCCTCTGTACCAAGTTACTACTAGTTTGTCTCAATTTATTTACATTCACATGTACTCTCTACATTTCAAAATATAATGTATCTAGACATTTTTTTAGTGCGCATGTTCACTCAATTTTGATCTGAATCTATACAGGGTGTGTTCGGTTTCGGAACCAAATGGAATGGAACGGAACCATTCCGCACCTAGAGCCAATTCTTGTGTTTGATTATGGAATGGAACGGAACCGAGTGGTTCCTCGGAAGAGAATACTCCCACATGCGGAATGCATCCATTCCACCGATTCGGTGGAATATGGTGGAACAACTGTTAATTAGCCACTGTTAATTATAAAGCACACCAATAATTCAGCCGAAAAATAATTAGTTGTTGTTAATTACGATTTTTAAATTAAAAAGACTATTTACCACGGTTTATTATGATTTTGAGATAAAATATTAAGTTTAACCTCATTTCATTCCGATCTCCAAATTTCTTCAACCAAACAAAAATAATGTTAATTATGATTTTGAGATTAAAAAGGTTATTAGGCGCTGTTAATTACTATTTTGAGATAAAAAATGCCATTTGCCACCGTTAATTACGATATTGAGATAAAAGATTAACTTTAACCTCGTTTCGTTCTGCTCTCCAATTCCCCCAACCGAACAAAAAACAAAATCATTCTGTTCCTCCTTTTTATCCAAATCGAACAGAGGGATGAAATCATTGAACCATTCCATTCCATTTCACTTGGTTTCAGAAACGGACACACCCTAAAAGAAGTCTAGATAGATATATTTTATAATTTAAAAAGGAGAGAGTATCTACATACTAAAATACATTTAGATATGTATAAATCTAGATAAAATCAAGACATCTAATTTGAGACGGGAGTACACGTTCCATCTTTAGAGAATTTTAATTTTTTCCCCAGCTTTTGGCTTGGCCATCTGCACGTGTCCTTGCTAAAGGATTTATGCACTAAAATCAATTATTCTAAAAGACTGATCTCAAGAAAATAGACATATTCAACACATTCCCTCACGTTTAGCCTATTTTAGTCATTAGCGTGCGACGGAAGTAGGCTGTGTAATCTTTTCTTTTCTTTTTTTATATTGCGTGGACATGATTTATGCACTACCCAATTATTTTAAAAGACATTAAAGTAAAGTAGACTAGACGGTATATTTATATTTAATAACTCTTGCAAGTATATATACATATCCTAAACCAGGAGACGTATCTTTTTTCTCGGAATTTTGGGAAGCCCGGGTGATTTGTTTGCCAGCGACACGTGTCCTCTTCAATCGTTTGTGTGCGTTCCCGTGTGAGCATACCAATTTGTCCTGCTGCTATAGGTTTTGGATGGCCCACCCGTCATTGCCTTGGGAATAAAACACTGGTCTTTTTGGTGTGTACCTAGCTATATCACCTGCTTTGTCATTGCATGCGGCTTATCAACGTAGTCATGTCTATGCATACATTTATGTTTTTGTAGATTGCCTCTTGTCTTTTTGTATGATTGTTTTTTTCCAGCTGTTTGTCGACGCCTTCTTTTATTAATCCTTGCGCCAATTGTCATCATAATAATTTGTTTTCTCCTTTTCTCATCATATCTCTCTTGTCTGTATGCATGATGAATTTCTTGTCCTCGTACATGATGAATATTTCTTGTCCTTATGCATAATGGATTTCTTGTCCCCTCTTTGTTCATATATGATGAGTATTTCTTGTCCTTATGCATAATGGATATGCATAATGGATTTCTTGTTCCCGCATGTGATGACAATTTGCCTTGTTTTCACCGCTTCCTACTCCTCTTTGTTGCCGCTTATATTTTTTCTTTGCGTGATGTCTGGCAATGGGTTTTCTTGATTTCTTCGCTTCCTACTCCCTTCATGATGCCACTTGTATTTTCCATTTACATGCTGGCTAGCGCACTGGGGCACGTGGCCGCGATTCTAACACGTGGTTGTGCTAGCCACATTCATAGCGATGGCATGGCCGCGTCTCTGTTCCCATGCAGTGGATCTATGCGTGGCATGAAGCTAGCTTGTGTGTTTGACACGCTGCCTACGCGTGGCTTGTGTATGAATTTCAGGAAAGATCCGGTTTCATCCTCTCCTGACGATAAAAGAGAGGGAGACCAAAGCAACAATCAGTGTGTCGCCGCCCTTCCACTACCCCGGCCCCTTCCCAACCACCTCCCTGGCTTCCCCGGCCGTTCCACCGCCCCAACTCCTCCCCAACCAGCGTGCTACCGCCGCTACTCCGCCGCTGCCATAGCTCCTCTTCTGGAGAGCGGATCTCGACCCGGCCGTACGGTTCGCCGGGTGCACGCACTATGGCCAACAACACTGGCGAATGCTCGCCACATCAGAGCGTGCCACCGCCGACGCGGAGGGACCATGAGTTTCTAATCTCAGTGCAGTATTATTACCATTGTTTATGCATCCACTCGAGTTTGTTGTCTATTTTGCCAACCATCCGTGAAGAGCTTCTCATTGGTTTTATGCGCTTGCACAAGAAATGATGATATGATACTGCAAGGCACTCACTGAGGAGCATGCACGACATACTTTTGGAAATCTCCTATATAGTTTTGATGTTTTAGAGAATTCACTGGACCACACCCAACCTTCTATGACATATTACTGCTTGGCAATCCATTTTTTTACTCCAATTAACTCCTGAATGCCAGATAGTTAGCACTGAAAACTTATTTCACCTATTATTGCTTGGTAATGCATTTTTTTTAACTCCAATTAACTCCTGAACGTGAGATGATTAGCTAATATATGCAAATCTACACAGTTTGTTGCTTAGGTCCTAACCTATGATTTTAAAGAGGAAAGGTTTGCACAATTGCACAGATCCACACTCTGGGTTCCCGGAAGAAAGGTCATTCTTAGGTAACCCAGCTATACTTGAAGTAAATTAGGCAGCCTTGAAAGATAAAGCCTCTTTGAGGTCTTAGTTCCATGATCTTCTTTTTCCCATGCCCTTTGTTTTGTTATATAATAGATTTTTAATTTGGATCCTAAATTGAACGGATGTACTGTTTCCTCCATTTTTTTGGCAATTTCTACCATATCCAAGGAAAGCATGTTGTCATTATACTGCATTGTACGTTATGGATGTATTTTGTAGTTGTGCGCTGGAAAAATGTATATTTTACTGTCTCATATTTTTACTGTATCCAAGGAGCATATATATTTTACTGTCTCATATTTTTGATACTTTCCTGCAGAGAATGGGGACATGTAAGGGTTGTGCCATGATGCAATGCAGAATAATGCACTCTAGCCTAGAGGTGAGATCTCCATGCCGGCATATATTCGATGCTATATCCTTATGGATTGGATCTTCCTTAGGTAGTTCACGCCAACTCATTTTCTGCTGAATATATGCATGTTTAGCTCCTTCATGAACTCTCTGTGACATTTGGTTAGAGCGGATACACTAGTAGAAAACATGCCATCCGTTCGATGTGGCTACGGCAAACAAAGAGAATGGTTTTATACGTTGTCCATGTGTTCAATGCCGGAACAACAAGGAGTACTCTTCCTCGAAAATCATTCGCGGCCACCTGATTATGAAAGGTTTCATGCCCAACTATAATTGCTGGACCAAGCACGGGGAAACAGGGGTTATGATGGAAGATGGTGAAGAAGAAGATAATGATAACAACTATCATCATATGTTTCCTGAATACAGTAATACTGTAATGGAAGACAATGGAGAGGAAAGAGGTGAAGAACGGGCATCAGATGAGCCGGCTGATGAACTTGGTAGGGTCATTTCTGATGCAAAGCGAGACTGTGAAATAGAAAATGAGAAGTTGAAGTTAGAGGGCATGTTAGAAGATCACAAGAAATTGTTGTACCCAAATTGTGAAGATGGCAGCACAAAGCTCGGTACCACACTGGAATTGTTGCGATGGAAGGCAGAGTGTGGTCTAACTGACTCCTCATTTGAAAAGATGCTGAAAACAATGAAGCCGAAGTTTCCAAAACATAACGAACTTCCCGAGAGTACCTACGAAGCAAAGAAGACTCTCTGTCCTCTAGGATTAGATGTGCAAAAGATACATGCATGCATTAATGACATCCTCTATCGCGTAAGGAGTATGAGAATTTAGATAAATGCCTGGTATGCAATGCGTTGCGGTATAAGATCGCATTTAGATGACCCCGGTGATGTTGAGGGAGAGCCCCTCCGAAGAGGGTTCTGCTAAGGTTATGTGGTATGCTCCTATAATACCAAGGTTGAAACGCATGTTTAGAAACAAAGAGCATGCCAGTTGTTGCGATGGCACAAAGAATACCGTAAGAAAGACGGAAGTTGAGACACCTGGCGATGGATCACAAAGTGGAGAAAAATCGAGAGAGACTTCCAGACTTTTGGTGTGACGCAAGGAACTTATGGTTTGGTCTAAGTACGGATGGCATGAATCCTTTTGGGGAGTAGCTGCATCCAGCACTGGCCCGTAACTCTATGTATCTACAACCTGCCTCCTTGGTTGTGCAAGCGTAAGTTTATTATGATGCGTGCTCATCCAAGGCCCAAGCAACCGGCAACGACATTAATGTGTACCTTAGGCCATTAGTTGAACTCTTACAGGTTGTGGGGCAAACCAGGTGTACGTCGTGGGATGAGAACAACAGAGCCATTTGATCTACGAGGTTGTTATTCAGAACCATCAATGATTGGCCTGCTCTTAGTAACCTTTCAGGACAGACAAACAAGGGATATAAGGCATGCACACACTGTTTAGATAAGACTGAAGGTACATATTTGCATAAATGCAAGAAGGTTGTGTACCTGGCGAATCGACGATTTCTTTCGACCAATCATCCCGTAAGAAAGAAAGGCAAGCATTTCAAAGATGAGGCAGATCACCGGAAGAAGCCTGAACTCCCTGCTGGTGATGATGTATTTGGTATGGTCAGGGACATAGAAGTAATCTTTAGAAAGGGTCCCGGCGGTCAATCAGTTCCGAACGACGTCGCTACAGGACACGCACCCATGTGGAAGAAGAAATCTATATTTTGGGAGCTGCCATATTGGAAAGTCCTGTGTGTCCGCTCTTCAATCGACGTGATACACGTGACGAAGAATCTTTGCGTGAACCTGCTAGGATTCCTAGGCATGTATGGGAAGACAAAAGATACACCACAAGCACGGGAGGACCAACAAATTATGAAAGACCCAAAGAACATGCATACACATAACAAGACGGATAAATGGCGTCACTTAAGTCGTGCCAGCTATGCTCTTACCAAAGCAGAGAAGGAAGTCTTTTTTGAAGTCCTTTACAGTATCAAGGTGCCGTCGGGCTTCTCATCTAATATAAAAGGGATAATAAATATGGCAGAGAAAAAGTTCCAAAACCTGAAGTCTCATGACTGTCACGTGATTATGACGCAGTTGCTTCCGATTGCATTGAGGGGGCTTCTACCGAAAAATGTTCGAGTACCCATTGTGAAGCTGTGTTCATTCCTCAATGCAATATCTCAGAAGGTAATCAATCCAGATATTCTGCCAAGGTTACAGAAGGATGTGGTACAATGTCTTGTTAGTTGTGAATTGGTGTTCCCACCATCCTTCTTTAATATTATGACGCATCTCCTGGTTCACCTAGTGGAAGAGATTGCTATTCTCGGTCCGGTATTTCTGCACAATATGTTCCCCTTTGAGAGGTTCATGGGAGTCTTAAAGAAATATGTTCATAACCGTGCTAGACCAGAAGAAAGCATCTCCAAGGAATATAGAACAGAGGAGGTCATTGAGTTTTGTGTTGACTTTATTCCTGACCTTAAGCCGATTGGTGTTTTACTCATGCATGAGGGAAGACTAAGTGGAAAAGGCACGCTGGGAAAGAAAGCAATGATATGTAGGGACGGGGATTCTTTCACTAAAGCACACTACACAGTTCTACATAATTCCACCTTGGCAGCTCCGTATATCGAGGAACACAAGAATATTGTACGCTCCAAAAACCCGGGGAAGCCTGAATCATGGATTACAGATGAACACATGAAGTCTTTCGGTGGTGGGATGCGGACACATCTCTTGAATGACACCACTGTTGGAGATCAGCTATACTTGTTGGCCGCGTCACCATCTTCTACTATATTGAATTTTCAAGGGTACGAAATAAGTGGGAATACATTGTACACGATCGCCCAAGATAAAAAGAGCACCAACCAAAATAGTGGTGTCCGCTTTGATGCAATAGACGAGAATGGACAAAAGGACACATATTATGGTTACATAGAGGAGATATGGGAACTAGACTATGGAGTCTCTTGTAAGGTCCCTTTGTTTCGCTGCAAATGGGTCAACCTGAATGGGGAAGGGGTAAAGATAGACCGGGTTATGCGGAATGACAACAGTGGATCTCAACAATCTTGGTTATAGAGATGAACCATTCGTCCTAGCCAATGATGTGTCTCAGGTTTTCTATGTGAAGGACATGTCCTCTAGACCGAAAAAAAGAAAAAATATGCAAACGAATACATCATATGATGAGCCAAAGCGTCACATAGTGCTGTCAGGAAAAAGAAACATCGTGGGAATCGAGGACAAGACAGACATGTCAGAAGATTATAATAAGTTTGATGAAATTCCGCCTTACATGGACCACCCGGGTAAAAAGGACAAATGTCCCATTTTCCTAAAATACTAGACCACCTTACATGGACTATCTCCCAACCGGGACATCTCAAACATTTTCGTCCATCCTGGTAAAAAGGACAAATGTCTGCCGAATCGGCAGGAAGTGGGTCCGGTTTGTACTACAGGTACATGATCTATCGCCCGTGATTTTTTGAAAAAAAAAATTAGACTCGCAATATGTGGTTTCTTCAGAGATCCAATGCAAGTTCTAACGATGCTCGTCCCTTATCTTCATGCACACCGGTTCGACCATAGTTAGAAATTCAGATACTTCAAAACAGGCATAATAAATTCAAAAAAAATTCGAACAATGAAAATCCTTCGCGTGGTGTCATATTATGTTACCTAGTTGAAAGGAAAAATACCAGACTTGGTATATTGATTATGTTTTGAAAAAACCTTCACAAAATGACCTATCATGTTCGAGGTTTCATGGCTTTCGGTCCAAATGACCGATGTTATGTGCTGAATCACGGCATAGTTTGTGATGTTGTGCCCATATTATGCATGTGTGTGGACATTGGTATGGAGAACAATGTTGCAGGAGGAAGTTTTCCTTTTTGTCGCACGGAAAAGCCCTTTTCCATTTTCCGAGCGCAAAAAACGGGTCGTTTTGTGAAGTAATGACCAAAATGCCATTTCAGAATGCTACCGTCCCATTTTCCTAAAATACTAGACCACCTTACATGGACTATCTCTCAACCGGGACATCTCAAACCTTTTCGTCCATCCCGGGTAAAAAGGACAAATGTCTGCCGAATCAGCAGGAAGTGGGTCCGGTTTTTCCCTTGATTCTTCCGCCATTTTCTTCCCTTGATTCTTCCCGCTTGGTTCTTCCCTTGATTCTTCCCTCTAGTTATCTTCCTGCCATTTCTCACTATATATATATGTAGGGTTGGCCTCCATTGTCATTGCACATCTCTAGACTCATATCTGCAACCTCATCACTCTTTCCCATGACTTCCACCGTAGCACTAACTCCCAGGGAGGCGGAGGCGCTTTGCGCCTCGAACTACCCCTGCCCGCCGGGCTACTGTGTCCCTGTCGGCTGGATGCTGAGCGCCGGAGGCGTGCCGGTTCCTCCTGTCCCTCTAGGTGTGGCGCGTCGGATAGCCATCACGAACCACTACTACTTAGAGCTCACGCCGGAGCAGCGGAGGAATCCCAGATGGCATCCCGACTATTTCCCGACTTGGAAAGCCTTCTTCGTGGATCGGCGTGAGAGGGCGCTCGCCAGGCACGAGGAGGACGGCCCACCTCCTCCGAACTTCAACGAGGCCAGCCGTCGGCTGTGGTGGCGCGGCCGGACTCTTCAGAGCGTCATGGCCTACGACACGGCCGCCGACTCTAGCCCCCGCCTGCGCTACCCTCAAGTCCAGCCCACTCGTACTCATCCTTCAAGGTTCAACTACGGCGACCCGGGCAATGACGATTACCACAAAGTGATGCGAGTATTACAGGTGTAGGCAGGAGCATGACTGAATCATTCCAATATTGCAAAACAAGTTTGGCCGATTGTGGCTTAATCTGGCAATGTATCTTAATTTTCAGTTCTTCTATGTAACTTTGTGTTAGTTGCGTTATGTACTTTAATTCCAGTTCTATTCTAATCAAATTTTCTTTTCGCCCATTATTTTTCGTCCTTTTTTTTCCGCACATTAATATATAAAAAATATAAGTTAATTCAAATCCAAATTAAAAACAGAAAATGGTTTTGAATTACTTATTCAAATCCAAACACTTTTTATGTTTAAAGTTTTTCTAAATTCCAAATTAATATTCAAAAAATATAAGTTACTTCATTTTTAATTGTAAATGGTTCATATTTTAAATGGTTACATTAATTATTTTTTTAAACAGAAAATGGTTTTGAATTATTTATTCAAATCCAAAGACTTTTTATGTTTAAATTTTTTCTAAATTCCAAATTAATATTCAAAAAATATAAGTTAATTCATTTTTAATTTTAAATGGTTCATAGTTTAAATGGTTACATTAATTATTTTTAAAAACAGAAAATGGTTTTGAATTATTATTCAAATTCAAACACCTTTTATGTTTAAAGTTTTTCTAAATTCCAAATTAATATTCAAAAAATATAAGTTAATTATTTTTTAATTTTAAATGGTTCATATTTTAAATGGTTACATTAATTATTTTTTAAAAATAGAAAATGGTTTTGAATTAGTTATTCAAATCCAAACACTTTTTATGTTTAAAGTTTTTCTAAATTCCAAATTAGTATTCAAAAACTATAAGTTAATTCATTTTTAATTTTAAATGGTTCATAGTTTAAATGGTTACATTAATTATTTTTAAAAACATAAAATGGTTTCGAATTAGTTATTCAAATTCAAACACTTTTTATGTTTAAAGTTTTTTCTAAATTCCAAAGTAATTATCATTTAAAAAACATTACAAATTTCAACCCCAAAATAAAAAATAAGGCAGGAATAGAGAGAAAATTCCTGAAAAAATTTGAAAACAGGGTCATATGTCCCGGTTGGAGCCACCAACCGGGACTAAAGACCCCTACGCGCGCCAACCCTTGGTCTGCTGAAAAAATTGGAGTATACGTCCCAGTTGGTGGCTCCAACCGGGACGTATGACCCTTTAGTCCCATTTGGAGCCGCCAACCGGGACAAAAGGCCCTTCGTTTATAACTGACGCGCCTCCTCTTCTTCTTCCTCATCTCACTTCACTGCTTCTCACCGATGCGCGCACAGGAACCGCCCCCGACGCCGGCAGGCTGACCGAGCTCGCCGCCACCCGCGCGTTCCGTCCGCCACCACGGCTGCCTCCGTCCGCGCGCGCGTCCCGGCTACTTTTCCCCCTCGCGCGTGACCTCAATCTCCTGGATCGGAAGCTCCGTCCGCCGTCTGTCTCCGTCGATTCCGGCGTCTCCCGAGCTCTCCCGGCCTCGCCACCACCTCTGTCGTGTTCCTGGTGAGCTGCTGATCCTCACGTTGCTCTTCTTTCTCTCCCTCTCCTCAGATTATTCTCCCGCGTGTGCCCGACGACGCCGCCGCTCGAGCTCGACGGAGGCGACGCTCCGGTGACCAACAAGGAGCGGCGCCGCCACTCTCTTTCTCCCTGCATCGCCCTCTCTCTAACGTGCCCATCCGCGCGCCCAGGCGTGCCTTCTCGCGTGCTGCCGCTGCACAGGAGCTCCGCCGCGTGACGTCGTCAAGGCGTCACTCAAGGCCACCTTGCTCAAGGTGGCGGTGATGTGGCCTAGAGCCCATCAGTCAGCCTCAGTGGGTAGGCTCCTCTGTGGTATAAAAATGATCTGTATGCGTGGAGGCTGAGTTGGCACTGGGGCCCTTCTGTCAGTCTCACTGGCTAGAGGTCGCCCCGGTGTAAAAACTATTTCTCTTTTTTTTAATTCTAGAAAATGATTTAATATTGTAAAATCAATAACTTATTGTTTATAAGTCAGAAAAATACAAATAATATATCAAATTGTTCAGAAAAATGAAACCTATCTATTTAACCTATAATCATGCATTGTTAAACAACTTAAATGACAAGTATAATTAGAAGAACAAATGCACCCCTCTCATATGTTCCAAAGTTTCCCCGAGTTAGGGTTTTCACCCCTAAGAACCCCGATTAAATCATGCAAATTAACTTGTCTTATCATCATACTTGCTTGAGCATTGCATCGATGCCATGTGTTGATTGTTTCCCTTTCTTTTCGGTGTTTGGATTATTAGGTTTATTATTAGTTAGGTATTATTAGGTTTATTAATTAGTTTGGTATTATTGGTCTTCGGCCCCACTGTGGGATCCGTGGGTAGCCCTGCACCGATTCACATTGTCAAGCAACTTAAAAGCCCTATCTTAGATAAGGAAACATTAATACCCCTTAGGTGCATGTGGGTTCGACGATGTGCCTTCGCCAGGGCATTCCGAACCCTCTTAAATCGATTCCAGTATGGTATTTTGTTAGTATCTAGTGTTACCTATCTGCTGGATAGTTTCCCTTTTGTAGCCTTATACTCATGTTCCTCTCTCTCATATGCATCCGAGGTTTCTCCGAACTAGGTTTTACACCCCTCGGAACTTCAAAATATTGATTTTAGTTGATTTTAGCTAGAGTTACCTATCTACTACACAGTTTCCTTTTTGTAGCTAGGTTTAGGGTTTAGGGTTTCTCTTCATTTTTATTATTGTGTATGTATATATTAGGGTTTCTCTTAATTAGGGTTTATATCTCTCAACACCGTACCTAACTTTCTCCCTTAGCCGCTTTGACTTATTCGTTTTTCCACCTATGCAAAAAATATGGACCCACACGTCAGATACGAAGAAAAGGAAGAGTTGATCCAAGGTGTGATCCGCTGGGAAGAAATTTTAGATGTATCAACGTTTCTGAACAACTCCGGTGAGGGTGATCCTCTTTTTACCGGAATAGACGACTTGTTTGTGGTTGAAGGTGTTGCCTTCCGCGAGGGAGAAGGCGATGCCTTGTGTAATCGAGAAGACGATAGCCCGTGAGGTGCATGTAATATAATTAATTCATTAATTAATCATCTGCTATCTATATAGAAATAGTAACGACGATCTTTCTTCTTTTAGCCCTCTGGATCGAACAAATCTACTGAAAAGAGCAGACGAGGCCCAACCAAAAAGTTGCAAGACCATGAGAGGTTCAGGATCGAAGATGTCGCTAAAAGGCAACCAAACCGACGGCTCCCGAAGTTGTCGCAAAAAAATTTGTGACACAATGCGGAGTAATCGTTAGGGACTTAATCCCGATCACCATTAGAAATTGGAATAGGCCTGCTAATGCAGATGAAGAGGGAACATGTTTATTTGTCCCTAACCATGCCAAAGATTTACTGTGGAAGAGGCTCATGGTTAATTTCAAACTACGAAAGATAGAGCTGGATTCAAATGCGGAGGATCCAGTTGAGGACGCCTTAGAACATGGGAGAGCCATGGAGGCTAAGGTCAGGGAGTGGGCTTTGAAGAAGATGGCCCAGTGTTTCACCAACTGGAAGAAAAGATTGCACCTTGACTATGTCGTGAAAGAGAAGAATCCCGATTTCAAGAATATTCAGTTTGAGAAGATAAAACCATTCTGGGTTGAGTTTGTGGAATACAAGACATCAGAAAAAGCTAAGAAAATGTCTGCAATCTAATAAGTGAATGCTGCTAACAAGAAGTATCACCATACTATGGGGCAAGGTGGCATTCCTAAGTGGGAGAAACTTGAGAATGAATCATGTGCTAAAAGATCACCCAGAGATGCATCGATTGGGTAGAACGTGCAAGGAATTGGTTTTACGGGCATGGGGGCACATTGGACTCGGAAGGGAGGTGTATATATAACATACGACATAAAGAAGACCCATTGCCAATCGAGAGGATGAGAAAAGCAGTAAAGGCTGTTAAAGATGGGGACTTCATTCCCGATAGAGAGAATGATGAGCTCACACTCGCCCTTGGAAATAAGGAACATGATGGACGAACACGAGGCACAAGAGGCTCCCAACCATGGAGGACTGGGTTTCCCGAAGAGAGGAAGAAATATCCTAATAGAAGCCGTCAGAGGAGAAAGGACAGGGCGAAAGTTGAAGCAGGTAGTCAGAAAGAGCGAATGCGTATAATTGAAGAATGAATAAAGCAACAACAAGATGAAATTAACGCACTTAAAGAGCAAAGTACTACCGGCCCATCTCAGCAGCACACTGCATTTGATGCTACCAGCCTATCGAATAATCGAAAAAGCAGTGTGGCTTCCACCGAGGTCCCGGGTGATGACAATGGCGATGACGATGGTGCACCGACGATGGCTCCTGTTGGCTACCCAGTGGATGATATCACGTAGATGACACATCATGAAGCTACATGTCAAAGTTGTGAACATATCAATGAAGGTGGCGGTCAGCTATGCCTTACCAATTGGACCCACACCAACTTACCACCGTTGTCCAGTTCCAAAGGGATACCCTGTTGTCGGGGTGGATGAAATCATGTCCACCTTTGAAGTTTTGGATCTTGACTACCCTGCAGGTGAAGGGGATGTGACTGTACTAAGAGACGCAAAAAACGTCACCATTCTATGGCCAAAGGAATGTATCATGCTTCGAAATCACACTCCAAGGCCATCTTCGCCGCCTCACTGCCTCCAATGAGGTCATCGCCACCATGCAGCCTTCGTCGCCTCACCCGGCTCCACCTCACCCGCCCGCCTCACCAATCTCCGCGCAGCCATCGCCATGAGCCATCGCCGCGCCAGATAAAGCATAAGTGTACCACTACTCTGCGTCGTGGTAAGCGATTGCCGAAACGTAAACAAGAGACTCTTCCAAAAGTACCAAAGGTTCCTCCCAAGAGAGCTTATGGCTGTACTGAAGAGGAGATCAAGCGTCGTTGATGCGAAACGACAAGAGTGTTTTCGCTGAGGCGGCCGAAAGAGCCAGAGTTCCCCAGCACCAAAGAAGAAAAATCCAAAGTGTTGAAAATGCTAAAGTCTCTTCATCAATCCGAGCCAAAGCTGTCATCAGACTATGAGCGTTCTATTCTCAAGTCACATGCGACACAAAAAGCCTCAAGAGCAAGATCGATGCAAGCGAGAAATCTGTTGCCCAGCTCGGAGAACAAGCAAAACAGTCTTGCGCCCCTCTCAAGGTGATTTTCCAAACCAATGTGGGGTCGAACAAATATGGGGCCGAAGAGCAGTATGATCCAGAGGTAGTTGCACGATATAGAGAAGCTGCCGCTGCTCAAGGTATGAGTATTGCCTAGTACTTATCCCAGTTAGAGTACTTTCCCGTGAGTGAAGTAGCATACAAATACCAGTACGACAAACCTCTCGTCAAACCTGAGGAGGTAAACAATCTTCCAACAAAAATGCGAAGATTGCATAATCGGTACATGCATGCCACAAAGACCGGGCTAATCGATAGTGCCGAGGTTACAAAAAGCATCATGGGAAAGAAAAGGATGACATGATATCCATTGAATTTGATGAACTATTTCAATTATTCAATCAAGACGCCTTGGACAAATCGATCATCGCTGCCTATTGTCTAAGTACTAATTCTGTAATTAATTTAGTCTCCAGCTATCTCACCTTGTTTATTGCATGTATATAATCATACTGTAATATGCAGAATGAAGATTCTCGAATGCAGCAGAGGACAAATCTATGACATTGACTTCATTGACCCATATTGGGTTCATGAAGCTAATCTCAAAACAAGCCCCCAGGATACGGAGGATAATATAGTACACGCGTTAAGGTTTCAAAAAACCAGAAGGGAAATACTTTTTCCTTACAACTTCGAGTGAGTGTTATTGTCTTCTATACACTTTCTATTTCGCTTACTTGATGTTAAGTATATAATTGGTTAGTTATGCATTCGCAGCTTCCACTATATTCTGTTAATCATTCAACTTGACAAAGGGCGTGTACTAGTCATGGACTCGAAACATAAACCCCTTGAGACGTGGAAGGACATGCAGATGCTTCTCCAACGGTAATTCTAATCATTACGACACTATATCGGCAACGTTCGTGAATTTTATGATATCAAGTAATTAATAACTTTTTTTATTCGTTTTCTTCGCCGGGCAGCGCTTGGAAACGGTTCACCAACAAGGCTAGGGGTGTTTGGAAAGAGGAGCTTACATTTTAACCACTAGATGTAAGCACCACTAGCTATATCCGCGCATCTCTTTGATTTTAGTTTTGATACAGTTATTATCATGCTTGATTATTATTTTGATTGAACTCTGTTCTCGTAAAGTGCCTGACGCAGGGACCAGGTAACAATCTATGTGGATACTATGTTTACGAGTTCATCCGGCAGACGTGCGATGAGAAGGGCAGAAATTTAGAGCAACTCCATGTACGTAAACAATTTCTATAGTTTTTAATTACAATCAAATTATGTTTAGTTTATTCATATAGGCTGACTCCTTTTTTAAATCAGATCGAACGTCTATAGGACGGTCTTCTGCCAAAGGATCGCGTACGAGCAATTCAGGAGGAATTGGCGGGATTCTTGGATGCAGAAGTCGTAAACCCAAAAGGGGAATACTATTCGGCTGTGTATAGACAATAGGGATTGTAAAAAGAGCAACTTTTGTATGTAGTGCATGAACTCGATCCGTGTATCGAATGTAATATTGTCATGATGATCTTGTGTAATATAACGGTTCCTTCATTGATAAGTGCAAAACACTAAATAAACAATAAAACAACCTAAATAAACTCTCTGCCGCGGCACAAAAAGTGGCGAAAATGCTGCCGCGGCAACAAAATGTGCCAAAATGAATTCTCTGCCGCGGCAGAAGGTTATTTGTCCCGGTTCGTGTTACGAACCGGGACTAATGCTCCATCCCCCTCGCGCTCTGACGCCGCCGTCACGTGTACCCTCATTTGTCCCGGTTGGTGGTGCAACCGGGACTAAAGGTTGGGACTTTAGTCTCGATTGCCCCGTCCCGGTTGGGTAACCGGAACTAATGCCCCTTACCAACCGGAACCAATGGGGCGTTTTCTACTAGTGATATGTGTTAGCATTAATTATCCAATATTAACGGATATGCCCCAGTTATGGAGCTACTGGATAATTTAGACTCTGCACTGAAGTTTTCTATCATACCGATAGTTGCTCCTTTGTAGTACACCTTGCATATGTTTGACAAAAAAATCATTGAAGCAACGAGCCTCTATCCTCTACTAAAGCCTTCTGTAGTAATGACGGTAACTGCCTTTTGCTGTTGATTTTGCTAGCACAATCAGTAGTGGTTGTATGTTGACCTGTAGCTCATTCTTGCAGATTTTGCCGCGGCCACACAGTGGACACTTATTATAGTAAGGCGTTTATTTTTCTATCACATGCATCTGCTAGCTAGAATGCGTGCAGTGCCGATTAAACCATACTATCCATGAATCAGGCAAAATATAATAATTTTATCACGTATTGTCACCACTTTACAATCCATGCTGATTGTACCTGGCTGGATTTGCAGACACGTTAGTAACAATGGCGCGGCGTGCCGCCGCGCCGGAGCCCAGCTAGTTAATGCTATGGTATCTGTCCTCCTGTCCCCAACAGGCAACAGCCCATCACGCGCGCATGCTGAGAGTACTCAAGTCAAACACACTGCTCACTAACATTGACAGGAGATATATAGATGTCGCGCTTTCTTCACGGTACGGTAGTACTTAGAGCAAATCAGCGTCCCGGCCGTAAAGTAGGCCGTGGAATCTTTTTTTAATATTGCGTGGGCAGGATTTATGCATTAATCAACTATTTCAAAAGACATGGAAGTAAAGTAGAATCAGGCCCGGCTCTAGGCCATGGCAAGGTTGTACGATGGCCAAGGGCCCAGGCCAGGTGAGGCCCAAGAATTTTTATGCGCTGAGAGGCCCCTAGAGGCCCATACAAGTCGGCAAGTCGCGATCGCGAGGCCCGTCAAGGAGATTGATCGACGATCGATCATGAATTCTAGGCGTCACGGTCTGTCTCGTGCAGGCCCTGGTCTCGAGACGCTCGTCCTGCCCGTCTCGCGACTATTGATCATGAATTCCTGCCGAACTCTTTGTCTCTCTTGTAAGTAGGATCTGCCGCCCGTCTCGATGCTCGCCAAGACCCAGACGCCTAGGTTTTGGTCTCTCTCGCCGCATGTTTCAGCTACTCTTCAGGCCCTGCTCTGCTGCTCTCCATCAACAACCTTGGATAGGCCCTGCCCTCCGTAAGTTTACGCCTTAAATCCCTTCTTAATCCCTCATCTAATCTTTTTAATTAATCCTTGGATTAGGGTTATAATTTTTAAGATTACAATTTGACATACATATATATTTTGTCCTTAGGGTTTCTTTTGTCGACTTCGCCCAAGGGCCTCGAAAAATATAGAATCGGCCCTGAGTAGACTAGACGGTATATCTATCTATTATATACTAAAAGCAATATAAGGATGTTTTTCGAGGCATGAGGTTGATCCACATCATCACAATTATTTTGGATAGTTGGATCTAGAATTTGCGGCTAGGATTATAGCTAGATTTACATAACAGATATGTCACGTGTTTCAGTTAATTGACACGACACATCGGGTCCAACACGATACAATAGTCTCATATAAGAGGGTACGTAATCCTGTTTGAATACAACACGTTTGATCTCTAAAGAAAACACAACACGTTCTTTTTTTAAAGAAAAAAACATGTTTACTGTTTTGTACCTTCACACGTGGGCGTGTGTTCCTTTTTTTTTATTTTTCTTTGCGTATATGAGTGTACTGTATCCCTTGGCTACGTGAAAAAGGGTACGAATTGCATGCAAGCCTCAATGGATCTCAAAAATAAAAATATAAAGCACGGTTGATGAGGCTGGTCGTCTGCTCAAATTCTCTTCCTGCTAAAAGCTCATAGGCATGTACAACAAACAAATCACTTTGTGATATATTGAAAGGTAAATTTTTTAATCCTGTTGTACTGAGGATCTGTATAAGTAAGAGAGTGTGTGGACTTCGCTATAGAAAAGAGTTTGAGGATAAATTAGGATTAAATAAATAAGGAAAAAATCCTAAATTAAACTTTGCGGCTAGGAAAAATTCCTATATTAAATATATATATATATATATATGGAAAGGTAAAATGTTTTTCCATTTTTTGTGAGGATCAATATATTAAAAAGAATTTATGGACTTTGCGGTAAAAAATAGTTTGTGGATTTTAATTAGGATTAAGGAAATAAAGAATAAATAAAAATATTGTTTAGTGGCTATTAGATTGTTTATACGAGCTCCCCAACACATGCACTTTAAGTATGTAAACCACTTTTATTATAGGTTTCACATAGGTCATCCAAAAGATTAGAAAGAGTGTCATGTTCAATACCTGTTTTGATGATATATATATGCACATATCAGATTTGTGCAAAAACACCGTAGAAGGCCATATTAAAGAAGTTGGTATAGATATGTATTTATCTTTCATTAGTTTCTACTAAATTATGGGTAAATATTTTCTCCGCTAGAAAAACTTTAGCTTCTGCACATTGATTTTGATGCGATTTTAAGCAATATTACGATTTTGTCATGTTTTGTAGCATAATGTTGTTCGCTTCATTCCCTTTTGTCGTATTGATAATATGTCTATGTAAGTATGCGGAAAATAAAAGAAGATATCGTTTGCATGGCTCACTATTTTCTCCATTGAAGATTGAAACATGGTTATTCAGGTAGCCGATATCTTCTAATTTTGTGGTGGTGTCAGAAGATAGGCCTATCATCCTTATGGAAGATCACGGTTCCTCTAAGTTAAGAAAAGGTTCCTATATTCTTCATATTAGTGATATACATATCTACTAGCAATAGGTTTTATGGCATTACATTTCTTACTCCATGTAAATATGATGGCATATGCTATTAGTTGGAGGTAGTGTAAGTTCTTTTTGTAGGAATCATACACTTTTTCCTAGATTAACATGCTATATATACTTTTTGAATCCATCGAGTGCACTATACTCCATATTGTAAAGTTTGCTTTTTTACTTAGTAAGGTAAAAAAGGTTTTGTATGAAAGTTCTTGATAAAAAAAGTAATTGAATGTACACTTACTGCACTTTTAAAATTTAATTTCCTTTTCTATTCTGTACAAAAATATAATGGTGGAGTTGGTTTTTGTTCAACATAGAAATTAGTTAAAGTGACACTAAAACATCAACGAAACTACGCAAAGGTTTCACAAGCTATTTTTTGATAAAATACCGGTGTTACGTCAAACAAGATTTTGATATCATATAGGAAGATGCCAAGGTGATTAAAAGACGTTGGTCTTCTCTTCTATGTCATGGTTGCATATTTCATGCTCATTGTTACATATCTTCTAATATATGAGATGCTACCAATATATTCACAAAAATAATCCCAAATTATGAACATTGTTGACATCTTCAAATTTTTGGTGTGAAGCAAGAAGTCATATTGCATCCTTCTTATACGTATATTGTAAAAAGTAACTAAAGTTAACCCACTCTATTGGAGATAGAAGAAATCAAGGGATAAATCAAGGGAGAAGTCTATGGACATATCAACCATTGATTTGTTAAAATCCGGTTGTACATGCAAGAAAGTATCTGTACAGAGGAGGGTATGAACAGAAATACAAGATTGTTGTGTACAACCATGCACAAAATGACAAAATGTCAAAGATGTGGAACTGTTTTATAAGAGAAGATAACAATTAACTTAGCGGACACGCAGATTGCGGGATAGTTCTTTGTGTCTATGCAATTCCATGCCTTCCTATACAAACTCTATATATAGAACAACTTTGTCACTAGATATTTTGTAGAAGATATTTCATAATTATTTTTATAAAAAAGGTTAGATTACATTATTAATAATGCATGCGTAGTTAAAATATTATGTATCCAGTTATGCATACATGAAGTATCTCTACAAGGAGCGCATGAAGAGAAAAATATGAACATATGAACTATATTGTTGTGCACAACCATGTACAATGACCATGAGTTAGAGCAACATATCTATTATAGAGAGCACAACGGAGCTAATCTAGATGACAGGTACGCCCTGAGAACGTCGGACGAAGCGAATTCGGCGAGTGGACCCGCCCAGTCAGCATATATTCGCCTATATTAATCCAAAGTTTGCCGAAAATTCGTTCATATTCGGCCAATGTTTGTCCATATTCGCCCAAAGTTCGTCCATATGGACCATATTCATCCAAAATTCGTCCATATCTCAAATTTCGCCCAAAGTTCGCCCAAAATTCAGGCATATTCCCAAAGTTCGTCCGTATCGCCCATATTCGCCCAAATTTTGCCCAAAGTTAACCATATTCGTCCAAATTTCGCCCAAATTTCGGGCATATTCGCCCAAAGTTCGTCTGTATTGCCCATATTATCTCAAATTTCGCCCAAAATTCGTCTGTATCGCCCATATTCGCCCAAAGTTCGTCCATATAGACCATATTCGCCCAAAATTCGGGCATATTCGCCCAAAGTTCGTCTGTATCGCCCATATTCGCTCAAATTTTGCCCAAAGTTCGTCCATATAGATCATATTCGCCCAAAGTTCGTCCGTATCGCCCATATTCGCTCAAATTTCGCCCAAAGTTCATCCATATAGACCATATTCGCCCAAAATTCGTCCATATAGACCATATTCGTCCAAAGTTCGTCCATATAGACCATACTCGCCCAAATTTCGCCTAAAGTTCGTCTGTATCTCCCATATTCAGTTCGCCCATAGTTCGTCCATATCGTCCATATTCGCCCAAACTTTGTCCATATCGACCATATTCGTCCTTCGCCAATATTCGCCCAAAACCGCTTATATTCGCCCAAAGTTCGCCCAAAGTTTGCCGAAATTTGTTAAATTTTAGCCAAACGCGGGAAGTTGCCTGGGTACGTGAGTGGGAAACTCGGCGTATCCCGGCCGAAAACTTATTTCATCCGATCAGAAAAAGGTCCGAATTTCGGCCTGGGTTCGCCAACGAATGGAGATGCTCTTATCCTTCTTCGTTGCTTTGCTGGTGATCTGACGACGGGACACAGGAGTCCCGGTCTTTGGACATGATCCATTATTATTCTATGACTTAAACGTGAGCAAAAAGGAGCCTTGTGAGCTCATTTGCGGCGCGGGTTGTGCTAGCGCTGAGGCACTTGTCGCGCCTTTGGCCGCTTCTTGACCCTGTTGTGTGGACCCTGGTGTCATCGCCGTGTGAGTGGGGAGCGGTGGTGTGCCCACGCATCATGTTTTCAGCGGTGCAGTCGGGTACGTGTACAATCTACGTTGCAAGTGGGGTGCTCCGTTGGTGCTATGAAACTTGCTCATTTTTGTTTGACCAAGGACCGCCTTCCAATCTACGGCCTCCATCGCCGCTCTACCTACCTCCTATGGCCGCCGGCCTCCAGCGCTCCGCGGACAGGCTCAACCTCGCAATATTATAGTATGCCTAGCATTTTCCGGGCAACTCGTTGCATGCATTATTGCTTTTTTCTTTTGGATTGTGATGATATATAGCTTTAATCTTCAACACGTAATCGGCTCACCCAACTGTTTTGAATCGGCATGTGATGGAAAGAAAGGAATGCATCAATTGAGAATAAGGGTTTTGCTAGATCCAAATAAGGGTTTTGCTAATTCTCGATCAGCTAGAGCTCGGCCAGGTCCTAATCTGCATCCTTATTTGTGTGTCATGTGAGTTGCAAGTGAGATTTTTGGTTATAACTTGAGTCGCAACTAAGATTTTTTTGTTGCAAGTGGGGTTGCAACCGGGTTATTTTAGTTGCAAGTGGGGTTACAACTACGCTATTTTTAATTGCAAATCGGTTCGCAACTTAGGTTGTATTACATCATTTGGCTGAGGATTATGCTAATACCCGTTAAATGTCATACTCTAGCCTCATATATATTGTCTTGTTGTCCGTGCATATCTCTTGTAATCCATCCTTGGTTCACCGTGCGACCCATGTTTGAACTTCCATTCATATGGTATCATATCGATTCTTCTGAGATTGCATATGTAGATCCAATATACTTTTCACCATCATTCTCGCCATGAATTCCTTTGTCTCGGGCTCTCGGTGGCACGGTATCGAAGAAACTGACTAGGACAATTTTTGATCTAGCAAGCTTAGGCCTTATTGGCTTTGCGGGGTGTGTAACTACTCGTCTTCCTTGATAGACCAAAGATGGAGCTGAAGGAGGATATAATCCAAATAAAAGGAAAGGGCCGAAACAAGGAAATCTAACACTCTCTAATCTCCGCGGATTGTGTCGGATCAATCTGTGTCGAAGTACCTCCTTACAAACATGACGAGGGAGGTGCTAACCTAGGTGGTCGGTCTAACAAGCGTAGTGGCCGTGTGGATGGAAGGGCATGACGGAGATGTTTCCATTCTAGTCCAAGGCGCGCGTGCTGAAACTTCGCAATCAACTAAATTGGACCCAGAAATAAAATATGACTAAACTTTTGAATACAAAATCGTACAACCAAGCATGAAAATGCATAACTGAATTAAGTACAAGTTTCCACAAGCTGGATCAAATCCAGTGTCTTTGCTTTTCAAAAAAATCCAATGTCTTTGTGTAATTAGTTTTACATAGGACTAAACTTATGAACACAAAATTAGAACGTGAAGCCTATAGGACTAAACTTACGAATACAAAATTAGAATGTGGAGCCTCCAGGGAACCATTCCTAACAAGAACCCCATCTGTCAGCTGTGTGGCAAGGAGTGTCACGTCGTGCAATGCTACTGGAAGAGGTTCAACAACATGAACTTCAGTGGTCTGATCCTGAGGGGCTTATAGATCTTGTGCTAGCTCTTGTGCGACATCTACGACGTCGTTCACCAAAATAGCTAGCATGCGACATTTCCGCTGACACAAATAACTCATGTATGATACTAGTTCTTAACCACAAGAGACGACTTAAAAATTGGATTTATGTGAGTAGGGCGGGACCCACAACTTACCCACATCGGCGTAGGACCCTGATACTTGTATTTTGCATCATCATTATAGCAACATATATGATCATTATAGAATGATTTATGAGAATTTCCTACTCCCTCCGTCACGGTTTGGAGGGCGTTTTAGAGAGATTGTTGGAACCTATGTGAGCGCTGATTAGAACCAGATTTGTGTCAAAAACATGCGTAGCAACGAACTCAGTAAGTGTCCAGTTTAATTACAACTCCATCCTTAGCATGCACTAGATTAATAGATCTATGATTCTCTGTCCTTGCGGTATTCCCAACCTCAGTTCCTCACTGAGACAAAACATAGCAACGAACAAAGGCGTCCTGACGGCCAAGCCGATGATCCCCATGACATGCGTCGCGAGACGCATTTGCTCGCCCTGACTCGGTGGCTGGGTGGAACAGGTCGTCGGAGAGCATCACGAAATCCATGGACACGGAGATAATGACGACGACGACCGAAATCCAAAAGCATAGTACAGTGCGTCTGGCACACATGACAGGCTCCGCCATCGCAACACCTGCTTGGTTGTCGCCGTCGTCGTCGTTGGGATTAGGGTTGCTGAAGTAGGCAACGAACCCCTCTCTCCACGCCCAGAATCCGTGCCGCTTGGGATCCGCCGCAGCGAGGATGAGATCGCCGGCCGCGCCACCTCCGGGATCGGGGTTCTCGACGTCAGCCATGCATCTACCCGCTCCTATCTAGCTTGATGCCAGAATAGATGGATTGATGGGTAGGTAGGCAGCGTGAAGAATTAGGATTTATATATGTCGACTCTCGATGGAATGGAAACGATCTGGAGTTCGGTTAGGATCTGCCTTGGTTGGTTAGGCTATATACCTAGCTAGCTAGAAGTTTGGCTATGTACGTTTCTTTCGTATGGGCTTATAGCTCCCATGCGACGTTTTTACGTGGAATTGGAAGGAAAGCGACATCGTTGCAAAGAATAGCTCGCACGCGACACTTCTGAAGCGGCAAATAGCTCCCGTACGACACTTCTACTTAACCCCACGAGACCGTCAACGAATTCGAATCAGCTGAGCACAGTAGGACCCACAGCCTCTCCACGTCACGGCGGAACTCACCTGATGTCCACCTCATATCGTGGGACCCACCCTGTGGTTGAAGAGAGCCGTTAGCCCCGATCCGTCCCCGCACCCGAGCACTCCCGCCAGCTCCAAAGATCTCACCCCCTTCCGTTTTCTTCTCCGGCGAGCAATTGCGGCAACACCGGCGAGGGATGTCGAGCTCTGCTTCCTCCCACCGCTCATGGCCTCGGTATGGTGCGGTGCCGATGAGGAGGTGCCCTGATTGCCCTCGTACCGCGCCCCTGAAGCGGCTTGTCACATCCACCGACAAGAACGGCAACATTGGCCAGGAATTTGTGAAGTGTGAGAGCAAGCCCGAGGCGGGAAAGGTGAGATCTGAGTGTTCCGAGCGCCAATTTCTCGCTTTTCTTTCGAAATTTCATGCATTTCATCGAATTTGGGATTTAGGGTTCATCTCTGCGATTTCAGGAACTGCCAAAATGTGGGCATTTTGAGTGGCTTGATGAGTACATCGAGCGAATTGGGGTGGCGGTAGCATCCCGGGAGCTCGAAAACCCGTCCGTGGTGGAGCAATTGGGATGTGGCAACCCCATTTCCGCTGGTACTACAGTGAATGCGGAAGTGAAGACCGAACTGAAGAAGATGAACAAGCAGCTAAGGCAAATCATCGAATTGAAGAAGCAGGACAATCTGATGGCCGTTTTTTTATTTTTGTGTAATTTCTCCCGGATTAGTTTATCTCCTGATCGTTAGTCATTAGACAGCGCAGTCAGTGTTCGAGTGATGCTTTGTAATGGATGTAATGGTGTATGTCTTTCGCTTGAATAAAATGCAACACAAATTCAGGGTAATTTTGAGCTGCTCTGTTTTCGAAATCAGTGTCCCTTCAGTTTCGTCAGTGTTCCTTTTATCAGTGTACAGGGGGCGCCCGTGTGTAGGGGAGGGGGAGGGGTTGAAAAGTAAAAAAAAACAATTGACGAGGATTCAAAAAGGCTAGGCCCAAATAGAACTTAGCTAGGCCAAAATGGACGTATCCAGGCCCAATAGTAACTATATGTTGATTGGGCAAAAAAATGGTACTCACGTTACAATCTAAATAGAGACGTGTGGATCTGCAGATACTCGTGTTCAGGTCGCAATCTTTTTTGTACGAAAGTAAATATATAAATGAAGTCCAAGGGCATCCATTTAACTAACATAACTTGGGCACTCCTTTAACTTATGTAAATATGTAAATGTCTTGTTTGAAAATGAACCATGTGTTGTTTGAAAATAATCAACCATCATTACGTTAACTTATTCTTTCTTTTTGAGCTTTTCTAATTTCACTCATTTTATAAATATTGCACGAGTATTATATGAGAACTTGTTTTCGTGTCTTTTGTTTTATACACTTGTTGTTTTGGGTGTTTTGACAAATGACAATACAATAAAACACAGATTACAATAAAACAATGGGATAGATAATATTGGGATAACATTACTTATATTAGATAGCCGGATCGATAACATTGGGAGAACATTACAATAAAAAGAAGAAAATACAATAATATAGAAGGGAATAGGCGCCCCGCCTAAACCCTGGGCTAGCCCCTAAACCCTAACCCTAGCTACCCTACTCCATCGGCGGTGGAGGCGGTGCCGGTGCCGCCGCCCACCGAGCCGCCTTCGCGGCATTCCACGCCGCCAGCCTCTCCCGCTGCTCCCGCTTCCGCTGCTCCTCCTGGGAGGCCAAGGGATTGGCCTCCCGTCGCTCCTCGTCCTCCCGTCTGCGCCTTTTCTTCAAGGCGCGCTGGGCCTGCTTCTTCTCCCACCTGGCGATAGCAGCCTCCTGCTTTGCCTCCTCCTTCTCCGCCTTAGCCCAGTACGCTTCGGAGGGGAGGTCGCCGCCGCCGGAGAGGTTGGGGACTGGGTTGTGGATGATGGGGCCCTGATCCCCCCAGGGGCAGGGCGGGGATTTGCGTCCCTTCTTCTTGCCACGCTTGGGGCGCGTGGGCCTCTGCTCCTCCCTGCTTGTGGTCCGGGTGGTTGTCCTCGTCGCTTACTTCGGTGTCGGAAGGGAAGCGGAGGGGGGAGGTCGCCATGGTCGCCGGAGTGTTTGGGGGCTGGGAGGAGTCAAAGGGACGGCCTCGAGGTTGAAGATGAGGGGCAAGATGAGATGAGGAGGCAAAGGCGTTTTGCCTGTTTATTGAGGGCGGGGCGTGAAGGGCGGCGTGGGAATCCAGCATCGCGTTGGCGCAGACGCGTGCGCTGCGTTGCGTGTGGGCAGCGGGCATGATCAATGCGAAAGAGAGAAAAAAATAGCTAGGATGTGACGTGACTCCTGCACCGCCGCCCCCGCCCCTGCATGCATGCATGCATTAATGCGAAAGAGAGAAAAAATGTCCAAGGTAGTTGTTCATTGGCAGTAAAAAATAAAAGAAAAAATATAATTTGGCCTTGATTTACTTCGGTAATAAATGCAGGAATCTAGTACCAAGGTACTCGTTCGTTTTTACACACCGCATGCAACAAACTCGTTCGTTTTTACACACGCAAGAAAAATCGGTGAAAGTAATCAGAGAGATGTCAATTGGAGGGAATAGAGGGAGTATGAAACAAAGTTTATAATATTTTAGATTTTGATTTTTTTTCTTATATACGTAGTCAAAGTTGATATTTTAGATTTATAAATATGGACTTTTTGTATGGCGCATGAATCAGATGGGAGTAAGTTTGACTGAAGAAAGTTGTTCGACGTACACTTATTTAATGTGGCAGCGCTGTTGTACGCAAAATAGCTACACTGCGACGCTAGGGGCAGCTGCATGCATGGTGCAGCCCGCCCCGCCCAGCGACCTCGCATGCCACGCTCGGTCCAACGGTCAATGGAGTGTGCCACACTGAACGTTATATTTATTACATATTTTAGATTTTGATATTTTTTCTTAGGCTGGTCATAGTGACATGCATACTCCCTCTGTCCACAAATAAGTGTACGTTTGGCTTCAAATTTTGTCCACAAAAAGTGTACTTCTACCTTTGCAATGCACTTTAAAGTAGAAAAAATTGCTTCACGAAAATCAAGTCCAATAACATTTAGCAAATGGTCTCTTCAATTTATTTGCGGACGGAGGGAGTATGTGGGAGTAACTTAGATGTGGTATCATGCATATGTTAATAGTCTAAGTTACTACTCCATAGTACAAAATAACATAGATTTGGTATCATGCAAAGTCTCATTTATTACAATGAACCCGAGGGGAGTAAGTTTGACTGAAGAAAGTTCTTACACGTACACTTATTTAATGCCACATAGGGAGTAAATACGCTGTAGCGCCGTTGCACGTAAAATAGCTAGACTGCGACGTTAAGGGCAGCTGCATGCATGGTGCAGCCCGCCCCGCCCAGCGCCCTCGCATGCCATGCTCGGTCCAACGGTCAATGGAGTGTGCCACTTGCATGCCACGCTGTTGCACATAAAAACGATGAAGCCAATCAGATTTCAGAATCATCCATCCCATGGATCGCCAAGAGCTAGCCACGAAATCCTTCTAAGAGACGCCAACCAATCAGGTTGCAGAACAAGCCCTTCCACGGATTGCCCAGAGCCACCCGCGGAATCCTTCTAGAAGACGCGATCGGACGGCCACTGTGTCGCGCTAGGGTTAGATCTACGTTCCTCATTCGGCCTTAGGGTTAGCTGGGTTTAGGACGCAGTTAACGGGGTTTCACAAGTTTGACCAGACATTCAGATGTGCATAACTAATTCAAAAAAATCAAAAAAATACAAAACCTTCGCATGGTGTCATGTTATGTGACATAGTTGTGAGGAAAATATCAAACTTGGTCTATTGATCATATTTCAAAAAACCTTCACAAAATGACCTATCTCCTCCGAGGTTTTCTGGCTTTCGGGTCAAATGACCAATGATATGGCTAGAATCAAGACATAGTTTGTGATAATGTGCCCATATTTGGCATGCATGTCTATAATGGGATGACTAACAATGTTGTAGCACAAAGTTTTCCTTTTCGACGCACAGAAAATCAGTTTTCTATTTTCTCAGTGCCGAAAGAGGGGGGATTTGTGAAGCAACCACCAAATTGAAGTTTCAAAATGGTGACATACTATTTTTCAAAAATATTAGACCACCTAGCATGTACAATTTCCCAACTTGAGTATCTCAAACCTTTTATTCCATCCCTGGTGAAAAAGACAAATCCTGCCGAATCGGCGGGAAGTGGGTAAGATATGAACTGCAGGTACATGATTTCATGCTGATGATTTTTTGTAAAAATCATTTTTAGGTTCACAACATGATATTTCATCAGAGATCAAATGCTAGTTTTGTGAGCCTCAGCCCCTAGCTAAGAATATTTATGAAAACCCTTCAAGTTTGACCAGACATTCAAATGTGCATAACTAATTCAAAAAAAATCAAAAAAATACAAAACCTTCGCATGGTGTCATGTTATGTGACATAGTTCTGACGAAAAATATCAAACTTGGTTTTAGAAATGGCGGAAAAAAACTTGCTTAGAAATGGGGTGGTTTACCCTAACTTTGGAGCCCATTTCTACCCCATTTTAGGTGAGGGTGAGTTGTACTTCACAAAAGGGATCAGGGTGAGGATGAGTTGTATTGTACATATGATAAAAACGTTGGAATCTCATACAAACATAGAAAAGTGACATAGCTACATTTGTTGAATTCAAATTTACCATCATATTTGAATTTTGTCCAAATTATCAACAAGTGACAAATTATTATAATAACAAATGTTTACAACAACAAGTGCCAAATTATTACAATAACAAATGTTTAAAACAACAAGTGCCAAATTCAAAGTCTATTTCTTTTGGCTCTTCTTACCCCTTGTTTTCTTCTCCTTCACAAGTTTCACACCACACAACAGGTTTATGCACTTCTTTTTCTTACCATTATCATCTGGCCTCCCCACAGCACGTCCAAGAGTCTCCTTCACCTCCTGCACCTCCTCAACAACCTCATGATCATGATCCAGAGCCTCATCAACATGGTCACTTTGCACCAGAGCCTCAACAACATGGTCAGTTTGCACCAGAGCCACAACAACAGGCTCATTTTGCACCAGAGCCTCAACAACAGGCCCATTTTGCACCAGAGCCTGAACAACAGGCTCATTTTGCACTAGAGCCTCAACAACAGCCTCATTTTGCCCCTCATTTTGCACCAGAGCTTTCAAATCAGAAACAGGCTCATTTTGCACTAAAGCCTCAACAGTTTGCACATCATCCTCCAAAACAAGTTCAGATTGCACCTCGGCAGTACTAAACATGATCTGGTTAGTTCTCTTCTTTCTTTGGCCATTGATTCTTGCCCTTTTGACTGGCCAGCATTCGTCAACAACAAGAGGTGGGCCTTTTTCTCCACGCATCCTCCTAAAAACAAGCAAGTTAGCTGGGGGAGAAAAATCATCAACAAGAAATGGGATAGATTTTGGATGAACATACTTTGGCTTTTCAGCAGTGTATCTGCATTTGGTAGAGCCAGCTCGGTGTCCAAGTTCTTCACAGAGTTTGCATCTATTCTTGATACCTTTTTGGGCCCTTTTTGGCTTGGCATCTTTCTTTTCATCTTTCTTTCCCTTCTTGCTGCTCCCACCTTTCTCAAACCAAGCCTTGAATCTACTCTGCTTGGGCTGCCACCTTTCTTTTCATCAAAGGAGGACACAAGGAGAACTGAATGTCCACTTGAGGCCCGAGACTGATCTGTAAGTGCTGGAATTGGTGTTCCATATGCAGCCTTGAATTTTGCTACAGAATAATACTCATGCAAATATGGGTGCATATTTAGCTTGTGTTTGGAGGCCAAGAAAAGTATGGCATGCTCACAAGGCTTCCCAGTGTGTTGCCACTCAAGGCATGTGCATTCATGCAATTGAGTGTCAACAACATGCCTCTGCCGATCTTTGTATCTCTGACTTCAGACCCCACAATGAGGATTTCTCAACACACAAATGTGCAAGATTTACGCTCTGTTGACCACCAATTGCACAACATCGAAGCTTATCTCCTTGAAGAACATCACCAAGACTTCTTCTCAATTCCCACAACCTCATGATCATGATCCTGATCTGTTCAACCATGTCATGGACAAAAGTCTTTTAACTCCTTCACTTTGTTGTTGAAACTTTACGCCAAATTATTGTTGATATGATCACATTTGATGGCAGTGTTAAAATCAGACATGTACCATAAAAGAGAATGGTAGGTTTCCAACCATGTACAAAACTTGACCCTATCCTCCTCAGAGCATGCCGCCTTAATCTTCTCAAGGTGATATGAATGTGTCTGCCTGGTGTAAGATCTTGCTGCTGGCCACATGCGTCCAAAATCATCTCCTTTGAATTTTTTGATCAAATTCATCCACATATGGCCGAAGCACTCCCTCTGCTCAGCATGAGGGAAAACAATCTTCACTGCATTTTCTAAACCTTTACATGCATCCGTGCACCGCCAATGGAGAGACTGGCCCTATGCATCTTTTCAACTGCATCATGAACCATGTCCATGATGTCTCTGTCTCAGACTGAAACATGTCAATAGCTATAGGGAACATCCAATTGTGTCCATCTAAAGCATTGCATGTTGCTAGTTGACCATTCCACTTTCCAGTCAAGAAATATGAGTCTATACTCAAATATGGACGGCACCCTGCTTTGAAGCCATCGATGCAAGGCTTTAAAGCCATGAAGAATTTAGAGAAGAAGACTTTCCCATCACCGTTACCTCAGTATCTATCTCCACAACACCGCCAGTGACCTCTTCTCTACTTACCTTTGAAGTTATAAAGCATTCAAAGGTATTTGCCCAATCACCATATAGCTCTTTCATTGCCCTTTGCTTTGCCTTCCACATCGTAGTATAATTCAGCTTAATGGGTCTCTTTTCCAAGTCTATTTTCAGTCTCTTTGCAGTGTTGTTTGGTGTTGTGGCTAAAATGGGCTTGATCTTTTCTGCAACCCATAATTGTGATGTCATCTTTGTAACTGTTTGAGAACTTGTAATGCAAGTATGAGGTTTTGGAATTTGATTCACTCTTATTATCCTTCCATCAGGTTGGCGTCTAGCAGATATATACCACTTGCAAGGCTTGGCACCACCATCATAACCTATGAATTTTGCATAGAACTTCTTTTTATCAGTCCACATAGTCTTGGTAGCAAACTCACGTTTGACTGCATATGTCCTGAAACACATCCTGAATCCATCCATGCTTGGAAACAATCTCCCAACTTCAATAACTGGGTCCTCTTTGTCATAAACTGTTACTAGCTCATCATCATGTGCATCATCTACATGAACTGCAACATTTTCCAACAACTCTAGATCTATATCTGCCTCTTCATCTCTTAAATGGTTGTCACCATCATTTGCAGCTTCATCCCTCTTCTTCTCCTTGTCTCTGTCATCTATAGGAATGCCAAAAAGCTTTGTCATTTCAATGTCATCTATTGGTGCAATGACCAAATCAGTCCGGTCATGTATCTCAACTGAATTCCAATCAATAGTTACAATCCTTTGTGCATTACCATCTGCAGCCTCCCCTTGTGCATTAGCATCATCCTCCACACTTAACACTTCCAACTCAGTAAGTATAGGCATTACTTGCCTTTGTGCAGCCCAATCATCCTCGACCATCTGAGCAGACAGCTTCAAGGCCACATATCCAACCCTCGAATCAGGTTCTAGATCAATGAGCTGTGCTAAAAACAGAACAATTTTGCTTGTCCAACCGTTTTGCTCATCAATTTCATCAACTATATGTTCACCTGTCTCAACCCTAACATAGTCACATTTGTAATCATCAAATCGTAACAAAGAAACTTCTTGCTCTGACCCCCAAATCACACTATCCCCAATTTTTTCCACCATTTTCCTCACCACCTCCTCTCCCATGTTTATTAGCTCTTGGGCATCAACATGTTCTAATTGCACCTCCCATTTAACAACGGTGTCTCTCTCAATGAGCTGCGTGCTGCCATCAACTAAAACAGCCCTAGAGGGAAAGAAATTGATGCGAAATTCGAAGGTTTGGCGTGCAACATCGTCTCCCCTGTTTTTGGCAGGCACTGTGAGCTAGCGGAAGCGAACAAAGAGCTCAACCTTAGAGAAATTAAGTGCAGAGATACGGGATATACCGATTAGAAGTCCCTTCTCCATGCTCCATCTCGTTCCTCGCCTGCTCAAAGACACCCTCGCCTCCACAATCTAGCATCAATGGGCACGCTCAGATCTCGAATTGAGAAGAATGAGAGAGGAATTAGCTTTCAAATGGCACTCACCACCTTCGCCGTCGAACGAAAGCGTCGCCGCCTAAATTAATTGCCGTGCCGCCGCCGCCGGCACCGAGAACGATGGGTGAGGTCCCGTCCGCCGTCGGAAGCTAAGCCGATGTGTGCGCGCTCTCGGTCGGAAGCGGTTGGTTTGACTGGCTTGACTGGCTGTCCCAACCGACCGGTTTGGCTTAACCGTAATCTTGAAACAAAGTTAAATGTGTCCTTAACGATCGTTTTATGGCCCGTGTGGCATTGGGCTATTAGCTGCCTCATAAGCGTCGCATGCGAGCTATTCTTTTTAACGATGTCGTGTTCCTTCCAATTTCATGTAAATATGTCGCATAGAAGCTATAGGCCCCTTTCGTATAGGGGTTGTAAACGCGTCCGACTGTCCCACCGGAAGATACCCTCTCTCTCTGGCCAAGAAGAGGTTTATTCGAGTGTGTCCCGAGTACAGATCTTGATCCCATCTTTTTCTCATCATCATGGCAGATCGTCGTTATTGTGCTGCAAGTAGGGCCTGGTCGGAGCTTCCCTGGGATCTCCTAGACCGCATCCTCCTGCAACACCTCGAGCTCCCCGAGGCCCTCGCCGTCGCGGCCGTCTGCGCTCCATGGCGCTCCGCCGCGGCGGCCCTGGGCGTCCCTCGTTCTCGCGCGCCATGGCTCGTGTCCCAGTCTCGGAGCTTTGATCTTCAGCCGAAAACGGCGAGCAAGTCCACGGACAGCGAGTTCCGGAGCCTCCAGCTCGGTACCTGCAGCGAGACGGCATACACGGTGAGCCTGCCGCAGGGGCGGCGGCACATCGCCTGGTGTGGAGCCTCCCGCGGCTGGCTCGTCGGCTCCGACGAGCTCTCCAATCTCGTGCTCTGCAACCCCTTCACGTTTTCTGTGATCTCCCTCCCGCCTATTACCGATCTTGGAGTCGTCGAGGCATTCTACGACAATGACACTAGTAGAAAAAGGGCCTATAGTTCCGGTTTGTAAGGGCTTTTAGTCCCGATTTTGATTCGGGACTGTGAAATCGGGACTAAAGGCCCCTATCTCTAGTCCCGGTTTGTTACAAAACGGGACTAGAGGTTACCGCATGGGCCACCGCACGTTGTTATAGCAGGGGGACGAAGGACCTTTAGTCCCGGGTCGTAATACGGCCCTGGACTAAAGATCTTTTTTCAAATATTTTTTTTATTTTTTTTACAAATTTTTTCTTGAACGTTTGAATTGTTTGGCTCGTAATCCTCTCACTTGGAACATTTTTAGTACTAACTACCCGTGCGTTGCAACGGGAGAGAAAGAAAAATTTCATACATACCTTCTTCCCCTAGCATAGTTCGTCGGCCATCAGAAGTTGCTAAGTGTGCGGTCAGCGGCCATCTTCGCGATGACCTTTGGATTGCCACCATGATAGCCAGGTCATACTCCATTTGCTACTATTTGTGCCATCAGCGGCCACCTCCGCGATGACCTTTAGATCGCCATGGTTGTGACCTCGTGGTCCCCAAGTGGTGACATAGTGGCAATGTAGAAAAATAAAACTTAATTCGAATTCTCTAGTTACATTGAATCATTTTTTAGATCCATAGATCGCTAATGAGATGATATGAGAACTTCGGTATTCTACTTTGGAAAAGCTAATCACAATTCAAGAACAAGTTAGAGAAAAGAAAGAGACATGGAGGTTAGAAGAAAAAAATGTCGTGCAAGCTAACATCTAACGTGGTTTAAAAATAAAATGTGACGCAGGATACATAAGCCGCTTTTATATTCATTAGAAAGAAATTCATGCTTGGATCTAAGCGCACCTCACCTGGTGATCGATCGGGAGGTTGGAAATTGTCGAAGCTGCCACGGAAATCTCAGCCCGAAGGTTGGCATGTTGCATTGACTGCAGAGTGTGTGTGTGTCCTGCATTTAGCCCACCAGCATTGCCGCCGGTCACCCATCTTGGTGCGGTTCTATCTGAGCCGTTGTCCTCGAGGCTCGGTCGATTGGGACGCTTTCACACTGGGTTTAAATCTTGGCCGTCATGAAATTTAGCTGTCTAGTTTATTCCGTAGTAGTCGTAGTAGTTGTCGTCGCGCCGCATGTAGCCGTCCCCTTCAGCTGCCGTTCTTGGGGAACAATGGCTCCTTGCATTTGGGACTCGCGATGCATGCCATGGATGAATTAGGCTGGCAGGTACTTCTCGTTCTCCTCTGGGCGGCCCGTGGCCTGGCCTTGTTTTGATTGACTTCATGTCCTCGGCTGGCCTTGTTTTGATCGACTTCATGTCCTCGGCCGGCAAAAATGATCTACTATATTGCACCTTGTCATGTTTCGATCCAATATAATTGGACGACTCTAGGGCTACCTGTAGTTCTGCACTCCCAACTAACCTTCCCACCTGCAGCAACAGTAGCGCCCAATCGATCTTATCCACCAACGGCGACCCATCGAGATGGCATGGCGATCACGGCTGCTTGGAACATATGGAGCGGCACCAACGGCAACCCAGCGAGACAACATGGCAATTGCAGCTACTTGGAACAAATCGAGTGTCTTTTGTCTCGTGGACTCGTAGCCTCGTGGCCAAGTGGATTTGAACGTATGTGTATGCAGCGATGGATAAGGATATTGAGCACAGCCTTGCATGTGTTGTACACGGAATCCAGAATCCGCCAAAAATATTGAACACTTACGTGACTTATGAGTGATATGGTGGGTAATACAATTGAATTGTTAGAGGTGAAACGGTCCAAAAAAGTGTAGGTACTACAAGAAACACTCCTTCTTTTATTATTACTTAGGTCAAATTACACTTACGGTAAACTTCTCAGTCGGTCACCCATCCTAACACTACTCCACCTTCAGCACGTTTAACTTCTCTGTTCCATCAGCATGTCCTCGCGCGAAGCCTATTTATACCTTGTTGTCAACACTACAATATCTATCCTATTAGCACATATCAATATGCCATACATCTTTATTTTTTTAAATTACAAAAACTATTTTAGTAAACAACAATAAATAAGTAATAATAATATTTTAATCCAATGAAAGTAAAAAACCAAATAAAATAATATTTTATTCTTTTTTGCCATTTATTCATTTAATATGGCATAAATAATATCTTTAAATCTGTAAATCGAAATTCGACAAATAATATATCCATAATTATCCGAAAATGTGAGGAATCCAAATATGGAATAAATAAAATTACAAAAAAAATAATTTTTTAAATAACTTTTTTTCTTTTCGAATTTTAAAAATCTAAAATAATCTAAAACGGCCTAAGGCAGTTGAAATCGAACTCACAATTTTTTTCCACACATTTTGATAGGTTGTACTTTTTTTCGTACGCAAAAATTATAGCCAATTTAAGTTTTCCTGCCGGGGCCCGCACCCCTTTAGTCCCGGGCCGTATCACAACCCGGGACTAAAGGGTATTGCACGTGCTTGAATCCCTTTAGTCTCGGGACCGGACTAGAGTTTCCTCGGGCTCCTAGCCACCGAAAACGGTACGAACCGGGACTAGTGCTCATACTAGTCCCGGTCCGGAACAAATCGGGACTAGTGTTAGACTCTAGTTCGAACCAAAGACCCTTTTTCTACTAGTGCGATGAAAGCATTGTAGGCTATAAATCATACGGTTTTCATTCTTGCCCTACTCATGACCTTGGCTGCGGATTCGGCGCCCCCGTCCCGAAGTCGCCTTGCGGTGCTGGCGGCGGCGGGCCTTCTTTCCCCGACGTCGAGCGATCTGGCGGGAGGTCTGCGAGGCGGCGGTGCTTCTCGGTGGCAAGGCAAGCTCGACTGGGGGCGGCTGGGTGTCAGCGGCGGCGGCCTCGGCAACAGCATAGGCGCTCACCATCCCGGCGTGGCGTGGCTGTGGAGCCTCCTGCGCCGGTTTGTCTGATGCGGGGGTGCGAATCGGCGACGGCACGGCATGGCTCCGGGGGCGACGGCGCACGGGCTTGGGCGGGTGGCGATGGTGGAGGAGCAAGTCGGCCCCTGCGGATGCTAGGACGGCGGCAGCGACCGGGACACAGCAGTGTGGCGGCAGGGCTGTGCAAGGCCCATTTCTGGACTAGATCTGGGCCTGCAGGCTGATCCAGACCGGATCTGGGCTGCTCGGCCCTGCTGCTACATCCGGACAGCGACCACCTCAAGGTGGAAGGGGGCAGTTCCCCCCCAACTGGGTTGTTGTGCGGCCTGATGGCTGCAGCCTTGGGTGCCGACCCTCCTCGTCCATTCCGACGGTCCTTCTATGTGTGTGCTTGGTCAGGGCCCATGCTTGAGTTTGGGGACGCTGGGGCGGCGGCCTCGGAAGGTGGTCCGCACGGGTGGCTTTGGCAGGCAACGGCACGGTGGTGTTGATCCTGCCCCTTGGTCACTTGGGTGGCGAGGAGCGGATATCGGGTGACCTTGGTGATGGTGGAGCTTCGGCTTCGGCATCTCCCAGATCGTGCTCTGAAGATCGGACTCGGAGGTGGTGGGCGAACCAGTTGTGGGCGTGTGTAACACCCTCGAATCGGCCCTATGCAAGTTTTAGCGTTCCCCGCCAAACCCGCATAGAAACGATTCAAGGACGCCCACCAGGCACTTTCGTGCGGGTGGAAATCGAAGTAATAACATTACACAACAGTCCTCGATGGGACCCATAGAACAGATATATATACGACAGCGACTCAATGAGTCAAGAATACAGATTTACAGTACAAAGATCCAAATCACCTTGAAAACAATACAGCGTTCGAGTACGGACAAGATGCAAATTGAGCTAAGAGCCCTGAAGAATAACCAATGGCGTCCATAACCCTGCCCAGGCCAAGCCGGAAGGGTAACCCTGCTAACGACGTCGATCTCAAAACCTGCTTAAACAAAAGGGGTGCCGACAAAGGGCAAAGGAAAAAGAGAGCGGTCAAGATCGAGGCCAAGACACGGCGAGACCAGAATTCGGTCCTCGCCACATAGGTATGGTGGATCAAGCGGCAGCGCATCATGCACTAAACAACCTATAGAGACTCGATATAACCGCTGCTATCGAGAGGGATAAGAAAGACCTATTCGAACCAACTCGATACTACCACCAAACATACCCATCCTGGTGTTTCCCTCGAGACCAAACAAGGAAGTCAACCGAGGAACTCACACCGCTGGCGCTTTATTTATTCAGTTATCGTTGCATCAATTACTAGTCGGTATAGATAGTCATCCGATATAATAAGCAATGGGCACTTTTAGTTAACCATTCCGTTGAAGTTGCAACACTTACTAGTCGATACAATTAGCATGAGATATCCCAAACCCAAAGCAATTGTTGGTACTTTTATTTAGCCATTCCGTTGTAGTGAAGCTGATTACTAGTCATATCGGATACAAGTCAATTTATAACAGAAACTTTAGTTATAGTTGTCTATGATCGAGAACTGTGCTCCAAGTCGTCCATAACCGGACACGGCTTCTCGAAAAGATTTAACCTCAGGGTGCACCAAAGTTTCCACACGCACCTACACCCTTGTTGTCGATCGGGTAGGTACAAGATCACAAAACATACACCCAACGGTATGTCGACGGCATATCGGACACGCTTCCTGCACCCAAAGCAAGCACGGGGCCACCCCACTAAGCTACCCGTGAAGTCGGCCGGTCTCGAGACGGACTCGGGGTTTAGGTCGACGGTAAACGACTGGGAACCCGAAAGTGTGACTGGGCTTGTCGACATAAACGTGTCACGGTCCTAAACAAAGCAGTGCTCCACGCACAATCTTAAATAAAGCAAGAAAGCATGGTATAAGTACAGGATAGTAATAAAGCCCCAAACTACTTTACTTTGTGGCCCCCAGACAAGATTTCTGGAATCAGTACTAAATCGATGGGGTGCCTACACACCCAATTCGTGGTTAGCACGCTCGATCTCGGAACAGGTGTCAAGAACTCGGGGTCCTACGGGACACCATGAGCGGTTAAAAACCAAATATTGTCTATTACCCACTGGTGCCTCTGCATTTACCTACTTTCAATTTTAGTTATTAAACAATAATTAAAGCCATGATCATCTCCAACATTAAACACATGGCAATACTCCAACAACTGTGGTACTTGACGACACGCAACAGCACTTGAGCAAGCGACTACGACGCGCAAGTCCAACTATCTACCAATCAATAGGTAATAGGATGTGTCCAAGGCAATATAAGGCTGCAAGGGATATCACGGGTACGAAACTAGAGCATCGCAACACAGATAGCAATAGATCAATAGGGGGAATAAATACTATAAAAGTAAGATAGGTAGAAAGGGGGAGATGCTCGCCTAAAAACATTGCCGAGGGTTCATCCGAAGATCGGGTCGACACTCGCATCAACTCATCGGCCTAATCCGTGAAGAAGCAAAGCACTAGAAGAAACACCGGATGGACTATTTAATACTACGGTAGAAAATCGGGCATGATGCATGTATGATGTATGACATGGCAAGATGCGATGCGATTAGGCAATATTAAACGGAACCGGGGTCCCGATAATTATTTACTAGGTTCATGTTGTTTAGATACCCCACATTTTAAATGTTGTCTTAACATGGCAAAACATAGCATCGGTTTGATACACAATTTTAAATAGAGCCCATATAAGACTAGATTCGTCGGCATATGGACTCCATATTTACTTATGAGGTGAATCGGCTTAATGCCCCCAAACCACACAAATATGCATGCGAGTATGAATAATTAAGTGCAGCAAGTATATATCATTTATAAAAAATAGGGGTCTCGGAAAAAGAGGGTCACACATGGGGTATCGGCGATCTTGGGGCTCCGAGGGTTCGACGGAATCAATCTCGGTCGCCAGGATCGGGCTTCGGATCTGTGAAGGTTTCATGCGGCTCCCAAAGGTGAACTTGTTGAAGGGTCAGGAACGGAGATCTCGTCGGTAGTCCTTACAACTTGTTCTTGGTCGATCTTGTCTTTAGCCCCACACCGTATTCTTGTCTCCAGAGTACCACCACACAACAATACACGCAACAGGATCTGCACTGAATAGCGAAAGGCACCAGGGCACACACGCGGCTAGGAGAAGGACGGCCGGACTTGACACGAGGGGAGGGCGGTGTGTCGCTGCAAGAACCCAACACGGACGAGCTCGCCTTGTAGGAGGACACGCGCAACAGGGAACACAACCGGAGGCGACCCATGGGGGGAGGGCGATGCAGAGAGGCCACAGGGAGCAACGGGCTTGAGCCCGAGGAGGAAGCTGGGACAGACGAGGGCGACGTGCGGCGGCGATGACGACCGGATGCAGGGAGGCGGAATTCAGACGGAAAGAGGCCGGCAGTCAAGGAGGGAGGGCAGAGTGGAGCTCGCGGGAGAGGGAGAGGAAGCCGACGGAGGAGGCAGTCGATGGGAGGAGGGGAAACACGGCAAGGAGGCAGTGGATCCCGTCGGTGGCGGGGTCAGCTCGGGAAGGAAGGCCGGAGCAGAGTGGCCTCGGCTGCTGGCCGAAGACGGGAAGGAGGGAGGAGGTGAGGCGACCACGGAGGAGAAGAGGTCGAGAGCGCGGAAGGCGCAGGCAGAGAGGAGAGCACCGGCGGCGAAAGGGGCCGGGCTCGAGGAGGGATAGCCAGGGAGGAGGGAGACCCAGGGCGGCGGGGTCTGAGGCGCTGGAGGCCGAGGGCGACGACGGAGATGTGGCTGGGGCCGGGGGAGGAAGGAGAGGAGGGCGCCGAGAGGGAGGCGGCGGGGCGCGGCTCTGGCGGCGGCGCGATGGCGGGGCTCGAGCGGCGGCCTCGGTACGCGGGGCGGCTGCGGACGGTGACGCGGTGGCGGTGACGACCGAGATTGGCGAGGAGGGGCGCTCGGGAACGGCGGAGGTCACGGAGGGCAGGTCCGGCAGCGCGGGGAAGAGGGTACGGCGGCCCGGGCTCGGGAGAGGGTGCGCCTGGGCGGCGATGGCGAGCAGAGGCAGACGAGGCGGGGGGTGCAGAGAGGAGAGAGGCGGAAGGTGGGAGAGGACGGTGCGGGAGGGGCGGTTGGTGGGGAAAATGGACCAGGAGAGGGGCAGGTGGCGTCGGTGCGGGTGGACCAGGGGGTGGGGACGCGGGCTGTGGCGGCTGAGGAGGCAATCGAGGGAGGAAGCGGGAGTTGGGCGCGGTGGGGGCGTCGCCTGGTCGCTGGCCAGCGTGGCGAAAAGCGGCATGTGGGACCCGGCTAGTGGGGACGGGTGGTGGCGTGTGGGGCTGGGTGTGGGTGGCTGTGTGGAGAGGAGGTGGGGCCAGGAGGCTGATGTGGCGGCATGGGAGTGGAGGGAGTTGGGGAAGTGGTGAGGTGGCGGGTGATGATTGGTCGGGGTGATGTGGCTGGGGATGGGTAGATTAGGATTAGGTAGGAAAAGATTTGGGGTAGCTAGGATTTTATCTGGAGATGGCCAGCTGGGCTTTCGGGCCTGGCGGGCTGCCTCCTAGAAACAATTTAAAAATTTTATTTATTTAAAAGGGGCTTTTGCAAACCGTGGGTAGACAAAACAAAATATACCGGAGACCCAGGTTTTGTGTTTGAATAAAGACGGGACGTTTAGAAAATAAAAATAGATTTTTCGAAAATAGTTTTTAAACAAACCATGCAAGATGATGACGATGCTCAAATGCAAGGTGGCATGATGACATGAGCATGCAGTCATGACGATGCAATGCACAAAATCAACGCGATTTTTCTAGTAGTGGTTTTGCGGGGCGCCACAGCGTGTGTGTAGGTTTTTCCGGGCGAAAGCCCCGCGTTTTACGCCGACGGCGGCGATGCCTGCGGGTATCGTAACCCTCTTGGGGGCGTCGTTGTGGGTACCTCCCGCGCATAGGCTCCGGGTGAAAACCTTAGATCATTTCGGTCTTGCCGACGGCGGCGCGGTGCGTCGTTACCCTCTTGAGGGCGTTGGGGTGGAGTTCCTGTCCACTAGTGTTGTTGCCGCCTCCGGTGGTGAGTCTTGTCTTCCCATGCTTTGTTGTTTATCTTTGATCTGCTTTGTAAGAGGGTTTCCTCAATACCTTGTATCGGTTCGGCCATGTGGCTTTATTTATAAAGCGGGACGAAAGACTATTTCGAAATAACCTTGGCTGCGTCTTCTACCAAAAGGTGGTCTTGTCGTGCGATCCAGCCCAAGGCGGCCGAGGTGACTACATCGCCAAGGCCATCTACGGTATTGATGAGGTTTCTTTTGCCAGAGCAGGAGACAGCACCTGGCGAGTTGCTACGTCGTCGACGACTCCAGATCAGAAGGGCAAGTGCGAGGATCCGTACGAGGATTGTGTCTACCACAATGGAAGATTCTACACGCTGACAATGGGTGGGACGGTCGAGGCATGGAATCTCGGTGAAGGGCCAGCGCATGGACCAAAGAAACAGGTAATCGTCACCGGGGACGGGATGCGCAAAAGTACCAGGTATCTCGTGTCTACTCCCTGGGGTGATCTCCTGCAGATACGAGCTCTACATTTTCGCGATGATCACCCCAGGGGGATCGAGGTCGAGGTGCATGAAATCAATGTCCAGGAGCGCAAGCTTGTCAAACTGAGTGATCCTGCCATAGCCTTCAAGGACCACGCCGTGTTCGTTGGCTTGAATGAATCGGCGTGTTTGAAAATATAAGATGTTTTAGGTTTGTGAAGAAGACGGATCTAGACTTGTTTTAGTATGTAGATTCACACAAAAAAAAATCTAGATTCATTTTCTTACAAATCTAAAACATCTTATATTTTAAAACGGAGGGAGTAGTTTATTACTTGTGTTTGGGAACATTGAACCATTGTTAACTAGTTGATACTCCATGCGTTGTTGCTGAAATTAGAGATCATTTTCTTGTATGCAAAAAAATATCAGTCTATGAAAATAATGCTCATCATTTGTATATATTGTTATGAAGTGCAAGCATGTCTATTTGGCTGGCTTTGGTTGCTCTGTCTATTCATGTCTTGCTTCTTAGCCGGGTATCTCCTTTGGAGCATATAATCCAAGAGAATTTTGATAAATACTATATGTAGGATTCGCTCTTGATGGCATGGTTCTCTGCAGCCTCAACTTGTGAAGTACCATTGTTGCACATATCTCCGTATTTCCTTTTCCTTTTTCCAGTTCACTTTCAACACTGAAGTAACAATAAATAGAGATACTCGACGTCAGCCATCCACTCCTAGCCACCTTGATGCCACATATAGAGAATTAGATGGATTGATGGGTACGGTAGTCAGCGGGGAGAATAAGGATTAGAGTAAAATACACGGCTAGTACTCGAACTTGTCGGCAAGGTTCAGATTGGTCATCGTGCTTAGAGAATATCAATTTACGGTCACTAAATACGGGTTGTGTATCCATAGACGGTCACCGGTTCTAGTATCTGGTGGTATTTGCGGACGTGGCAAGCATGGGACCCTTGTCAGGCCTACTAGGGCTCCACCTCAGCATTAATTTTTTGCAAAAATGGCCCTTAAAAATCCCCCTTCTCCTTATTCCTCCTCTCTCACACACACCTAAATCCTCGACCCTCATCCGCCGTCCCCGTCCTCGACCACCACCGCCTTGGCCTCCATTCTGGCCCTGCGGCGCCACCATCCCCACCAACTACCCCTACCAATGCCCCCGCGAGGCCACCCTTGTTCCTCCGGCGTGCCGCCCACCCCCTCGTGCATGGCATGGCTGCCACTGCTCGGCCCGTGCATCGCCCAACTCCTTGTGCGCAGCCTCCTACTCTTCCCGCACGCCACCCTCTAGCGGCCCGCTGCCCCGCCCCCGACCCCACGCCCCACCTAACCTCGCCGCCCGCGCCTGAAGGCAACATCAGATGAGGCACGTCCCGGCCGCAACAGACCGCACGGTCGTCGTCGCCGCACGCGGCCGCTCCCGGTGGATCCACGCCATCCTCCTCGCCTCCCGCAGCCGCTCCCGCGCGAACCTCGTGCGCGTCCGCGCCCGGGCCTCTGCACCGGCCCCGCGACGACGCCCATTGACGGACGCTTCGTCCTCCGTCTCGAGCTCCTAGCGCGCGCCGGCGCTAGCAAGGAAGGCGAAGGCGCGCTCCATGACCGCGCTCGAGATGCAGGTGCGATCCATGTCTGTGCTCGCGTAGTGCATGTCGGCGGTGACGGTCAGGAAGTGCTCGACGTCGCCCATCGCCGGTACGGGATCCTGCGGCGGTGTAGGGGCCGGTGTCGGGCATACATCAGGAGCAGCGGCACAGCGAGTTGGAGGGCCCTAGACCTTCGTCTCACTCGACCCTCCTCGCATGAATCTCTGGAACGGCGTCTCCTCACAACGGCCGGCGTGCAGCGCGGCGCGCCCCTGCCGGCTGTCCGGCTCTCGGCTTCTCGCGGCGCAGTCCCAGCCACTGGCGGCGAAATGGTGTCGCGTAGAGGCCGTTGCCTCCCAGCCACTGGCGGCGATGCAAAATCTCCCGCAATGAATCACTAACTTTTTTTTTACGTGCAATGAATCGCTAACTACACGGTCATAGAAAAGACGATGGAGCCTGAACTCTTCGTCGATTTTCACTTTACTCCCCGACGGTTAGAAAGTCAGGGTGAGAGAATGAGGGTTTTGCACACACAAAAACCCTCCCGCACATAGACCCTCTGTAAGTTATCCGTTACACGTGTGATGACAAGTAGGTCCTAACTTCAAAAAAAAATGACAAGTAGGTCCCGCCAATGCCACGTCAACAAATATGTTGCGTTTCTGCCACCAGTGACGTGACCGTAAATTGTTATTTTCTAAGTACGATGACCAATTTGAACCCGACCGACAAGTTCGAGTACTAGCCGTGTATTTTACTCTAAGGATTATATATGTCGAGAGTCTCGATGGAAACGATCTGGGTCTTGTAGGATCTGCCTTGGTTGGTTAGTTTCCATATAGGATTCCGTTTCGTTTCTCAGGTAAAGCGATGGGGCCTGATCGATGGCTATATAAAGCAACCCTATATAATACAACGTTCATACCACGAGAAAGAAAACGAAAAGCAAGGGCGGGAGAACCCTCTGGCCAAGAAGTTTTCTAATCTCTCGTGTCGTGAGTACAAAGCTGGTCATGGCAGATCATTGTGCTGCTAGTAGCAGCTGGCCGGAGCTTCCCTGGGATCTCCTCGACCTCATCCTCCTGCAACACCTCGAGCTCCCCGAAGCACTCGCCGTCGCGGCCGTCTGCGCTCCATGGCGCTCCGCCACGGTGGCTTCCGGCGTCCCTCCTTCACGCACGCCATGGCTCGTCTCGCATACTGAGCTCGACACCGAATCCCCGGCAGGCAGCGAGTTCCGGAACCTCCTCTTCCTCCTAGATAACACCACCAATAAGACGACATACACGGTGAGTCTGCCCCAGGGCCGGCGTCACCTCGCCTGGTGTGGAGCGTCCCGCGGCTGGCTCGTCGCCTCCGACGACCTCTCCGCTCTCCTGCTCTACAACCCCTTCACCTTCGCGCTGATCCCTCTCCCGCCCATCACCGATCTTGGAGGCGTCAGGGCAGTCTACGACGACGACGACGGAACAACCATTATTGGCTATCTTTATGGGAAGTCCAACGAGCTTCTTTGTCGCCCTCTTGATAAACATCACTGCCGGTTCTACAAGAAGGTGATTCTGTCGTGCAATCCATCTCGCGGCGGCGGCGGCGGTGACTGCATTGCAATGGCCATCTACGGCATGAATCAGGTTTCCTTTGCGAGAGCAGCTGGAGACTTGATCCGACGACTCCCTCTCACATGATCCCGGATAGCTGCGCCGACTGCGTCTACCACGACGGCAGATTCTACGCGGTGACAAGGGCCGGGGCGGTCGAGACATGGGATCTCGATCGAGGGCCAGCGCATGATGAACTAGAGGCACGTGTGATCATCGCCGAGGACGGGATGTTCGAGGGCATCCTTGGCAGGTTCCTGGTGTCTACTCCCTGGGGTCGTCTCCTGCAGATACAGATTCATCGCCATAGGAGGCCCAAGGTTGAGGTCCTTGAAGTGGACGTCCAGGAGCGCAAGCTCGTCACACTGACCCCCGCCACGGCCTTCCAGGACCACGCCGTCTTTATTTGTTGGGTTGAATGAATCGGCGTGCTTGCGTGCCCAAGAGTTTCCGGAGCTAAAACCCAATTCTATCTATTTTACCACACCTTGGATGGTACAGGAAGAAAATTCTGGTCAGGGTGGTGTGGCGATTTACGACTTGAAAAGCCACACGTTCCAGCATGTCCTCACTAGACCTGAACGTTCTGAACTTATTTGTTCCCGGGAAGTTTGGTTCATTCGGAATATCTGAAAGACCACAGATCTCATCTGCCATTACTTATTGTTCTGTCAAACTCTGTTACTACCTCCGATCCTAAATAAGTGTCATGGTTTTGAACTAGAGTTAGTTCAAAACCGTGACACTTATTTAGGATCGGAGGGAGTACTAGTTATTATGTTTACTCAGCCAGTTTATCTTAACTATTAGTACTTGTCTAGGAGAAACGTTGTTATTTTGGCAGTATATATTCTGTTCAATGTATTTTGTGTCGATACTCTCTCCATTTACTTGTCCACCATTCTCTGAACTACAGGCGGCACACGATATATTCTCTGAGCTTTTTCAAGTAGCACCGTCGAGGTTAGTCTAGACATAGAACCACATTATTCAAAAAAAAAGTAAAGACAAAGATGTGTAGCAAGTAAGCAACATACATGATCCAGAATCACTTGGGTGATGCTGGAGCTCATTGTTGTTTTCAAGGGCTGAGAGATTGAGGACCCTATTTTAAGGGCTACTGCCAGACGCTCTTAAATCCTAAAGAAACAGAAAATATGGCTATGTTGCTCTTAGTTGGGGTGAGCATACAGTCAAGATGAATTGTTTGGCTAATTGGACGGCTAATATTACTACAGCTGGACCATTCAGAACTCTGGAATGCTAGAAACTTTAACATCGATTTTTTTTTGCTGGGCAACAGATTATTTGAGATCAAGAACGACTTGTCTGAATACAGGAGCTCTTCTTTGTTCAAGTTTTCTTTTTGAAAGACACAAAATTTTATGACTAGTTTGGCAACAAAAGTTTTTCTAAAACTGAAGTATATCAATATCAAAATATTTTAACGCCTGGCAAAGCAAAACTTCAGTTTTTCTCCTTTCTCAGTTTTAGAAAAAACCAGAGAATACTTCAGTTTTGAAACCACAATATTTATTAGATCCAAACACCTTAAAGTATTTAAATACTTCAGTATTTTTAGAAACCAAAGTATTCTCTGAATATTTCAAAAATACTTTGATGCCAAACAGGGCCTTAGTTTATAAGGTGTACTGCATTGTGGAATACCTACCATAATGTGCTTCTTCAATGCTCCTCAAGTCATAGTGCAGTAGTTTAAGTACCAAGCAATTAAAAATATCTCTAACACCTAAACTGAATGACCTCTCTGTCTAGGCCTTCCACAAAAAAACCTCTACAGAACCAAATTCCGTTGATCTCTAAGTTATCTTCTACTTAAAGCAGTTAATGCAGCAAAAAAAGGATTTAACGAAGTACAGTACAATTGAGTTACAGGTCAATCCAATAATTCACCTCTTAATGTGACAGTACAATGCGGTCAAAGAACGGCCCTAGTATGACAAGACCAAATCACACGATCCTTTCCAGCTCCCTCGCATAGCCAAGGGTCTGGTTGATGACCGGCGCCGAGGGTATCTCCTTGCAGGGCTGGGACTCCTTAACCTTTTGGAACAAGACCAAGCCATTCTTAACATCCCACCCAGGGTGTTCCTGTTGACAATGCGATGCTTAGAACATATGGCTGTATCACACAACTCACATCCGAACACAAAAAAGGGTTGATGGAAATGGAATTTACCTCTGCGATGTACTGTTGCAGTTCGTTGTCAGAGCTGAACATGAACATCTGTTTCGCATCGCTTATTGACAAGTAATCATATCCCCTCTCGCTGCATCCAGCTATTTCATCTCTGCGTGCAACAAAAATCACAGTGAGGGACTGCATAAAGGGTGGTATAACAGGTCAAATAATTTGTTTGATCCGTAGATCAACAGAACAAACATGAAGTGGTAGCAACAGAAACCCACTGACCTAACCGTTTTGGCAAGAAGGTCCATGAAGTACACGTAAGTTTCGTGCGGCACAGCTTGTCGAGCACTCAACACACGGTTGTAAGCGCCCTCCATAAAGGACTGCTCGAGCTCAACTCCGTGCTTGATGCAAAGATTCTCCAGCGCTTTCGCGGGAAGAAGCTCCAGCTCAGTGTGGAACTCCGCAATTCTATTCTGGACCAGCAGCCTCAGAAGATTAAGCCCCAAAATTGGGTACTCCTCCGGAGATGGAGGAATTATGCCGCTGAAAGCATCAGCATGTGATTTAGTATGACATAGCATGGTATATGTGCAAAATAAAAAAATCCAATATGTTCCTTGATAAATATCCATTGACATGTCCAGACATTTATAACTAGTTATGAATATGTACTGGGACCTGATAAAGCAAACATCTAACGGCAAAAAAATGTGAGGGTAACTATGCTAAGATAGTGAAAGCACGAACAATTGCCAGTCTGGATATGGTACCAGTGGGCCAGGAACCTGAAAGTTCCATACAGACCCAATCTACATAATCAACTCAACAGTTTCTTATACAAATATTAAATTCCCAGCTCAATCTGCTGTTCCATATTCGATTACACAACTGAACCTAGCAAAGTTAGCACTATATAACTCATGCAAGACTAACCCAAGAAAGTATGTTTGGTTCAACCCGTTTAGCAACCTCCACTGCAAGAAAACCAACAATTCTTCTTTGGTTGAACTTAACAACCGATAACCCAATGAAAGAGCCTACACAAGCAGAGAGAGAAAATGAACTGCAAAGTGGTAGAGAAGAATCTAACCATGTGTCCATGTAATAAGGCTTGAGCTGGCAGAAGTCCCTCTCAAACGCATCTTGGTCTTCCATTTTCACACTCAAAACAACCGCATGCTCATAAATTTCCCCTGCAAGGTTTTAGGTTGATTTAGTAGTTGCTCTGTTAATGATAACTAGAAGAACAAACTATTCCTAAATAGCTGGACCATATCTATAACAACAAAGACAAACAATTTTCTGAAAAAAGGGACATATATTACATAAACTAACAGAAGCGTTCATGCATGGAGACAACATATGGACAGTCAAGTTCACGAATCACATAACATAATACTAAAATATGAATGACCAAATCTTACCATTAAATATAAAGTTACAAACATCCAATGCAGCATCCAAAGTCACATGGAAACAGAGCAATATTATCCTAGACTCCACATTATCACAACCCACAAGGATCAATAGTGACAGTCCTAGGATGTAACCATATTAAAACCATCTATAAATTCCATGGTAGAAACCTTTCAATTAAAACTCCTGAAGTAAAACTGCGTGACCAAAACAAATCAGATCCAGCGTTAGGTATGCAAAGATCCCCCACCACATCCTCAAGGTAGTACAACGGAGCAACTTAACACATCAACTACTACAGAAAGGTCATGCGTGAATGGCAGTTTAACTGACTTAAATCAAACTAGAGTTGCTTAACGAGCCACGTCGCAGCAATAATCATACGTGGGCACAACCTCAGACAGCATTACATTAACCAGACAACCACAGCATACCGCAACCACACGCATACTAACAAGACACAAAGCATATGGAAAGCATCATTGCAACTCCAATACTCCTGACAATGTGCATGCATATTCGCGCACACACTAGCATGACTGCTAGACAATACTAATTAACCCAAAAGGCAAAGTTTTCTTACTCGCAATTGTGAGCTCCTCCACGGCGTTGGGTGTCTGCTGAAACGACGGAGAAAGGCTGGGAAACTTGGTGAGGAGCACCTGAGGAAAGGAGGAAGATTTGACATGTCAATTGACAAAAAATCGAACTTTCACCGGGGGAATCACGGACGCAAATTCAACCAAACCTAAAACCTCGAAGAAAAAAATCAGACCACCCGACGGGTAGCCGGGGCAGGGGCGGGCGCACCTTGAGCTGCGAGAGGAGGTTAGAGCAGACGGCTTGATCGTTTCGGGCGTAGGCCGCCTTGAAGCGGGCGAACAGCTGCGTCACCTCCACAAGCTTCGGATCCATCGTCGCCGGCCGCACTGGAGCTTGCTTCCCTATCGGGGATTCGAGTCGACGGAGTGGACGAGTTGTGTGAGATCTTCTGGGGCGGGAGAGACCGAGGTTGAAGGGGATTCGTTAGGGTTCGAGCTCCAATCGTCGGCTGCAAGGGTGCGGGGAACTCTTGTTCTCCTTTTCTGCAGAACTATAACTCTTGTTCTCCAAGAAGGTGTCTACTGCTTCGGCCTTCCCCTATCCTACTCGGTCTCCTTCATCACGCTCTGTGATCTCCACTTACAAATCATAACACTTGGAACAAAGTTATACAAAACTATTAAAAAAAACATCAACCTGCCATGCCATTCAAAATCGGCTTATAACGTGAAAAATAAAAAGGGAAAATAAATGTGCGTTGGGATAATGGGCAAATTCATATACTTATGTTTGGAATAATGATTTGCTACTATCCAATCAAATTATAAAATCCTTTATAGACACCTCTGTTCACTAATGTAAGAAATTTAGCCATTTTTCTAAACCGGATGTATGTAGACCAGGGCCGGGCCCTGAGCCTGTGTATGGCCCGGGCGAACTAGCGAGGCAGCCGCCCCGAGCCCAAAAAAAACTAGGGGCCCAAAAATATACATGGGTATACATAGTAAAAAAAACGATCCTAGGAATCCATCGTTCACCGGTCGCCAGGCATCGATCCCAGGCATCCATCGTTCGGTGAAGGGCTCGATATTTCTCACGTCTGGGGTATGTATCGATATTACTCGCGTCTGGGATAGGCATCGATCGCTCGCCGGTTGCCAGGCTCGACGCTATCGCCAGGGATCGCTTGCCTCGACTCGACCACGAGTCTACCGTGTCCGCGACCCTGCGCTTTCACTTCAGCTGCTCGGCAGTTCGGCTTTCCACGTACGGTACCGAGTCCGCAGGCTCCTGTCGTCGCCTGATCGCCTCCCCACTCCCCTGGATCGAATCGCCGATCGGTAATTTGGGACTCGGGAGCGTCGAGGCTCGAGCCCTCTACGAGCCACCAGCGACCGCCAGACACGCCGCACGCAGGAAGCCAGGAAGGCCATAGACTATCTTCAAATCTGCCTGCTGGTCTGTCCCTGTCCAACCCTAATTCTTAGTTCTTAATTCAAGTTAGTAATTGTTGTTCTTGATTTCGTGTTTGTAGCGAGCGAGGTTAACTTATTATGGCATCATCATGGACTTTGCTTCTAGGAATTTTCGGAGAAAATTTTAAGGTATCATATAAACATTGATATTTTTATATGGATATTATAGTTAGAAGTGTAATTAAAATATTTATTTTTCATCATCTCGTATGCATAAAATATTTATTCTTAAAGGTCCAAAATTTTAATTTCGTCCCGAACTCCCGAAATCTCAGGATCGGTCCTGACGTTACCTGTTTATGTACAGCTGCTAGGTTTCACTTAGAAAAGAAAAGTTGATAAACCCAAGTAGTCGAGGACTTCGGAGACGCACGCATAACCGCACATGGATCGTTCGCATTGACTCGTCCAGGACTCTAGGTAAGTGGCGTACGCAGGGGGTGGGGTGGGGTGGGCCGTTGCTCACCCTGAATTTGTAAAATTTCTACTATTACCCCTAATCTTCTATTTAGAATTCTGTTTAGTTAGCTTTTTTCTACATGTGTTCACCCTGTATCTTTCAGCTGCGTCTACCACTGCTCTAGGTCGCTCGCATCCGCTTCTGTGTTGTCCGCTCTCACCTCGTTCTCCTCTACATGTCGAAATGTCTTGCAGTTTTGATGGAACTTAGGGAGAATTATGTTGAATGTTTCAGCTTCTATTGAAATATAAAAAAACTGTATTTTCTTCTGTATAGGGTCCTTTTTTTTTGTCTTGCACTGGGCCCCTTACATGTCAGGGTCGACCCTGATGTAGACATGTTTTAGAGTGTAAGTGATGTGGGGTCTACATAGCAATGCCCATGGTTGATTGACTTAAGCTTAGAGGACGAAATGTGCGCCGGTGATATCGTCGTTAACAAACAAGAAGAGGGGACACAATTTACTTAGGTTGAGGTCCTCAGAGGAAAAATTCTACTTCTACTTGTCTATTCTTTGTTGATTATAAAGATTATAAAGTTGTCGTGATGTCTATGGTGTAGATCATATCTTTCCTAGGACAGTTTGCAATGAGTTTAAGCCAGCCTCCTCGGCGGCCCCTCCCATCCTTTATATGAGAGGCTGGGTCTGAGGTACTGTAACCGAGTCGGTAACAGACTAAGGGCTTCCTAAACTTAGGCTTATTCTTACTCCACGCGTCAAGATCATAGACCTCCAAGGCTCCGCGGCCACCGGCTCATCTTGGGCTTTATCATCCTTAGACCATTATCATGTTAGGCTTTCAGTTGGGCTGGACCTAATATACCAATAGTGGATACCAAAGGATTATGCCCAAGTCAGTAGGTTCACTCATTTTAGTGTACCTAGTTTATTTTATCATATCTAAAAGGTCTTACATTAGTGAAATGAGTTGTTTTCAATATTTTCACTACTTTTATTATCTTTATTTCAGCTTGGGAGTACCCTTGGGGTGGGAGCACAGGTTCCCCCCCTTTGCCGAGACTAATGGTTGTGTGTTCTCAACGACCCCAAAACAGCCTGACTTCATAGTTTTATGACGGTGTAGTAACAAAAGCAACATGCCAGATGATTGTTCCTATGATAGCATGCATTAATACTCAAATCGTTTGGGCACTCAAAAAACTTTGAGCTCGAGTTCAGCTCGAGGACTTAACAAGCTATGCTTGAAAGAAAACAATGTTTGGGAAATTTGACGAGGCTTTGAGAACTAGGCTCGTGACCTCCACCGACAAGCTCCATCGACTTAGACTTAGTTTCTAGCTGTTGAACTGTAGTGTGCTACGCTTACTTCACAATTTTGGTAGAAATTGAACCAAAAAGTAGGCAGAATAGAGTGACATAAACACAACTAAAATAGATGAAAGCTGGTTGAGAAGATAAGATTGCCATAATCCACCATAATGCTAAATGTTGGCTTAAAGTACTCCCTCCGACTCATATTAGTTGACTTCAATTTGGATGTATCTAGACAAGTTTTTGTGATAGATTCAAATTGGAGTCAACTAATATGGGTCGGAGGGAGTAAGAAAATCTCAGTCGACTACTCAATCCATGTGTGTATAATTTTGTATGACATTAGCTTCGGTTCGACAAGATTTAAGAACTAGATGATACCCTCACGCATTGCCATGGGAATTTTGGGCAGAAGGTTATATTGAAAGTTTCAGTTTGAGAGAGGAAGCATCGTACGTACTCCTACTCAGCACTCTGGCTGAAATTGAAGGAACATAAATTGGAAATGTAGAAGACCATGCCTTCATGTTGGCTGTTATCTACGACAGGCTCCTTTTTTCACGCTATACTTAGACCGCAAATAGATAAATGAAGATAGTAGGACACACCTCTAAATATCAAGAACTATGCAATAAATAAGGCTATGTGGTATCAACTAATGAAGAGGTCGAGGCTATGTTTCCCATTTCGAAAAAAAAAGATAGGACACACCTGATGACATGATGAGTGATGTGGGAGGATTGCACGACGCGGCATGATGAGATTGGTCAAGAATACTTGACGAGATGGCATAGCAGCATGCTGAGAGAAATAAATTTAGTGGATTGCTCCAATTTAGTTACTACTCCCTCCGTTTCAAAATATAAGATGTTTTAGCTTTATGAAGCAAATGTATCTAGACTACTTTTAGTATCTAAGTTCACTCACGTTTGGAATGAATCTACACACTAAAAGAAGTCTAGATACATTTTCTTCACAAACCTAAAACATCTTATATTTTGAAACGGAGGAAGTATTATAGATCACGCCCCATGTTTTTTATAGGTACCTTTTTCTTGACTACTTGGAAATTTATCCTTCTTGTATAAATTTCGTCGACACGATCGAATAGCTTGTTGACCGTGTGTGGTGTGCCGTGGAGTGGTGGTGGCACACAGTTGCCTAACTGGCGCTTATTAGCTTGTGAAAGCCCTTGGTCACGACTCGTGAGTGGTGGTGATCGAGTGGGGCTTCCTAGCTAGGGTGTCACGCAACAGCAACGTCGGACTCAAATCCAAAAGACCAAAACCCAGATTGTTCACTGGAACACGTATGTAGTTTGAGCAGCAGTATCTGGTCTTGCCCGGGAACGCGCGGCGCCGAATACGCTGCACTTCGGTCCACTGTTGCAAACGTTTTTACGTGCAAAACTCATTCGCTTCCCAAGCTAGGCCATGAAAAATTATTTCAGTTTTAAAAAAAAAATCATCTTCTATTCCACCCTCCACAAATACAATGTCACTTATTTAAAAAATAAATCAAAACCACTTTCTATTGTCTTATAAGTCGGACCTATTCAGCTGTGACCAAAATAGTATAGTAGAGAACAATGTCAACACCTATAATTACCAAATTACTACCAGGACATCTATCATGAGAAATGTGTTTTCATAACATTGCCATTTGGGTATTGTAGTTGTTAATATCTTTTTTCTATACACTTAGCCAAAGCTAAATATCAATAGTTTTAGCATTTCCATGTTATGACACGCAGGGGTCCGAAATGAAACTGGATCAATACACAACTTTTTTTTTATTGTGCGAAAAAATTATGGATAGAGTGGTCACTTGGTGGTCATAATAGGGGACAGACAAAAGCTAAGGTGCATCATTGCACAGGTTTGTTCTAGGATGAGGGAAAATGGAAGAGAAATGGTCAATGCGGGAAGAAAGGCATCATGAAAATACGTGATCTTCCACGGTAGTTGAAATATGTGACAAATAGCGGCAACCCTCGAAATCTGCTATCTCGGAGCTATAGCAGAGCTAAACAACGGACAATTACTCATGAGTTCCATTTAGCGATATGTTGCTCAAAATGGTCGATGCGGAGGAGAAAAGCATCATGAAATTATACGGTCTTCCATGCTACTAAAAGGGTACATACCAAGGAAAAAACTAGCGCGCGTCGTGACAAATAGCGGCAGCCCTCAAAATCTGCTATCTCGGAGCTATAGCAGAGCTAAATAGCACGACAGCGGACAATTTCTCATGAGTTCCATTTAGGGATAAGTGGCTCAAAACGCTATAGCACACATCCGATGGAGGGTAACCGATGCCGATCACTTGAGGAGGACGACTAATGCTCATGAGCGGATTTTGTTTTTTGCAAATTAAGGACCGACACACATTCAAGTGCTTGAAATATCGATCTACTTGAAAAAAAATATTATTCTCCGTCCTAAAAAGGATGTCACAAACTCTCTAGATTCATACTCCAAACGTGTTTAGATATACAATAAAACATAACATTAAAAATATGTTTAGATTATCTCTGTACATTAAAATATACTTAGATATATACAAATCTAGAAAAAAATTACAACATATTTTTAGCACGGAGGAAGTACCAGGTATAATCGGTCGTGGAACGATAAAAATTTCCAAATAAACATTTTCAAAACTTCTCAGTCGAAGAAAAATGGAGACGAGCGACACGACAAAGCAACCTGAGAATTCGTAGACGACGGACTGCTTGCTGACACTGACCCGCGGGCCAGCCATCTCGTCGGCGAGCACGCAAGACGCAGCGCAACTCTCTGGCTCGTTATCTCAGCGCACCCACGCGTCGCACCCACGCTCGCAGCTCGCTCGGGAGCGCCTCTTCTCTCTCCCTTGCCGAATGGCCACCGTCGCCGCCCCTCTCCCGCTCCGTGCCACCGGCTGCTGCGCGGGCGCCGCGCCGTGCTGGCTGTCCTCCTCCGACGGGGCGCGGTTCCCCGGCCGCCCGGTGCAGCGCGGGCTGGTGGCGGGAGCCTGCCGCCGTCGGGACTCGGCAGGGTTCCGGGTGGAGGCCCTCTTCGGCGGCGGAGGAGTGGGGCCGAAGGAGCCCATGGTGCCTCCGTACAATGTCCTCATCACTGGTTCCACCAAAGGTGTTGTTTCCTGTTTTTCTGCTTCTGCTCCCTCTTCGTGCTGCCTGATGCTTCGGTTTACATGGAATGATTGGGTTATAGCGATCTGAATTCATGTGTGGCATGCGTAATTAACAGGACAGCAGCTGGTGGAAGCTGTTGTAGATTTCTAAATGTTTTCTTTGCGGTGACACTTTGCCAATTACTAGCACGGGCGACTTGTCTAATCTGACTAAAACGACAGAGAATGACTTCGGATGAAATTAATGCGCGCGACCATGCTCTTTTTACTGAAATCAGTCGAAGTTGAGCTTGAAACTCTGATAAAATGGATATTAGAGGCGGACTGAAATAGAGGCATATATCACTTGTGGAAATTGGCTTCAGTTAACATCTGTATGTTCTTTCTCAGTAACGTCTGCGATGTTCTTCAACAGGTATAGGGTATGCACTGGCAAAGAAGTTTCTCAAGGCTGGTGATAATGTTGTAATATGCTCAAGATCAGGTTAGAAAGAAGTGGTTTTAGTTTTTTTTCTTTTGCGAATGAAAACTGGTTTTATTTGAGGTTAGAAAGAACTGGTTGTAGTTGATACTTTTAGTCTTTTCATATCGAGAAAGATACTTAATGGAGACTAAGATGCATACCAAATTGATCGGCGTTTAACAGTTACTTGACCATTCTAATTTTATATGACAGAAGGTGCTTAGGGTAGGTGCTAGCTCTTTTAGATCAGTGATCCGTCAAAAAGTTTTTTCGTGTTTTTTTCAGATGGCAAACAGATTAAATGTTTCAATGTTCTTGAGACAGTTTTAGAAAAAAAAAATGAAATGGACAACATGCAGGTTACAATTGATACCAGTTTAGTCTTTCCTTGACATGCAGTCTATCCTCTACAGCTGAAAGGGTAGAATCTGCGGCCAGTGACTTGAAAAAGGAATTTGGAGAGCAGCATGTGTGGGTACCTACTTTTGAGCTACTTAGTTCTTATATCATCATTGAAGTTTTATTCATAAATTCATGCTTGCACTTCAAAATATTACAGTACAACGCATTTGATATCATAGTCTTGTTGTCGCTGTTTGTATCATCACAGGGAGCTGTCTGTGATGTTAGAGAAGGAAAGGATGTGAAGGCGCTTGTGGATTTTGCACGTGACAAGCTCGGCTATATTGATATTTGGGTACATAACGACCCCTCCCTCGCCAAGTATTAACACATGCCCTTTTATTCTGGTTCGTCATTTTTTGCAAACAAATATGGCAACCACTATCTATGAAATGACACTGACTCTCAGTGCATAATTTCCCATGTTGGATATATGCAATTGTGTATGGAATACCTCTGTCCAATCTGCATCATTTTGCTTGAAAATTGATATATCAACTTTGCTTGGATGTTTAAACTTAATGCATTTAATTGAAAGGTTATGTTATGTCATACGAGGACTGGAATTTCTTATGAATTATTTCCGTTGGTGCAGATTAACAATGCTGGATCAAATGCATATAGTTTCAAACCATTGGTGGAAACCTCTGATGAGGCTCTCATGTAAATCTCAGTCTCTATATTCTATAATGGCAAGACTTGAACAAGTGTGCCTTTATTCAGTTGTACTTTCAAGTGTCAATAATTGATTGAACTTTTGATTGATTTAATAGCGAGGTGATCACCACTAACACTCTTGGACTGATGCTATGTTGTCGTGAGGTATTACTTTCCACTCCATATTAGCTTTTTGTCGTATATTATGATAACTGTAAAGAATCATTTTCCTAACATTCATCGTCTTGCCATTTTACTCTTAGGCAATAAATATGATGTGGAACCAACCACGAGGTGGTCACATATTTAACATTGATGGTGCTGGCTCTGATGGAAGGCCAACCCCAAGGTAGAATTTCTGTTTGTTCTGTTGTGTGTAAACTAGTAATTGTGGATACTTGGCTTAAGAATGTGCTATTGCATGATTTCATTTAACTGCGGATGTAGTATGAATCTGTGGGATTGAACATACTGTATTATATCCTGTTCTTTTAATGCTGATACGAGTATCTCCTTTCGTGATTTCGTCCCTCTCGTATGAGCGTGATTTGTACTTGACGTAATGAATTTGCACAGCCGTGTGTTGGATTAATGAAAATGGTAAAAACAAAATATAAAGAGACAAACTCTATCATCTTTTGGTGAATCATTAGTCTTGTAATCTAGGTACTTATGAATTTATGATTGATAATCACCAGGTTTGCTGCTTATGGTGCAACGAAGAGAAGTGTGGTGCACCTTACGAAGTCTCTACAGGTAAACATAATATCTGTCATGATATAATCTGAAATGGTTAGCTTCTGTTCAAACATTTGCAATTAAGCATTCAGAAATGATGAACTATTTTCTGCAATGTAACTTCATGCAATTGTTTATTGCCTTAGGGGTACAAACTTTCAACAGTACATGGACGGTTTATCAATATCAAAACCGTATGACATGCCCAAATATTTACTCATTAATCGTTACAATTTACAACAAACTAGTTTCTGGGACAATGCAATGCTGTAATCATCCATAGAAATAGGAGATGCTTTCCACTTGAACTTGAGATTTTGACCCTTCTTTTTTTTAGATCAAGGTTTTGATCCTTAAGGTGTTCTTCTAGAATACCCATCAAGTCTTTAATAGCTTGGATTTTTATGAAGAACTCATCTTACCTTTACATTTATTTCCCTTCCTTCTGCAATTTTTGGCCACGGTAGTGTTAGGTCAAAACTTAGCCTTATCAGAAATTGTGTTGAGAAATAACATGATTCTGATTGCAGGCTGAGTTGCAGATGAATGAAGTGAATAATGTCGTGGTGCACAATTTATCGGTACATAGCTCCACTCTTTCTTTCGGTATCTTCCGTATTCTAAACTCCCTAATTATTATCTTGCATAAAGATAATTAAACATTGGTGTAGTTTACTGGTTTAACTAGTTTGTGTAAGGCTGTAAGGATTGGGCCATAGAATATGTGCATAAGTAAATGGCTTCTTGGCTCTGAACTGTTCACAACTCTTAAAAGCACAGTTATACACTAAAACTAAATACAATGATTAATCTGTGCAGCCTGGCATGGTCACTACTGAGCTTCTTATGTCTGGTGCTACCACAAAGCAAGTAAGATATAAACATTCTCCCATTTGCTTTTACCATTGTTTAATCAGATAAAGCATGGTTACTAAAAATTGTGAACTTCACTGATGGCAGGCAAAGTTTTTCATCAATATATTGGCTGAACCTCCTGAAGTGGTGAGAGCTCTGCCATTGTTCCTTTTTCCCAGAACAGTGTTATGTTCCTGAAAATAGTAATATGTTCGTTGTCAAAGGGCCAAGTTAACGAAGTTCAAAATTTGTAATGTGTAGTGGGTTCGACCATGCATACCTTTACATTGTCGACCTTTTCTTCATATATATGATCGTCGCAAGGCAAACATGTTTTATTCATCTGTTAGTTTCAGTTTGAACACACATTAACAATTATCAAATGTGTTGATCTGAGAAAAAGTAGCTGATCTGATGAAATAATATACATTGAGAAAATTATATTTCATAGTTTATAACTTAGCTTACTTAAAAGTCTTACTCCATGACAGCCATGATTTCTTTGTACTGCGAACGAGCTCTAGGTTCATTTTGAGATTAATATATATTAATGATTACCTTTAATGTTACTATGTACACTTTGTATTCATTTTTTTGATAACATGGGTAAAACAATAATCATGTTGACTTGCTATAATAGGTTGCGGATTACCTTGTTCCAAACATCAGAGCAATCCCTGCCAACCAATCCATGAAGCCGACCTACATTCGCTTTCTTACAGGCTTGAAAGCCTACTCAAGAATATTTTCAGTAAGAACTCCCTGAAACTTGGGGACTATCTTTTGTTAATCTTGGACGTCCCCAACTAATATCAATTTGCTGCAATAATCATTCTCCCTGATCTCATTTGCAGAGACTTGCTTTTGGTGCTCGTAGGAACAAGTATGTCGCTGAGGATTAATATCTTGCTGCCATCTTCCAACCCAGAAGAAATTAGGAACATTCTTGTTATCGGCTTTAGAAGTCTATTCTTTTCCTGTAAAAGTAGGATGTATTACTGATGGCATCTCTGGAACACAGTGGTGTACTCTTGTGCATAGACATGTAATTTGATTATCTCATCAAACTTATTGTCATCGACTGAATCATTTACAGATCATGTGGTTTATCTGTGCCCTTATGGTCTAGAGTACAGGTTTGTCAAAAGTTGACATCCCATGATACATCTATGCACCTACACATTAAGGCTGAACCCATTTTTTCCTTGTTACTTTTCAGAACATCTATAGTCTTGCCTACCTTTACCTGTTGGGGCAAGTTTGCCTCGCAATGTAGACTTTTAAGCATCTATAGATAGATTTATTGATGTTTGTACAATATAATTTTTCTTCATTGAAAGGCATGCAGATGGCACAGCGATGATAGGGCATGCTCATGCACTCATTCTGCTACCTTCCTTCTAAGTGTTGGCAGCATAGGACTTTGATCAGATCTCACACATCCAGTTTGCCTGATAAGTTTACCTCAACACTTTATTACTGCACCTAAGTTGTCATTGGAGTTCTTTGCTTCTTCTGTCACATTTATGGCCCCTTTTTGTAAATGTGATGCGCACCATTCATGGATTTGGCAATAGTCTGCATGTGCTAGGGAAACAGCGACTCATGGCATATCATTGATTATTATTAGGTAATCCTTCTTCTTGCTTCCTTACCATTTTGAGATCTTTACTTCTCTGCCAACCTTTCCACCTATGCAAAGCAAACCAACTACACAGAGCCAGTGCGTATCCCATGGGCCAGTATCTCTAGTCCTTTACAAGAATTGTATAAAAGGGTGGCTGGCTTGATAGAGAAGAACATGATCACTCACTGTTCTTGCTAAAAGAGAGGACATACATTCCCAATTCCTTTTGCTTCCACGCATATACTGGTACTTGCATACTTAATGAGTTCAGTTTCTCTTGTGATGTTTTAGTGCATTCTTTTTCTACTAGGGAATGCAAGATCATCGATGTTCTGCTTGATCTCCCATTTAATTTCTGTATTTGAAAATGTTTTCTATATCTATATGGGCACCCACGTTTACAAAATAAACAAATTTGATGGATTCTGGCTCTTTACTTACACAAGCTGCTGTATTGTCCTTTTGCCAGTTTGTTAGTCCTTCATTCTAAAAAAGAGAGTTGCACAAGACAGACAGTCAGATTTCCATGATCCTCACTCACACCTGGTGAGCTTGATTTGCAGAATGAAGTCTAAAAACAAGCCAGCACAAAACAGTGATGTTTCTTACGTGTCGAGCATACTGGCTTGTCGCATTCTCAGGGCAATGCAGCCGACAAGGAGTCTACTTCGCTGGACCGATGATCTCCATAAGATCTTTGTGGAAGCTGTAGCGCATCAAGGAGGTCCCTATGGTTTGGTTTCTTGAACTTTGAGCATACAATGTCAAACAATTCATTATTTGTTCGTTTGGTCTCAGATTTGTTGATGAAAGTGATGCTGTGTTATTCAACTCTTGCAACTCTTCAGAGGCAAAGCCAACTGCGGTGAAGCAGAGAATCGAAGCTATGGGAGTCACAGGCCTCACAATCTGGAACGTAAAAAGCCACCTCCAAGTACTTCCAACGCCCTACCCTCTTGCAGATTATTTACTTTTGAGTGTTTGTCCGCGGTGCACGATCTCAATATGCTCTGCTTATTCTTGCGTGCCAGAGATACAGGGAGAAGTGGGATTTAGGAGCTCAGCCTCGTCAGATGTTCTAGGCACTGCATCGTCAAGGCATGCTTCATGGTTCTTGGATCTAATCAGATTGCTGGGCTCGGCTGTTGTGTTCCTTTGTAGAACTGACTGATTGATTTGTGCTTGTGCATAAAAGTTCTGAAACATGCTCTAATGTGCAGGACACATGAGCCCGAGATGATGATGGACAATAAAGCAGCTATGAGCATGACTGAAATGGAGGTATAAATGAATTATTCTTGAACTGAATATTTGGAAATTACTCACTACCTCTTCCTAACTCTAGCTATGTTATTTGTGATTTAGATGGTGAACTATTTGCTTATGGATGACACGGAGGTACATTTTTTCTCCAGATACCTGCTTATGCACTTGATTTATGCGAGGGTGATGACAACCTACTTACCTGTGTATGTGGACTCTCGCAGACGGTGGATAACGATTTCTCTGCAGATGAGGTGCAGGTACATTCAAATCGTGATATGTACCTCTTTCGGTTGATCATTGTTTCCCTTGTATTGACAAAGCTTTTATACGCTGATACACGACAAGAATGCTACTGATATGTAAAAAAAAATCAAAAAAATCTTGATACAGATGATGGAGAATGAATTGATGAATGAAATCCAGGCAGCACCAGGTTCCCAAAAACTACCTTGTTCATTCTAAGGTGCAGAACCAGTTCATATCCGTAGTAATTCAGTAACGAGAATTGCAATGAGACTGCTTGTAGTGCTGATTTTCCTCCGTGTATATTGCAGCTGATCAAGCACTGACTCACAGGATTTACCAGACCACGCTTGATGAGTTCATGTGAACCTGACATGAACTGGGCATAAAATTGTCATGAAATGGGTAGTAGGGAGAGCTCATATAATAGCTGTGATGCCCACACCGCTAGAAATGCATTTTTTTGATAAATTTACAACGCTCCTTACGGCAATAGGAGGGATGAGGATAATGATGATGTTCACGGGTGTTTGACCAAAAATTTGGATTGATTTTGGTTGGGGTGCGCCAGGCCTGGGCAGTAGTGCAACGCCCAGGCGACACGTGAGGGCCCCAGTGGCAAGCCACTGTTGCGGACCCTCCCCCATAAAAAATAAATTTAATATCGTTGTGGGCACATGGCCCACATATCAGCTTGATCTTAGCCAAAAGGCCGAGAAAGGTATGAGTTGCAACCTAGGCCACCCCCTCCATCTTATAGCAGTCCCTCGCCCCGTCTCCCGCTTTGCTCGGCAAGGTGGGACTAATCAAACGACCAGCGGCTCTTCGCAACACAGGCCATGGTCGGCAAGGCTATCGAGCCAACTGGGCTTTCGTTTTAGCAGACCTGATGGGCTATGCACGTTGCTTGACGGACCGCCCAGACCGACATATGCTTTGTCTAGCCCACCCGCCTCTGTCGCTTCGAAAACAATTTCCAGTTGACTCTGTATACCAGGCCCATGCTTGACGAGCTGTACTATTTTTTTTCCCAGGTTCTTCTGCATATGTGACACTGGAAATATAGGAGTTCATGTTTGTTCTTTTAATCGAAAGAATATCATGGCAATTCTCAGGGATGGGTCACGAAATGACTGTAGCATGCGTGGCAAGACCTCCCGTACCTACATGATCTTCCTTGCATTATTGGATAATAAATATATTGGTAGAATAGGATTTGTCACACATTGCCACACCCTAAGTTAGACAAGTTCAACTAAGGGTGTGTTTGGTAGCACGGATCAATCCAGATTGTCTATCTCTACTCATACATGCTGAGCCTAGCTTAGCTGGGCTAAGATTTTGTCATGTGTTTGGCAGTCTGTATGTGTTGAGATACGTTGAGTTGAGATATTATTTGGTAGCATGTGTCTGTTTAGATATGGTGACCTAAGATGTTTTTATAGAATCCTCTAAATCAGAAATTAAGATTGTAAACAAGTCCAACTTTCTTACACATAGAACCTAGAAAATATAAATAAAAAGCAATCCAATCCTCAACCGGTGTGGACATGTGCATCTGGCAGCGTTTGGGTCATGCACTGGTCTCCAGTGAGAGAGGAGGACGTGAGAGAGGCCGGCCTGGTCGACGATGAGAGGAGCACAGGAGGGAGGCCGGCCTGGGCGCCGGTGAGAAGAGCCACCGCCAGGAGCTCCAACTCGACATGCTGCCGCCAGGAGCTCCGACCCGACGTGCTGCCGCCACGAGCGCCAGGGCTAGGCCGCACAAGGAGCTCGGAGACGGGGGAGAGGAAGGAACGCCAAGGCGGAAGAGCTCTGGGCGGCGGCGGCGGTTGGCAAGCGTGCTTGCAGACGAGGACGACGGGAAGGCCAGGGAGAGAGCGACTTGAGAGAGATATGGCTGCGGGGGCGACTGGCTCGCTTGAGGCATGGGGGGTGTCTGACCCTAGCAGGATGTGGGAGTTTTTCGGGATGGACTCAGGCAAGTTGGGTTCAAAAGCTCGATTTGAGCTTCACCGGTGGGCATGGCTGAGAGCCCTTTTCTGCATGAGGTGGGCATAGTCCAATACATCCGACCCGATCTAACAAACAGCTAAACATGGGTTCAGTTGAGAATTTCTGGGCTTAGACGATATACCAAACACGCCCTAAGTTTTAGTCCCCTTCCCTAAAAAATAAAACCTAAGTTTTAGTAGTGGCAAGATTTTGTGGTGAGGTACACATGGTTGTTTTGATATTGCTAAGCGGACATGCAAAAGTATTAAACTTCTGAAACTTGAAGTACTTTCCATGCTTGCAAACACATCATGTTTTACCACTGCATATATTTCATGTTACCGGAGGAAGGCGCTATGGCAACAAAACTCCCACATGGTACAACAATAAAAAAAAATAGCAATACATCAAAATTCCCACATGGTACAAAATAAAAAAAAATAGCAATACATTGATAATGTCACCACCGCAATCATTTTTCTTACAATATGAGACTCTCTACAACAAAAATATGTAATTCTTGTCGTGCTAATAAATCGTTGCAATAAGAAAAAAAATATAACCACATCACAACTTTTTATGCAATAGAATGATACTCCCTTCGTTACAAAATATAAGATGTATTAGCAAAAAAAATAGATGTTTTAGCAAGCTTATATTTTGCAACAAAGGGAGTATATTTCAGTGAAATTTTAAGTTCTCGCAATTTGTTGTGTTATATATTGATTCTCGCGATGACGCTACCAAATTGTGGCAATATTGACATTTTCAACAATTTATTGTGTCGTTGCGATAAATTTGTTCCAATAGTAATCGTTGTAGTCATCTCCCCCTCCCAAAAATTGGGTTTGCAAACCATGAAAAATTGTCAAGTTAGTCCATGTATGTATTCATAATCAAGAAAAGGACAAGTATGCTTAGCACGTATCTGTGCATTAGTGCATACAAGCATTCGAGCCCGCACATACACTTTTTATGTAATGAAGGAACAAGTTTGACCATGCCAAAAGGTGTAGGTACATTCATACGCAATTATTTTTCATTGAACTATTTCTGTCATATAAGATTTAATTGACATCCTTATTCGAAAGAAACGGTAGGCTTGAGAAATAACTCACAAACCTAGGTGTTCTGGAGTAGGATAGAAAGATTGGTTGCACTTGCTGCCCAGCTAGCTAATGTGCACCTTAGTAGATATTTCAGTGAAGTACCATTACATTATCAAGTTGAAGTAGGATAGGTCCAATGACTATACAAAGTAGACAATGCACACATTATTTGACCCATGTATTTAGATGGAATTGGAGCACTCGACCAAAACATGGTGTGTTTGCAAGTGCGTGTAGTAGTTCTAGATACTTATGTACGTGGTATAGTGTGGCATTTGATAACCAATGCATATGTAGGCATTTAAGAAAATACTACGATACATCATATGTTGTTTTTCATTGCTAAATTTTGCGTGAAGCTTTCCATTTTTTTCTTGATGGGCAAACAAGAGTGTGTCCCGCATTAGATTCGCTCAGCACCGATAAACAGAGTTTAAAATAAATTCATCTGCTTGTCCAAGCGCCCCAAGTCACAGGGACCATAATTTTTCTGAAGCCAGCAACCAATCAAAGATTTAAATCAAGACAAGCCGCATGGAGCAAAACTTTCCTCATGGAGGCATTCCATGATAGACAATGTTGAGGGATGGGAGAGGTTTATTGGTGAATTTCTAGAATAAAAACTAGGTGCATACATATAGCCACTTTTAAGATTTGGGTCTTCTTTAAATTGTTTAGCAGACTTTGCACTACATTGGATGTTTTGATCTGAATTTCTAGAGGGGTCATCTTTAAACTATTCTGCAAACTTTGCACTACATTAATGTTTTCAATTCAATTTCTAGAGGGGGTCGTCTTTAAACTGTCATGCAGACCTTGCACTATAAGGTGTTGCTAATCATATGTTAGGGCATGTGGAGTTGTTTTTGTTTGTGATAACTCATTTTTGAAAGTGAATTTGGAGCTTTGTTCTACGTTCTAAAAAAATTACCATGAATAATGTTGACTATCATTCTCCTCCCATGTAAAACCCGAAAGTCAATCTCTAGCTATAAAATAACATAAGATATGCACGTGCATGATTTCTCTAGTTTCCGCTGACCTACTCGAATTGTAACATGGAGTGATATGCACACTCGCAACAATAACCAACATTACTCTAATTCTAAAATAAAATAAAAATTGGTTCTCTAATACTATGTCCAACCTAGAAAAATCAGGGAGGCTACCAAAACTAGCTAATGCCATCCGTATTATTTTGTTGTTCGGTTCCCTATGTGGACAACGAATTGTTCTTCGGTTCTCTATGAAGAAAATTTTAATAATTGTGACCACATAGTTCTTATGCTGTTATGCATTTTATTAATGCATTTATGTCCATCTATAACAAAAATCTTTCATGTATGCAGATTTGGTCCCTGAGATGGACCTAATCAAGCATCATGTAATGTGAATGGATTTGTCTCTATTAGGATCCTTCAGAATTTCAGACAAGCCCTGGCGGTATCTATAGTACAGTATGAAGTATGCACATGTATGTAAATTATATTTTGCACCAGCCCATGTCCTTGGTTAGACGAAACATCATGATAGAGAAAACATTCCACCAACCAAATATGATTTTGCGATGATAAAGTCAAACAGACTTAATGGACTTGCATCCATACAAAAAGGCATGCCTATAAGAGAACCCTCTTAACTAGTTGTACAATGGGGTGAAGTATGTGCATACCACCGCACATTTCTCTCAAGAGAAGACAAAGTCATTCTGTTTATTTTCACGCGATATATATCAAGATCAACATAAGCGTGTGAGCCATCAAGAGTTCTTAATGTGCTAAGCGATCTGATCTTACTTTTGCATTGATTATTTTATGAAATATTTTGAGGCTTTATTGAGGAAGACACACAAATCTAGTTGCCTCATACCCATAGAAATCGTAGTGTCCTCCTGGGATTATTTGAAGGATTGTCGCCGCCATTGCAGGGGGGAAAGGGTTGGAAGACCACCAACTCCTGAACAATCCACCAAATCTCATAAAAGAATGTCAGATTGAATCCACGTGTTCTCAGTTGGTATCAGAGCACACTATCAGGTCCATGTTACTGAATGGCTTGAATAAATCGAACCATGGGGAACAAATATAGAATATGAGGAGTTTCAACACCATCTCTAGCCATGTTGCCGAATGGAGGGACTTTTGTACCTCAAAAAAGAATGCAGACATACCAACCATCTCCGAAGTGGTAGCCGTCACCCATGATTTTGTGATGATCAATATTGTTGGAAGACACACCGATCTGTAGTTCACATGGCCTATGTCCTTACTAACATAAAAATATTGCAGTTAGGTTGATAGTAGTTGAGTGTCATTACTTTGTCAGTATCTGGCCCCAAAAAGGAGTTTGAAACTTTTTGCCGCTCATGATTCTAAGAAAGACACGGCCACTGCTTGTATATGCTAGCACATAAATGATGCTTTGTATTTAGAATGCATGAAGCTTTCGAAGGTAATCGAGCTAGTCCAATAGTTCAATGAGTGGAGGGCGGTCTTTGCTAGAAAATTGTCTCGACCTAAAGAACGCAACCCGTTCCGATGGTTTTGTCTATGTGCCAGTTGGGTCTTTAATTCTTTATACAAGGAAATCCAAGTTTCAGCTCTAACTAGGAATCATCAAACTGTATTTGTTGTGGAGTCCATAAAAGTTGATGAAATGTGAGGTGTTCCTGCTAGAGAAAGATAGAAATTTGGTGCAATGATATTTTTCTATAATTTGTTGAAAGTGTTATAGTACCAATGTGTCACCACCCGGTATTCAGTAGCTCTCTATTTATAGTAAAGAGTTACATTCAATGGTATCCACAGGATATAAAAAGTTACATTGTGCAAATCTACTATTTCTCTACTATAGATTTACGCACGGTATTGATTTAATGGTATGAAATTTTGTATTACAATATGGCCAATAAAATAAGAAAAAACAATGGGAGTGCCTAATTGGAAAACTAGCTATTCCTTATTTAGGCGACAACATGATTTATTTTGTCCGGTCATAATAAACACGTGTACTCTCTCACCTCCTAGAAAACATATTTAGTACATCAAAATGTAGTTATTCTCATATTATTAGCCGTCACTTTATCAATCTAAGGGGTGGATTAAAACCAAACCCTATAAGACTTGGGCTTCACACATAATGACCCAAACTACCAAACACACCCCAAAAAATGGCAAACATACACATTACACAAACAGACTTACACATTACACATATTGTACTTTGAAGAAGCTTAAGCTCATATTGTACAATCTAAGGAGAGTAAGCTAACAAGAAAACTAAGCAAGCACCAAAAAATTTCATATATCTATTTATTACCAAAGGAGAAGCAAGTATGCATTACAACAACTATTACTAATGTAGAAGACAATTTGAATCAGTTGCATGAATGCTTCAAGTATTTGTAGCAACAAAATTTCAACACCATTCCTAGGAAATAGTATGTCATGGTTAGATACCATGAAATTCAGTCCAAAAATTAGAAGACTACCAACATATATCTTTCTACCAAGCATAACATCATGCCACCATGGTACAATTTTGGTGAACGAGCATGAGCGCGGCACATAGAAATGCAGGGTATCTTGGAGGGCGTTGCATGAAACTGATGCTCCTGTGGGTCCTGTGTTTTCAAAAGAAAATCAAAATTGGTATTTAAAAGTTTAAGAACAAATCAGAGAGGCTAAAAAGGGCCTCATAGACAATGAGCACCCCCACATGCGCCCAAAGACGACAAAAAGGCGTAGTTGGCTAGGAAGGAAGGCCCCAACGTTGAAGAGATGATGGAATTGTCGAGAATGTCGAGCTTGGTTTCTTGGAGGAAAAACATTTATGGATTAGCCCCATCGGCACAAAATTCGTCGGCATAGGTAACTTGGTCGTTGGCTTAGGTTTGACCATCATTGTAGCTGCTCATCGGTGCGAAAAAGTAATGGCATGGCTCTCTGACGATGCCTTGGAGTTTGTGGTATATTATTTTATGTCGGCGTGGATGGCACAACACGGTCGTGTGATGACATCTTGGAGTTTGATGATGTCTTGAAGTTTTCATAAAAAATTAAGGTTGAGCCCAAGTTGATCCGACGCGAGAGTTTGTTGGTATATCATTTTATATGAGTCAAATATGTGATCATACGAAATTCTTAAAAAATAAAAACCTTCTGATTGTTTCATTTTATGTGATATATTACTCCCTTTGATCCATATTAATTGCCGCTAAATCGGATGTATAGTACTAGATACATCTGATTCAGCGATAATTAATATGGATCGAAGGGAGTACAAGAAATTTGAAGTACTAGTAAAACACAAATGCAAACATAACTAAACCATATAGAAATTGAAAGCATAAATGGTAATAAAAAAATATCTATGCTGATGGCACTACCATCAGTTCAGCCGACGTCCTTCCATTAGTGCCATCGGCATAGCTACAACGGCATGTCGGTCATTTTAGGCGGGTGCTCGCCAGTGCCACGTGGACGCTAACTGTGCCGACGGTGTCTCTATGTCTACTACAAGCTATGGCGAGGGCCGAGGTACGCCGATGGTGGCCGTCGGCATAGCTCTAGCCATGCCAAGGTTTTTTTCGAGCCGTAGGTATATCTTAGTTGTGCCGATGCCCCAATAAATATCCGTTGGCATTGCTTTGGGCCGTCTTGGTAAATCCCCCATTTCCTTTAGTGATCAATTGGCATCCTTGTTTGGAAGAAATGACATGTTCGAGAAATAACACACAAACCTAGGTGTTCTGGGGTAGGGTATAGAAATTGGTTGCACTTGCTGTCAGCCAATGCTCTTTGGCCTGTAAGTTTCCATACATAAGCAGGTGTGCCTATAAAAGAACAACAAACTCCACACTAGCTCATGTGCTTCAAGTTTTGCAATTAGGAGTGAAGCACACACGACACCCACAAGCTTGTAAGTAAGATATCTACCCGGTGATTAGTGAAGACACATGCTCAACACTCAATATTTTTCATGAAAGATAGATCAATATAAGTATGTGAGGCATCATGAGTTCTTAATATGCCAGGTGCCAGGACAATGGAAGGCACTCCTGCCTAGATTATTCAGTGAAGCACCATATTATCAGGTCGAAGAATCCGAACTGTATTCTGCAGCAGAGAAGCCTTTCCACGTGCGATATCTTAAGCAGGATAAGCCCACCCGACTATACAAATTAGACAGGGCACACATTATTTGACCAATAAAACTGAAGCACTCGTCCAAACATGGTGTGTTTTGCAAGTGCATATAGTAGTTCTGGATACTTCTGTACGTGGTATAGTGTGGCATTTGATAGCCAATGCATATGTAAGTATTTGAGAAAATACTATGATATGTATTTTTTCATCGCTGAATTTTGCATGATGAGTTCCATTTTTGTTCCTGATGGGCAAACAAGAGTGCGTCCCGCATTAAATTCCCTCGGCATAGGTAAACAGAATTTAGAATAAATTCATTCTCTTGTCCAAGCACCCTGAGAGTCACAAAGACCACAATTTTTATGAAGCGAACAACCAATCAAAGATTTAAATCAAGACAAGCCGCATGGAGCAAAACTTTTCTCATTGAAGGCATTCTGTGATAGACAATGTCGAGGGATCGCAAAAGATTACTCGTCAGTTTCTAGAAAAAAAACTAGATGCATGCATATAGCAACTTTCAAGATTTGGATCTCTAAACAGTTCGGCAGACTTTGCACTGCATTAGATGTTTTTGAATTTATAGAGAGGGGCATCTTTAAACTGTTATGCAGACTTTGCACTACATCAGATGTTTAAGTCTCAATTTCTAGAGGGGGGCGTCTTTAAACTATTCTGCAGACTTTGCATTATAGGGTCTTGCTGATCATATTCATATGTTGGGTATAACTAGGACAAGAAAACCGATGCGGAGTTGTTTATGTTTGTGATACCTCATTTTCGAAAATGAACTTGGAGCTTTGTTCTTCGTTCTAAAAAAAAGAACCATGAATGTTGACTCTCATTCTCCTCCCATGTAAAACCTTAAAAGTTAATCCCTAGCTATAAAATAACTGTAGACATGCACCATGCATATGATTTCTCCAGTTTCCAGTGACCTACTCGAATTGTACCATGGAGTGATATGGGCATTCGCGACAATAATAACCAGCATTACTCTAATTCTAAAATAAAATAAAAATTATTTCACTAATACTATGTCAAACCTAAAAAAAATGTGGAGCAAGGGAGGCTACCGATACTAGCTGATGCCATCTGTATTATTTTGTTCTTCTGTTCTCTATGTGGACCACGAATTGTAGATCAAAGCAACTCTAGCTTGTATATACGACTAAGAAAAGGTTAATAATTGTGACCACATAATTCTTATACATTTTCTTAATGCATTTATGCCCATCCTTCATGCATGCGGATTTGGTCCCTAAGATGGACCTGATCAAGCATCGTGTAATGTGCATGGATTTGTCTCTGTTAGGATCCTTCAGAAATTCAGATAGGCCTCGGTATCTGTAGTACTCTGATATGAAGTATGAACATCAAACATGTTAGCGTATGTTAATAAGTTAATTCACATGTACTTAATTGTTTCTAGTGAATTAGATTTTACACCAGCCCATGTCCTTGGTTAGACGAAACATCATGACAGAGAAATATTCCAACAAGCAAATGTGATTTTGATGTGACGGACTTAATTGACTTGCATCCACATAAAAGGCCTGCCTATAAGAGAACCACATACTCGTGCATATTTCTCTCAAGAGAAGACAAAGTCATTCAGTTTATTTTTTACTCGATGTATACCAAGATCAACATAGGCGTGTGGGGTATCACAAGTTCTTAGTGTGCTAAGTGGACGGATCTCTCTTTTTCGTAGATTATTTTGTGAATGATGTCGAGGCTTTGTTGAGGAAGACACACGAATCTACTTGCCTCGTACCCATAGAAACCATACCACTCTCCCGAGATTATTTGAAGGATTGTCGCAGCCATTGCATGGGGGCAAAGTGTTGGACAACCACCAACTCCTGAACAATCCACTTAATTTTTTGTGTTACATATCGATTCTTGCGACAATACTAAAAGATGTGGCGATATTGACAATTATAGCAATTTATTGTGTTGTTGCGATTAATTTATTCCAATAGTAATCGTACTCAACCCATCCATGCACGATTAAAGAATTAGGTTTGCAAACCATGTAAAATTGCCAGGCTCGTCCATGTATGTATTCATAATAATAATAAAAGAAGGCTACAAATGCTTAACATATGCGTGTGAATATAACCATTGGAGCGCCCACATACACTCTTTATGCAATAAAGGAACAAGTTCGACCATGCTAAATGGTGTAGATATACTATAGCATGCTTAGGTTCATAAGTGTTTTTTCCATTGAATTAGATTTGAGTCAGGTAAGATCAATTCACATACTTGTTTGGAAGAAATAGTAGGTTCGAAAAATAACCCTCAAACCCAAGTGTTCTAGAGCAGGGTACAGAAATTGGTTGCACTTGCAGCATAGCTAGCTAGTGTCCTTTGGCCGATGAGCTTCCATTTAAAAGGTGTATGCCTATTAAAGAACCGCAAACTCCACAATTGTTCACCTACTTCGAGTTCTACAATTTGGATTGAAGCGTGCATGCACCAAACTAAAATATCTACCAAGAGAATCCACATGCTCGGCATTCAATCTTTTACGTGTAAGATAGATCAACATATGTATGTGAGGCATCGGGAGTTCTTAGTACGCGAAGATGATACGAAGTGTGCTTGCCTAGATTATTCAATGGAGGACCAACATTGTAGCAAGTTGAAGCATGTGAAGTGTACTCTGCACTCCAGTGGTTCCAGGTGCAAGGCTGCGAGAAGGATGAACCAACCAATCATACAAACTAGAAATTGAGAAAGTGGCATGTTCTATTGCATATTTTGGGTAACAGGTTCAACATCTAAATGCATGGTGACCATGGAAAAATTGAGGGAATAGGCATTTGAATCTGATGCATAAAATAGATAACAATAGACATTTATCTCAGTTGAAGAGGTCCCTGCACTTATATTCTATTGATTACCCATATTTTGACGCATAAATCTGGAAACTTCACTTATGATCACAAATAGGAGGTTTGGAGAGAGTTGGTTGGTCTGGCTAGGAAATCGAGGTGTTACATACTTTGGAAGTAGGGGCGAATCTAGGATTTTACCATGTGTGTGTATGGGGGACCATACTGCTCTCCCGAGATTATTTGAGAGATTGTCACCGCCATTGCACTGGGGCAAAGTGTTGGGCGACCACGAACTCCTGAACAATCCACCAAAACTCATAAAGAACTTAAAATTGAATACACGTGTTCTCCGTTGTTATCAGAGCGATGGAGGAGCTGGACGGAGTTATTCCTAGACGATAACACCGCCACTGGTCTACCATCCACGTAAAGAAAAACCTAACCTACACCAGATAGTACTTTTTCCCACTAGCCAACATGGACACAAGGTCCACCACATTTCCAAAGGCCACAAATATTTTCTTGGCCCACCAATGAGCACCCCGGCGAGGCCTCGAAAAGGAGGTTGAAACTTTTCGTCGCTCGCGGTTCTGAGCGATACATAGTTTCCACCACTTCTTGTAGCTGCTAGCATCTAAATGATGCTTTGCATTCAGAATGCACGAAACTTTCAAAGGTAATCCAGCTATTTTTTCTGAAATGGAGGAAGATCACCCCGGACTATGCATCCAAGAGATGCACACAGCAAACAAGCAAAAGCTCGTTGTTCCTACAACACTACAACATGGAGCCTAGGCGCTGGCACTTATAGACGTCGAGGCATGATACGTTGCAAACGTATCTATAATTTTTAATGCTCCATGCTTGTTTTGCACCGATTATCTTATGTTTTATCTACACTTTGTGGAATTTTTATGAATTTTCTGAAACTAACATATTAACAAGTGCCACAAAGCCAGTTTCCTGTTTTCTACTGTTTTTGGTTTCAGAAAAACTAGTAAAGAAATATTCTCGGAATTGGACGAAACAAAAGCTGAAGTTTTTATTTTTCCCGACACGACACGGAGTCCGAAGGAGAGATAAAGAGGCTCCGCGAGGCAGCCACACCAGAGGTCCGCGCCTAGCTATGGTGTGGGCCCCTCGAGCCTCCACCGACCTTTCCCCTTCGCCTATATAAACCCCCCGAGGCAAAAACCCTAAGGAGAAGATCAGAATTCCACGAAAAAGTCTATAGTCGCCGCCACCATCGTACCTAGATCGGGAGAGATCTGAAGCTCTTCCCGGCACCCTGCCGGAGAGGGGAGATTATCCCGGAGGCCTTCTTCATCACCATGCCTGCCTCCGGAGTGATGTGTGAGTAGTTCATCCTTGAACTACGGGTCCATAGCAGTAGCTAGATTGTTGTTTCTCCTATTTGTGCCACCATGTTTAGATCTTGTGAGCTACCTATCATGATCAAGATCATCTTATTGTAATGCTACATATTGTGTTTGTAGGGATCTGATAGATATTGAGTATTATGTCAGATTGATTATTGTTCTATCATGTCTATGTTATTTGTGATCTTGCATGCTCTCCGTTGCTAGTAGTTACTTTGGCCAAGTATTTGCTTGTGACTCCAAGAGGGAGTATTTATGCTCGATAGTAGGTTCATGCCTCTAGTAATCTGGGAGAGTGACAGAAACTTCTAAGATTGTAGATGTGTTATTGCTACTAGGGAGAAAACAACAATCATTTGTCCAAGGGCAATTGTATTGTTCACATTACACACTTTTCTTAATGCAATTATCTGTTGCTTGCAACTTAATACCCGAGGGTTGTTCGGATGATATCCCGAAGGTGGATTATTAGTCATAGATGCAGTTGGATTACGGTCTATGTATCATGTTGTAATGCCTAAATAAATCTCATAGGATCATCATGTCATGTACATGCATTGTTATGCATTCTCTATTTGTCAATTGCCCCGTTGTAATTTGTTCACCTAGCATGTTATTTATCTTATGGAGAAAACACCTCTAGTGAACTGTGGACCCTGGTCTATTCCTTCCCATTAATATTTTGTCTACAATTTACTGTTTACTTTCTGAAATTACTACAAACAATTACTTTCTTCCACACTATACGTTTAATCCTTTGTTTTCAACAAAACAAGTGAGCTTGACAACCTCACTGATCAGTTGGGGCCAAGTATTTTGGTTATGTTGTGTGCAGGTTCCACATTGCTAGCAACACCTTTGGAAGTGGTTTCTTTCTCCTACTAGTTCGATAACCTTGGTTCCATAACTGAGGGAAAACTTGATGTTGTGTTGATCATACCTTGCTCTTGGGGTTCCCAACAGGCTCTACATCAACCCAGCCATCATCAAGCTTTTCTGGCGCCGTTGCCGGAGAGAAAGAAGATTTCTGCAAGGGGAGTCTCTCACTACCAATCTCTTTACTTTTTTTGTTTTGCTTTGTTTTTGTTTTCCTTTGTTTGGTTTGCTTCTTTTTATCAAAAACACACAAAAAAATTAGTTCCTATTTCAAGTTGCTTTTATGTCTAGTTTTGCTCCAATCACTATGTCATCTGAGGAAATGATCTTCACTTTCAAACAAGGGAGTGAGGAGAGTTTCAAAGAAGCATGGTCTAGAATTTCTGATTCTTATGAAAAGACTGAACCTAAAATGACCCTAGGATTGCTTCTTAGCAGTTTCTACTTTGGTCTTGTTCTTTGTTATAGATATGCTTTGGATGTTGTAGTAGGGGGAGATTTCCTTCATTGTGATGGGGATGAAGCTTTTAATGCTATAAAAAAATTGATTGCAACATATAACTTGTCTAGTAAATTTGATTCATCCTTTATAAGCATTTATGCTAGATTAAACACTCTTGAGACAAATACAGCTCGTTTAAAAGGATGCTATAATATGCTTCGAGAGCATCATAATTATGTTCCAATAAATTCTGAACCATCAAAATGGTTCCCTACAGTAAAAGTTGCTATAAATGGTGGAACTTTTCATGCCCGTTGTGATATTATGTCTGAGTTCTGTCTTATGCCTAAGGATATTGATGAATCTCTGAATCTTTGGGGACTTTCTGAGGGTGGAGAAGAAATATCTCTCACCAATAATGCCACTATATTACCCATTGGAATAGTTGAAGGAGTATTTACAAAAATCCTAGGGAAAGTGGTATCTACTGATTGTCTGGTTATTGAATGTGTAGGACAAGGACAAATTACACTTGGAAGATCCCTGCTAAAACTCCTTGGAGTAATAATAGACGTGGGAAAAGGCACCATGAATTTCACTTACCCACCAAGCAATCATGTGTTCCCTAAAGGTAAGAGTAAAGGTAAGAAAGTTAGACGTCGGAAATTTGATGTTTATGCTTCTTCATTCGAAAATACTTGATTCTTACTTTCTGTGCCTAGCTAAAAGGCGTTAAAGAAAAGCACTCTTGGGAGATAACCTAATTTTTATTTCAGTAAGTTTTTCTTTTGTTGAGTCTTGGAAGTTATTGCCTCTGTAATAACCTCTTCTTATCCTTTTTGTTTGTTTTTTGTGCCAAGAATAGCCTCTAATGAGAGGGAAGTAAGATTTAGCAAAGTTGCTGTCCCAAAACAGATTCCTGCGCTTTGCTGTAAAAAATCGTGAAAAATCCCAGAAGGTCGTACTGATCTGCAATTTTTTGTGCGCATGCCACTGGTATTTACCCAACTTTTGTTAGTTTTGCAATTTTCTATTTGAGCAACAGAAGATTTTTGAAAAAATCGGTCTTTACCCGCAGGTCTGTCTTGACATATTTCTGCCATTATTTGCATTTGCCTCTTAAATCGATTTCTTTTGAGTTCTTTTGATAACTTGAGCTTTTAAAAGGAGTTGCTACAGTAGCTTATGTTTTAATGGATGATTTACTTGATTTGAAACTAAACCCAAAGGCTTATTATCTTGAATACACTAATGTTGCTAATGAAGATTGTGTGAAGTTTTGTATGAAGGAAGTTTTCAAGTGTAGGGAGAGAATGATGTGATGAGATGAAGTATGGACAAAAGCTCAAGCTTGGGGATGCCACCTGTGTCACCCCAAGAAATATTCAAGAGGTACATGCGTCAAATCTTGGGGATGCCCAAGGCATCCCCTTCTTCATCAACAAAAATCTCAGGTCTTCTTTCAAGATACTATTTTTTTTGCTTCATGCACTATGTGTTGTTCTTGGAGCGTCTTTGTTTTTGTTTTTAGTTTTGTTTTGTTTGCTGCAATAAGTTGGTTGGATCCCATCACACTTCTTCTGGAGAAGTCACACCCCGTTCTTCATTGCCTAGAGCACTCTAGTTTTCACTCTTAATGTTCTGTGGGTGTTCTCTTTTGCTAGCACTACATTTAGCTTTAGTTTTCTTATTCTTTTTGCTTAGAACTTTTTAGTTCTTATTTGTAGTTAGTATAGACAAGCTATATGGTCTTTATTGATTAATATCTTTGTGATTTGTTTCAAATAAGTTGATTGGTGTTGGAAAAGAGTAGAATGTTTCATGCTTATGGTGTGATTCAGACTTTATCATGTCATGTTAGATGTTGCTTTGACCATATGCTTAGTGATTATTGTTGTAGCATGACTTGTTTCAAATAATTGAGATTGCTTAATGTGCTATGAAAGAATCATGCATTTTTTTTAGCATATAAAAGCATAATATTGTGGTATTCTCCTTTGATGCTTTATTTGGGTTGACTTGGCACATGCTTACACCATGTTATGACTATGAACCAGTCACCTTAGCCTCTATGACCATTTAGTTTTTGACTTGTGATATCACTTTATGCTTTGATTATAATGTTTTGTCGCTCTGCATGATTATGACCATTATTGCTCTCTTAGTTGGTCACTCCCAGTCTTTTGCTAGCCTCCACCTGTACTGAGTATGAGCTCTACTCGTGCATCCAACTCCCAAGAAACCAAGTTATTCCAAAGAGTCCACTATAAACTCCTATGCATGGTGTGTTACACCATTCTAAGTATATTCATGTTTTTATATATCTTCCAAATTAAATTTTTGTTATGTGAAAATTAGTGATTAAAGCTCTCACGAACTTGAAGGCACATTTCATTTCTTGCACTTAATAAACCTGAACCATTGTGACTATCTTATATGCTTTTATGCTTGCAAATTGTAAGTTGGGAATTAGCAAAACCATGTTGTCATGGGGCACGCTTTCAACATTGCACTTATTTATTTAGTTGATATCATATTCTTTTGTTTATGGATGCCGTCGGTGTGAAATAAGATGGGAGCTTGCAAGTCCATGGAGTATGTATATGTGTTAGAGAAACGCCTGGGCGGCTAGCCTAAGCCATGCCTAATCATGGTGGAAACTTGCAGCAAAACCATAGTGGCATTCTATGAAGCATCCTCAATAAAAAACTATGTAAATAGCAAATAAAAAGATCGATGAGATGCTCACTGATACGTACAAATTGCATCACCATTTTATATCATAAATTGCTTCTATTCATTGATATATTCCTTATTAAGAGGTGATACTTATGTTATTTCATCTGTTTTTGCATGTTGGATGATTCTTGGAGGATGAACTGCCGGAGTCAGGATTCTGATGGAAAAAGCAGTGTCTAGAAGCAATTTTTGCGAAGATGAAAAATACCAGAAAAACCAAGGAAATTCTATTTTTCCAAAATACGAAGGAAGTCAGAAGGGGAGGCGGAGTTGGGCCACAGGGGCCCCACACCCCCTAGGTGTGGGCCACGCCTACAGGGGGTGTGTCCACCCTGGCCCACCTCTGGCTTCGCCCCTTCGCCTATATCTTCCTCCCAAAACCCTAAAGTTCGGGGAGCAACCATAGAAAGATTCCGTTGGCTCTGCGGGGCGGAAACTACAGAGAGAGAAAGAGCTCTTCGGCAGACAGATTTCTACCGGGGAAATTCCTTCCCGGAGAAGGGAGATCGTCGCCATCAACACCGTCATAAAGCTAGACTTCATCGGTATCATCATCATCATCCACACCATCATCTCCACCAGCACCATCATCACCACTCCATCCCGCTGTAACAATTGTGTTGAATCTTGCATAGTTCTTAGGGGAAACTTTCCCGGTGTTGATTACTATTATAGTTGATCCTTGTGAGTGGAACCATTGAATTATTGTTTATGTTCAGATTGTTATCCATTACCATATCATCTTTCATCTTGATTCATATGATGTCTCATGAGTAGTTCATTTAGTTCTTGAGGACATGGGAGAAGTCATGTTGTTAGTAGTGGAATTGTGTTAAGGTATTATTCAATGGTTTAATATTTAAGTTGTGGTGCTATTCTTCTAGTGGTGTCATGTGAACGTCGACTACATGATACTTCACCATTTATGGGCCTAGGGGAATGCATTGTGTATTTGGCTACTAATTTTGGGGTTGCCAGAGTGATAGAAACCTGAACCCCCGTTAGGAAAACTTTGCACAAGGGAGTGTAGGATCTTAGAGTTTAAGGCTATGGTTAGGTTTTTGATGTCTACTCACTTCTATTCTTGTAGACAGTGGTTGGGCCTCCAAGTGCAGAGGTTTGTAGAACAGCAGCAAGTTTCCCTTAAGTGGATTACCCAAGGTTTATCGAACTCAGGGAGGAAGTGGTCAAAGGTATCCCTCTCAAGCAACCCTGCAATCAAGATACAAGAAGTCTCTTGTGTCCCCAACACACCCAATACACTTGTCAGGTGTATAGGTGCACTAGTTCGGCGAAGAGATAGTGAAATACAAGTGGTAACGGTGCCAGAAAAGAGCTTGACGGTGAGGTAAAGACTAAAGGCAAAAATATGGAAGCAAGTAAACATGCAACAGATCTAGTTGTGAACGGTGTTTCAATGTTTAGAAACAAGGCCTCGGGATCATACTTTCACTAGTGAACACTCTCTCATATAAATATCTTCTCTTTATGATACTACTCTTACTACTCTCCGGTTGGACACTCTAATCCATGGTAGGGATACAAAAGCACACCTCAAAGTCCGCCTTTCCCAATGTAGATAACCCCACACTATCACCTTGAGCGCTAGATGGTTCCAACAAACACCACAATTTCATAGAGACAACCAACTCAAAATATACTCATGGAAAATATATATGTAGTCTAGCTTAAGTGCCACACACGGCGTGCACACTGTCACTTTCACACATGTGGGGAAAAACATAGATTTATTAAAGCACGATGAGTATTTATGTAGACTCTAGCCTAAGTTCCACCATGGCATGCACACTGTCACTTTCACACACATGGGGAGAGCAGAGATCTATTGAAGCACTTGAGTAACAGAGTAGATCTACTTGATTACAAAGCTCATGACCACAACAAGATCATGCATAGATAGAGAGATGGACACATAGCTACCGGTAGAGCCCTTAGCCTCGAGGAAGAACTACTCCCTCCTTATCATGGGGATCAACAGCGGTGATGGAGATGGTGGTGGATATCGATGGAGATGGCTATGGGGGCACTTCTCCGTCCCGACAGGTTGCCAAAACAGAGACTTTCTTTCCCCCGAATCTCCCCTTAGATGGCGGCGGCGTTGCAGAACTTTTCGTGGCTTTCTCGTCGATTCTTTAGGGTTTCTGAGTCGGGGGCTTCTTATAGGCGAAGGAGGCAAGGTCGATGGAGGGATAGGGGGCCCGCACCCCCTGTGGTGCCACCAGGGCTGGCCCGTGCCTGGGGGTGCGACCACCCTGGTGTCCTCCTCCACCTATGCTTCGTGGTTCCGTGTTGCTCCGGGAAAAATAGGAAGATTGGCTTTTGTCCCGTCCAATTTCGAGAATATTGATTTTGTGCCTTTTCGGGAACCAAAAACAGAATAAAACAGGCAACTGACACTGTGGCATCTTGTTAATAGGTTAGTACCATAAAATGTATAAGAATACCTGAAAGTGTAGACAAAGCAAATAAAAGTAGATACTAAACAAGCATGGAACATCAAAAATTATAGATACGTTTCTGACGTATCAGTTTTTATCTTAATTACTTTCTTGTAGTTGTGGATGGTTGCAAGGGGTTTAATCACAAGTATGTATTAGTCCAAGTAAGGTTGGTACATTAGCACAGGTTCACCCACACAACACTTATCAAACCAAAGAAGGTTAATCAACGATATGAAACAAAAGCACTTGATAGTATTCCCATGTGTCCTCGAGAACGTTTGGTCCTCATAAGTATTATCACCGACTTATACTTTGCTAAGAAAGGATTGGGCCATTTGCTGCAATTATTTGCTGTCTTTATTTACTTGCACTTTATTTCCTTGCTTTATCAAAAAACCCTAAAAATATGTTTGCTAAGTATTTACAGAGATTTCATGCTCCAAACCACTAGTCGACACCTTCTGCTCCCTGTTGGGATCGACACTCCTATTTATCGAAAGTACTACGATACACCGCCTATACTTGTGGGTCATCAAGACTATTTTCTGGCGCCGTTGCCGGGGAGTGAAGCGTTATTGAAGATTGGAACTGGTAAAGGAAACTTCTTCCATGAGTATTGTTTTTTATTTCTGTTTGTTACTTTGTTTCCAATATGGATGACCCACTTGGTTTCATATTTGGGAAAGCTACTACCACTGTTAGGGTAGTAGATGAACCACCACCTGTTGAGATAAATCCTTTTAAGACACCTACAAGAATTGTTGATCGTGTTATGGATAATTATTATTTTGGAGATGGAACTTTCCATCCTGGTGATCATTTGATTTTTATCCATGAATTATGCGGGTTGTTTAAGTGTGCAGGTATCACAACTGAACATGTGAAGAATAAGTTACTCTCTATATCATTGAAAGGAAGAGCTCAATAATGGTATAAGCTGCTGAAGAATGGACAATCCATGGAATGGGAGGAAATAGTACCTCTCTTTTATTCTAAATTCTATCCTCCCAGTGAGATTCATAAGGATAGGAATCAAATATATAACTTTTGGCCTCGTGATGGAGAGAGTACAACCCAAGCTTGGGGGATATTGAAGTTACTAATGCTTAAATGTCCTATTCATGAACTCCCTAATAATATTATTATTAATAACTTTTATGCAAGGCTTTATATTCATGATAAAGATTCACAAGATGCTTCTTGCGCCGGATCATTCACACGTGTGAGAGAACAAGCTAAATGGGATCTTCTAAACCGTATTCAAGAGAACACTGAAGCATGGGAGAATGACAAAGGAAGAAAGTCAGGTATAAATTATGATTATGAATGTATTAAATCTTTTGTGGAAACTGATGACTTTCATGATATTAGTACTAAGTATGGTCTTGATTCTCAAGTTCTTGCAAATTGTTTTAAGGCCTTTGCCTCTTATATTGAAATTCCCAAATAGGAGTGGGACAAGTACCATGCACCTTATAAAGATATTGTTAATCATGTTCCTGTTAGAAGCACTGAAGTTTGTACCGTTGATCCTATTTTGCCCAAACCTTATATTGAGAAAATCTCTTTCTCTACTAAGGTAAAGGAACATTTTATTATAGCTAATGTGGTTAGCAAAAGTACAAATAAAACTGTGAAACCTGATGAGCAAATAAACATTGAACCTGTAGTAGCTATTGTGAAAGATCTTGTCACTAAAAATATAGAGGATGAGCACATTGTATTTTGTGAAGACGCTTCTAATATTGTCTCTCATCCTAGTAAAGCAAGGAAAACTAGTGTCCCTATGTTGTCTGTTAGAATTGGTGATCATTGCTATTATGGTTTATGTGATATTGATGCTAGTTCTAGTGCTATTCCTTATGAGCTTTACATGGAAGTTATGCATGAAATTGGTCCTTGTGAACTTGAGGATATTGATGTGGTTATTCACCTTGCTAATAGAGAGACAGTATGTCCAATTGGCATTGTAAGAGACGTGTAAGTTCTTTGTGGTAAGATTAAATATCCTGCTGATTTTCTAGTGCTTGGTTCTGAAGCTAGGAAAAATTGTCCTATCATTTTTGGTAGAACTTTCTTGAATACTTGTGGGGCTATTATAGATTGTAAGAAGGAGTAAGTTTTAACCAAGTTTGATGGAGAATCTTATGAGTTTAACTTTTCCAAATTTGCTAAAACTCCTTATGAAGATGAATTGCCTAATGAGGATTTCAGGGTTGAACAACTTGCTGCTATTTCTCTTCCTCCTAACAATGCCTTGCAATAGTATATGGAAGATCATGAAAGTGAGGTCTTCATGAAGGAAAGAAATGAGATTGACGAGATTTTCCTTCGTCAACCTGAGATACTTAAGCATAACCTTCCCGTGGAAGACTTGGGTACCACACTACCACCTAAAGGGGATCCTGTTTTCGATTTAAAACCTTTTCCTGATGATCTTAAATATGCTTATCTAGACGATAAGAAAATATATCCTTTTATTATTAGCTCTAAACTTTCAGGAAAGGAAGAGGAAAGATTATTGGAAGTATTGAAGAAACACCGAGGAGCTATGGGGTATACTCTTGATGATTTAAAAGGGATTTCTTGTACTATATGTTAGCATGCTATTAACATAGAGCCTGATGCAAAACCAGTCGTTGAACACCAACGCGGTCTAAACCCTAAGATGAAGGAAGTGGTAAGAAGTGAGGTATTAAAACTTCTTGATGCTGGTATTATTTTTCCTATTACTGATAGTAGATGGGTTAGTCCTATTCATTATGTCCCCAAGAAAGGAGAAATAATTGTTGTGCCTAATGAAAATAATGAGCTTATACCTCAAAGAGTAGTGGTTGGTTATAGGATGTGCATTGATTTTAGAAAGGTGAATAAAGTCACTAAGAAAGATCATTATCCTCTGCCTTTTATTGATCAAATGCTAGAAAGGTTGTCTAAGAAGACTCACTTTTGTTTTCTTGATGGTTATTCTGGGTTCTCTCAAATTGCTGTGAGAGCACAAGACCAAGAGAAAACCACTTTCACTTGTCCCTATGGAACTTATGCTTATAGGCGTATGCCGTTTGGTTTATGTAATGCTCCTGCTACCTTTCAGAGATGTATGTCTGCTATCTTTCATGGTTTTTGTGAAGAAATTGTGGAAGTTTTCTTGGACGATTTCTCCGTCTATGGAACTTCTTTTGATAATTGTTTGCACAACCTTGATAAAGTTTTGCAGAGATGTGAAGAAACTAATCTTATTCTTAATTGGGAGAAATTCCACTTCATGGTTAATGAAGGGATTGTTCTTGGACACAAAATTTCTGAAAGAGGTATTGAAGTAGACAGAGCCAAAGTTGAAGCAATTGAGAAAATTCCTTGCCCTAGGGATGTAAAAGGTATTTGTAGTATCCTTGGTCATGCTGGTTTCTATAGAAGGTTACTAATCTTCTTCAAAAAGATGTACCTTTTGTTTTTTATGATGATTGTATAGAAACTTTTGAAAATTTGAAGAAAGCTTTAACTACTGCTCCTATTGTCCAGCCACCCGATTGGAATTTACCCTTTGAAATTATGTGTGATGTTAGTGATTTTGCTGTGGGTGCTGTTCTTGGGCAACGAATAGATAAAAAGTTGAATGTTATTCACTATGCTAGCAAGACTCTTGATGTTGCTCAAACGAATTATGCTACTACTGAAAAGGAGTTCTTAGCTGTAATCTTTGCTTGTGATAAGTTTAGACCTTATATTGTTCACTCAAAAGTTACCATTCATACTGATCATGCTGCTATTAAGTACCTTATGACAAAGAAAGACGCTAAGCCTAGGATTATTAGATGGGTGTTGCTTTTACAAGAGTTTGATCTGCATATTGTAGATAGGAAAGGTGCTGAAAACCCTGTTGCTGACAATTTATCTCGTTTGGAAAACATTTCTTCTGATCCTATGCCTATTAATGATAGTTTTCCAAATGAATAGTTGGCTGAAATAAAGGTAAGCCCGCAGGAGTCCTTGGTATGCTGATTATGCTAACTTTATTGTTTCCAAGTATTTGCCTCCAACCTTTACAGCCCAGCAAAGAAGGAAATTTGTTTATGATCTGAGGCATTACTTTTGGGATGACCCACACTTATATAAAGAAGGAGTAGATGGTATTATGCGGAGATGTGTCCCAGAATATGAACAACAAGAGATATTGAGAAAATGTCATGGCAGTGCTTATGGAGGACATCATGCTGGGGATAGGACCACACAAAAAAATTTACAATCAGGTTTTTATTGGCCTACTCTCTTCAAGGACGCAAGGAAGTTTATTTTATCATGTGACAAATGTCAAAGAGTTGGTAACATTTCTAGACGCAATGAAATGCCTATGAATTATTCTCTTGTTATTGAACCTTTTGATTGTTGGGGATTTGACTTTATGGGTCCTTTTCCTCCTTCAAAAGGGTATACTCATATTCTTGTTGTTGTTGATTATGTTACAAAGTGGGTGGAAGCCATACCTACAAATAGTGCTGATGGTAAGGCCTCTTTAAAAATGCTTAAATATGTTATTTTTCCTAGATTTGGTGTGCCTAGATATCTCATGACTGATGGAGGTTCTCATTTTATTCATGGTGGTTTTAGAAAGACTATTGTTAAGTATGATGTTAACCATAGAATTGCTTCAGCTTATCACCCCCAAACCAGTGGGCAAGTGGAACTTTCAAATAGAGAAAGTAAATCTATCTTGCAAAAGACTATTAATAGATCTAGAAAAAATTGGGCTAAAAAGTTGAATGACGCTTTATGGGATTATAGAACTGCTTATAAAAATCCTATGGGAATGTATCCATACAAAATGGTTTATGGTAAAGCTTGTCACTTGCCTCTAGAATTAGAACACAAAGCTTATTGGGCAGTGAAAGAACTGAATAATGATTTTAAACTTGCTGGTGAGAAAAGATTGCTTGACTTAAGTACCTTAGATGAGTGGAGAAGTGAAGCTTATGAAAATGCTAGACTCTTTGCATGATAGGAGAATTCTAAAAAGGGAGTTCCATGTTGGTGAGAAAGTCCTTCTGTATAGGTCTCGTCTTAGATTTTTTGCAGGGAAACTACTCTCAAAATGGGAAGGACCTTTTGTTATTGAGGAGTAATCCATGCACCCAGTGTTGACGTGGGACACTTCGTTGGAACCCCAAGAGCAAGGTGTGATGAGCACAACAACAAGTTTCCCTCAGTAGAGACCGAGGTTATCGAACCTAAAGGAAGAAGGAAATATCTCAAAGGTGTTGCAAGCAACGTGGAAACCTGCACAACACAAACTCAAGACTTTGTCCCAATGAATCAGTGAGGTTGTCAAGCTCACCGGTTGCTGTAACAAAGGATTAAACGTATGGTGTGGAAGGTAATGGTTTGCAGCAAGTAAACAAGTAAAAGTGGAAGATGTATCAATGGTAAAGATTGGACCGGGGTCCATAGTTCACTAGAGGGGCTCTCCTTAGATACAACATGGCATGAAGGGTAAACAAATTACAGCAGGGCAATTGACAGGAACTGAACAAGGCATAACAATGCAATTACTAGTCAGAAAGATCCTATGAAATTCGATTGGGCAATACAACAATATACATAGACCGCTATCCAACTGCATCTATGACTAGAAGTCCACCTTCATGTTATCATTCGAACCCCCTCCAGTATTAAGTTGCAAGCAACAGACAACTGCTTTAAGCAAAGTGTGTAAGGTAAACAGTCCACATATTCCATGAACAAGAGACCGTTGTTTTCTCCCTAGTGGCAACAACACATCTAGAACCAAAGATATTTCTATCACTTCCCTTGGAAACTAGAGGCATGAACCCACTATCGAGCATAAATACCCCCTCTTGGAGTCACTAGCAACTACTTGGCCAAGATAGCTACTAACAACGGAGAGCATGCAAGATCACAAACAACACAAACATGATAGAATCATAAAGACAAAACCATTAATCAAACCAACATAATAATCTCAATATCCATCGGATCCTCGCAAACACAACATGCATGATTACAAATAGATTAGATCTTGATCATGAATGGAGCTCACAAGATCTATACATGAAAGCTCAAAGGAGGAGATACAACCATCTAGCTACTACATGGACCCATAGTCCAAGGTGGAACTACTCACGCATCATACCGGAGAGAAGGCCTCCGGGATGATCTCCCCTCCGGCAGGGTGCCGGGAAGAACTTCAGATCCCCCCGACTAGGGACGATGGTGGCGGCGGCTACAGACGGTTTAATGGAGATTTGATCGGGTGCTTAGGGTTTCTGCATCGGGGGCTTCTTATAGGCGAAGGGGGAGGCCGAGGAGGCAGCCAGGGGCCCCACACCCCTCCCAGGCGCGGGGCAGGGCCCACCCGCGCCTAGGGGGTCTGGGCGCCCTAGCCCGCTTCCTCGTCTCCCCTCTGGACTTCTTGTTCCCCACGGAAAGTAATTGACTTTGATGTTTGTCCCGTCCAATTCCAAGAATATTTCTTTACTAACTTTTCTGAAACAAAAAAACAGCAGAAAACAGGCAACTGGCACTGTGGCAACTTGTTAATAGGTTAGTACCAGAAAACATGTAAAAAGCACATCAAAGTGTAGACAAGCAAAGCAAAGTAGATACTAAACAAGCATGGAGCATAAAAAATTATAGATACGTTTCCGACGTATCAAGGAGGTGTATCATTCAGGAGCTATTAAAATATGTTCTTTGAGAGACAGCACTACACAAGTGGTGAATGGTCAAAGGCTCAAACATTATATTTCTGGAGATTCTTATAAGGAAGATGTTGATATTATTCAAATGGTGACTCCGGAAGAATTTATTAGAGACCAAACTCTAGAATCTGCAGAGTCCGTCTTTGAATAGGTAAAAGTGGTGAAAACAAAAGGTTCGCGAAAAAATTGTCTATTTATATTTTTGATGTTTTTATTCCATATGGAAAGTTAAGAGATGAAAAAGATGAGGAAATGGAGCCCGGGTGGGCCACACCCACCAGTGGCGCGGGCCCCAGCTGGTTGTGCCACCAGGGGGTGTGAGCCCCCTAGAGTCTGTCTCCGCCTCGTTTCGCACAGTACCTTCCTTATGCAGTAAAACTTCATAATATATAACCCCCCCGGATCCCCCGAGGTTCGTATATCGTGTTCTCATCGTGTTTTCGTTTCGATCTGTTTCTGTCAGGAAATATTCTCAAGTTTAGAGGCACCATGGTCTCCACCAACGACAAGGGCAAGAAGCCCGTGGAAGAAGAAAGGATTGCTTCTAGACGTGAAGACATGGATTGGAGCATCGAGGAGGGAGTGAAGAACATGTCAGCAGGCATGAAGGGGCAAGCTGCCATAGGATCAAGGGCAAGAAAACCTACTTTTGTAGGGGCAATTAACACTAGACGTGCTTTTTCTCATAATATGTAGGGGATGATGACCTCCGTTCCAGACCTCAGTTCCTGTCCTGAGGCAGTGGAAGCCCTTTGAACCACTAATGGGTTTTGTGATAAGTATCGAGCTCTAAGGATGAAGGTGGATATGCTCCATGAGGAGAATAACAGGCTTCGTAACTTGCTAGAGGGTTTCCTCACCCTGAACAAGGGAACACCACCACCACCGAAGGATTAATTCATCATCAGGTTTTAGCCTCCCCTTGGCTTGTTCCAAGCTTGGGGGAGTGCCGCGGTATCACATCATTATCTTTTATCTTTTTACCTTTATAGTAGATTGATGACCCACAAGTATAGTGGGGTGTATCGTAGTACTTTCGATAAATAGGAGTGTCGATCCCAACGAGGAGCAGAAGGTGCTGAATAGTGGTATGGAGCAGGAAATCCCTGTGAATACTTAGCAAACAGATTTTTAGTGGTTTTCTAACAAAGCAACAAAACAAACAGCAAGTAACAAAACTAATAAACAAATGGAGCAGGTGGCCCAATCCTTTCTTAGCAAAGGACAAGTCGGTGGAAATACTTATAAGGACCAAACGTTCTCGAGGACACATGGGAATTCTGTCAAGTGCTTTCGCTTCAATAGCTGAGTACTCTTCTCTGGTGTTGTAAGTGTTGTGTGGGTGAACCTGTGCTAACATACCTCCCTTCCTAGGACTAATACATACTTGTGATTAAACCCCTGCAAACATCCGTAACTACTGGAAAGTAATTAAGATATAAATCTAACCACAGCCTTAAACTCTGAGATCCTACACTCCCTTGTGCAAAGGTGTCCTAACGGGGGTTCAGGTTTCTATCACACCGGCAACCCCATGATTAGTAGCCAAATACACAATGCATTCCCCTAGGCCCATAAATGGTGAAGTGTCATGTAGTCGACGTTCACATGACACCACTAGAAGAATAGCACCACAACTTAAATACTAAACCATTGAATAATAACTCAATACAGATCCACTAATAACAACATGACTTCTCCCATGTCCTCAAGAACTAAACGAACTACTCACAAGACATCATATGGATCAAGATCAAAGATGATATGATAATGGATAACAATCTAAACATAAACAATAATCCAATAGTTCCACTCACAAGCATCAACTATAATAGTAATCAACATCGGGAAAGTTTTCCCTAAGAACTAAAGCAATATCCAACACAATTGTTACAGCGGGACGGAGTGGTGATGATGGTGCTGGTGGAGATGATGGTGTGGATGATGATGGCGATCCCGATGAAGCCTAGCTTGATGACAGTGTTGATGGTGACGGTCTCCCCTCTCCGGGAAGGAATTCCCCCGGCAGAAATCTGTCTGCCGGAGAGATCTTTCTCTCTCGGTGTTTTCCACCCCCAGAGGCGGCGGGAATCTATCTGTGGTCGCTCCCCTGGTGTTAGGGTTTCGTAGGGAAGATATATGCGAAGGGGCGGAGTCAGAGGCCAGGCAGGTGGGCCACAGTTTCCCTAGGCGCGGGGTCAAGTGGGCCCGTGCCTAGGGGGTGTGGGCCCCCTGAGGCCCATCTCCGTCCCTCCTTCTGGCTTCCTTCGTCTTCTGGTAAAATAATATGTTTCCATATTTTTCTGGTATTTTCTGATCTTTGCGAAATTGCACCGAAACGCCTTCTTTTCCATCAGAATCCAGACTCCAGCAGTCCATCCTCCAAGAATCATCCAACATGCATAAACAGATGAAAAGCCATAAGTAATACCTCATAATAAGACAAATATCAATGAATAGAGGTAAATTATGATATAGATTGGTGATGCAAATTGGGTGTATCATAGATTCATACCTTGGATAGAGAAGTTATCATATAGGATGATTTGCATTGTGGAAGTATCTCTCCTTTAGTTGGTTTTCTATGTATCCCTTGGTGTGAGTGCCGTTATGGAATATTAATGAGAAGTTTCATCTTTTACTTTTTGCACTTCTTATTTTAGTTTGCAATCTCTATTATATGATTGATCTTGTTGATTAGTATTGGTATCACTTTGGGAGCATCAAGTAGATCTAAATTGGTTTTGCCAAACCAAGCCCTAGTCAGTAGCAACACTTTTTTAAGTTTAAAAGGAGAAGAGAAAAGCACTTACATGTATTTTGTATCAGTTATCTTTCTTTCTTGGTTGGCTCATAAGCTTAGTATTATTTATTTAAGATCTTTTGTGTCTTCAAGGAAGATTGCATGTTTGAATTTATCACTTGTATGTTTGCCTGTTTCCTTCAACTCTTTTGCTTGCTACCTAGCCTTGCTAGCCAAAAACCTGTACTGAGAGGGAATACTTCTCGTGCATCCAATCCTTTAAACCAAAACCTATGCCATATGTGTCCACCATATCTACCTACTAGCATTATTGCTATTCCAAGTAAATTCTCAAGCTTCATCTATCTTTCAAATTAAATAATTCTTTTGTTATGTGAAAACTAGTTAGTAAAGCTCTCATGAACTTGATGGCACGCCTTATTTTTCTTGCCCCTAATAAACTTGAACCATTGTTGACGAGGTTTTGACTCGTCAATGCCCATTGTTATGGACTTGGGTTTTGGAGAAGATGGGGATGCTAGAGATCGTGAAACGGTTAGCAAACAAGCAACACGGGGACACGAAGTTTACCCAGGTTCAGGCCCCCGGAGGGAAAATCCTACTCCTGCTTGTCTGCTCTTGATTACGACGGAACCGAAGGTTACAGGGGTGCACAGATGCAATCTGGCGTGAGATGTGTATGAGGTGAGTTGAGGAGGCCTACTCGCCGTGCCCTCCTAGCCTTTATATAGATAGGAAGGTCCCGGGCATAGGTCGAGTCGGTTACAGATTAGGGTTTGCCCCTTTGAAATTCTATCTACTCTAGTCTTTTTCTCCAAGCATCAGAGGGCATCATGGGATTGGGCCACATGAAACCTCCGCAGGCCGCGCATCTTATCATGGGCCTTCCTTGGACTAGACCAGGTATGCCGATGTTGTGTACCCGTGGGGTATAACCATGTCAGTAGCCCCCTGAGTGCTCAGTCGAATCGCAGATTCGGCTGAGGACTCTTCAGCCTTTCGGGTGCAGCTTTAGGCCTGTTAATAATAGAAAGCAATTTAGTTCGTAGGGATTGTTGATGCATGTGCCTGACTCTCCCGACGGATCAGGGTCAGTTAACTGTCATAGGACAAAACAACACGATCTTCTTCAGACTCGAGTCCCTGGACTCGAATCCGGAACAGATGCTGGCGTAATTCGACTCAGGCCGTTGAGGTCTTATAGGAGCCAAATCCCAGTGGATTTCAAGTGATGTACCCAACGCATCCGTCGGGATTTTTCATCGCGCCTGTTGACACGGTTTTTTACTAGCAGAGAGCATTCAGGTGCATTACCAGGCCATCAGATGGTATTTGTAGGTCTTATCCTTGCGTCGCAGACGCAACATCTGAAAATTTGTCACCGCGGAGGTGTTTCGGGTGGCCAAGGAGATTGCTTCTCACTTAGAGTTGGTTTGGGCAAAGTTGCCATTTTTTTTGTATTTGATATGAAGGATAGAAGTCGAAGAAATCATAGGGTGCGCAGCCAGCGCTCCCTATGGGAGTAGCCCCCGAGTGTTTGTTCGAGTCGTAGAATCGAGCAGAGACTTTAGTTCAGCTTTTTTTAACTTTAGGTCCGAAGGACACAATTTTTTCGGATGCTTTGAACAATCCTCCCTATGAGACTAGCCCCCGAGTCCTTAGTGGAGTCGTAGACTCGACATGGGACTTGAAGATTAGTAAGAAGTGCAGCGTCTTAATCACGTCTCAGGTGCGCGGCCAGCGCTCCTGATAGGAGTATCCCCCGAGTAGTTGCTCGAATCGTAGATTTGAGTGAGTACTTGTTGTATCAGCCGAAGATTTCCAGCCATTGCTAAGTTGGTCTTGATGATGTCAGTGCTAACGATCGGTGATCTCAACCGTCTACGGCACTAGATATGAAATGACGGGATGAACGTGGGTCCCACTTTTTGACTTGGAGTTGACTAGTCATGCGCGACGTGGCGAGAAATACGGCATCTCCTCGGTTTCCGTGCGTAGTGGACGGCGTGCTGGCGATGATTCATTGCTGTGATGACACGTGTACGGTTGGATCTGTCTTTAGATGTTAGGGCTTCTGGATGAACGGTTCTTATTCGTGACCCTCTTCTTTTATAACCGTGGGGAAACAATGATTTTGTTTCACCCTTGCCATTTGTTTTCACCATTGCCTCCATTTTGTCGAGCACCACATCTCTCGCCCTTGCGCACTGGACGTTATTCGTTCATTTCCTTTGTCATTTCTCCGTGCTCATCGCCGCACTCACTGCCGCGCCATGGGCAAGTCGAGGAAGGGCGCTGCTGGAGCTGGTTCGAGTGCCGCTGCTAGCGGCAAGAAGGTTTCCGCTCTTGCGCGCACCACTGACGGCAAGTGGAGGTGCTCCAAGGTGCGTGACACTGATCTGCGCAAGCTGCGCGATGCGGGATTAATCCCACAGAACAAGGAGGACATCAGGATCCCCGGCGATGAGGTTATCCCCCGCCCACCCGTAGGGTTTCGGGTGATCTTTGTTGCCTTCATTCTTCGCGGTTTTTCGCTTCCTGCCCACGATTTCCTTCATGGGCTCCTTTTTCTCTATGGGATTCAGATTCATCATCTGTCTCCCAATTCGCTTCTTAACATCGCGTTCTTCATCACGCTTTGCGAGTGCTGGCTCGGCATCGATCCACACTTTGGCCTTTTCCTGAAGCTCTATTCCGTAAAGAGGCAGTCCAGCACCGGTGGAGTCTATCCGCTTGGCGGCTACGTCATCTCCCTTCGTCCTTTTGTCCAATTTTTCTCCTTGTCTATTTGCGAGTCCGTCCAGTATTGGCGTCGTAAGTGGTTTTACATCCGCGATGTCAAGCTGGACGGTCAGCAATTTGGTCTTGCCCCCTTCGACTTCGAGCAGAAGATTGTCCCAAAGAGATCATGGAAAAACCACATCTTGGAGGGCAAAGTTGCGGAGGTGGAGAGGCTCTACAAGCGAGTGGAGGATCTTCAGCTAGTGCTAGGCAAGGAGGTCAACGGTGTCGACATCATCCGCACCTTCCTCAAACGTCGGGTGCATCCGCTTCAGGCCAGGGCGTAGCCGATGTTTCTCTACGCCGGTCCCAGTGATCCAACCAGAGTGTCATCCGAAGAGTTATCTTCGGGTGATCTTGATAGGGTCCTCCGTCCTCTGCTGAAGTTCAAGGCTGGTGAGGACCTTCCGGGGGAGTCGCTGACTCCCCCTCTTAGCGCCAGTAAAGGGGCTTCGAAGGTGAAGTTTTTTTTGTGCGTGTTGCGCTTTTCCGTGCGTTTTTTGTTTGTTGCAGTTTCTCATGTTATTGTCATTTTTGCTTGCAGCGCCTCTAGGTTACGGGGTCTATGGCCCCTCTGCCTAAGAAATTTAGGGAGGCACTAGACAATGAGGAGGTGGACTCCGAGTCTAAGATTCCTCCAGCCCAGTCGCCGACTGCGGATGCTCCTGAGGCGAGTGAGGGGCATACCCGAAAGCGACCGCGGAGCGAATCATCGAACGCGTCTACCCCGCCAACTCCGAGGGTCCCGTCTTTCCTCGAGCGACATGGCGAGGATGATGGTGCTTCTTCGGCACCATTTCCAGCTGTGCCCCTTCGAGCGATGGTGCCGCAGCCTCTAGCCAAGAAGAAGAAGAAGAAGAAGGAGAAGACACCACCCGTCTTAAACTTGTAAGACATTGACTCGTAAGTAGTTTCGGCTGCGCTTTATTCTATGTACATTGTTTCTTCGTGTCTTGATCGATATTGTCCTCGCAGCCACTCCTCGGAGGGTTCTCTTAGTGAGGGAGCTCAAGAGGCTGTAGGGGAGTCGAAGCTGAGAACTCCTCACCCTCAGATTGTGGCCGACTCTGAGGATGACGTCCCGAACCCCTCCCCGCGAGAGGCTCGAGTAGTCATTACTCAAAAGACCGCACGCGGAACTTTGGAGTCTCCGTCTGAGCATGTAAGTTGTCTAATCCTTTGTCTTGTAGGGGGAGCCCCCGAGCCCTTTTTCGGATGATCTATTAGTCTAGTTTTTGCTCTTGTGGGGCATAGCCCCGAGCCCTTTCTGATGCTTGGTTGTGTTTTTGTTTTGCAGCCCTTCGTGCATAGCGCTAATCTCCTGATCCAGAAGCACCTGGCGTTGGAGGCCAACATGCGGCAGCTGCAGGGTTTGTGTTTTTAACCATCTTTCCTCGGTTATCTCTTTCGTCTGTGCTTCTGTTGATCCTTTTGTTCTTTGATGTTTTGCAGATGAAAATAATGTGGCTCACCGTCGGCTGTACGCTCTTGAAAAGAGCCTAGGTCGCACGGAGAAGAAAGCTGCAGATGCCACAGAGGCGAAAGAGCGCCTACAGAAGGAGGTAGCTGATGCTGCCGAAGCTCAGGAGCGCCTGCGGAAGGAGTCTGCTGATCGCGAGGAGCAGCTTGCTGCTGCGGCCGCTACTCGCGAGAGGGAGATGGCCAATAGGCTGATGGCTGCGGCCAGGGCTTTCTCCGGTGAGTATCTTTTACTTGCCCTAGTCTTGTTCTTTTTCGGCTGTTCCGTGTCCTGTTCTTATTTGGGTCCTTTCTTCATTGTCTTTAGATGCGTCAGGCATCGCGTTTGATCGCGGTGTGCTGGAGCACGGAAATGCTCTGGATGATGCCACCGCAGCGGTCAAAGACCGCTGCGGTACGGCTGCTGTCGCGTTGGCGAAGGCCAAGGGGGTGCTCCGATGCTTCTACAAGGATATCGTCCCCAAGGGCGCTGCTCTTGAGGATGTCGACGCGCTAGCGGATGCCCTGTCGGAGGACGCTCCGGCGGCCTACAAGCGCAAGCAGAAGGGTCTCGGCGCCTCGATGGTGTTGGCCATGGCATCCAGAGCGGAGCTGGACCTACCGCACATCACCTCCCAGATGCCAACGGCTGTCGATGGCTCAGAGGTAGCTTTTGCTCTCTTTGCCTCCCGCTGTAAGCGTTATGGGCAGAAGCTCATTGACCTGCTAGTGGAGTACGTGGTGAAGCAGCAGGAGGGGGTCAAGAGCAGGCAGTCTCGCTCTAAGGCCACTCCGGATGCGGGGGCCTAGGCTCTGTTGTTGTAGTTTAGGATAGTATATCCTCTTCCTTTTGTGATGTATGCTTTTTGCTGATGAACAATCTTGTTGGGGAGGTGACCCCGGATAGGGTCAGGACGGGGAAAGACAAAAGGAAGTTCCCCGTCCAGTTTCCGAGTTACTGTCTAAATCGGCCGAATCTCTGTAAAGGTCGGCCGAGGTAAGCAAGAGCAGAACTCTTATGAGAAGAGCAAGACGTTACCCAGCCGACGTACTATTTAAGTCGGCCGGGTCAGCCGAATAATCTGAATGCAGGTGAAGGCCAAGCCGAGTTAAGCGAAGCAGGGTCGAATGACATGAAGCTTGCAGGAGAAGGAAGTGCCTACAGTCACACCCTAGCCACAGGCTAGGGAGAATCTGAGCAGAGCCAAACACAAAGGACAAGGCGCAGAGCGACAGAAGGGCAGAAGGAGGTCACGGAGGTGACAGTCCTGGAGCCCGAGGCGAGCAGGTGGGGTTCTCTGAAACCTTGCCGTCATTATAAGGGCGACACGGAAAGGAGGCCGCCGAGTTACTATATTGGGACGAGCATATTCCTCGAATATGCTTGCCACATCAGCCCTAGCGGAACCAAGGCCCCCCTTTATAAGGAGAGGCTTGGACTCAGAGAGGGGAATCAGCTCATTTGGGACCGTTAGGCTGGTAAAAGTTCATCTTCTCTTCTTGTAAACAGCTCAAGGAGCACTTGTAACCCAAGAGAGGAGAAATAAATATCTTTACGTTAGTCGTTTGTGTGTAGAATCAACTACATCTTCCCTCCCAGAATCCCTCTAGCATCCATTGGCCCCATACTTTAGCCTACCCATGGCATCTGCCGTGCCACCACCATGACAGTTGGCGCCCACCGTGGGGCCAGCAACGGTGCTAGCTGGAGTCATGATCCGGACGGGAAACTTCATCCACACTGGCGAGCACGTTGTCTCTAGCTTAGTCCGGAGATTTGACCTCTGTGACTATGTCAGCGATAACGCAGGCAGCTTCAGGGGAAAAACTCCTCCGCGCAACGACGTCTTCATCGACTTGGGCATGCACCAAATCTACGTCGGCGTTGACACCACCAGCATTTATCCTCACCAAGTTATTGTTGCAGGAGAGCCTCCTCTTAGCGCCGCAAGCGGTCACATGAGTGCGCCCGTCGCCAGCTGCCGAGGTGATGGTCGCAATGGGTGCAAAGGGAGCAGCGGGCGCCGGATCAAGCAAGGATCCGATGACGGGTGTGCAGGTGACCACAAAGCAGGCAGCTCCACAGCCCACCGAGGTAATTCCTTCAGCAGCCAACCCAACCGAGGTGCAGGAGACGACCCCAAAGGCACCAAGGTTAAGATGGCCACCTCTGGAAAGACCAGAAAATATTCTCCAGGCAACTATAGATAATCTGACTACGCCTGTAGCGCCGATACTTGATCCGGCTAATGCTCAGGCAGAGTTAGAAGAAACCAGGCAAAAAGTACTGGAAGAGGCAAAAAAGGTGTCGGCGTTGCGGGAGTCCTTAAAGAGGACCCTGCGAGAATATGCTAAGCCAAACAAGCTTGACGTCGCCCCCGAGCGGGTAGATGAATTAAGAATAAGAGGGAAGAACCTCATAGATGATATCAACAAAGAGCATGAGGCTCATAAGGCAGAATCAGTTGATCTAGGCTTGCCGAGGTATAGTACCACGGCAAAGAACCTGAGGGCGGCAAATGTCGCTACACTAGAGTTAGAAGGATTGACCGGCGAAGCCCGGCAAAAACAGCAAGAAAGAGTGAATGAGCTGGTGCGCATTGCGAACCAGCAGAATGAAGAAATGCTCAGGACAGACCCGGCAAGGCCTGGTGCCTCACGAATGGTTCATTCGGATGGTGCAACACCTGCCCTATCTGTAGCAGCATCCTCACCCGGAAACAACGCGCGAAAAGATAGAGTAGTAACTTCGGGAAAAAGAAATAAGCAAATTGTTCCATATGATCTGGCAGTAGCCGGAAAAGCAAATGAAAACAGAGGTAATGGAAGCCGTAGTAACAGTGGCGAAAGAAACCCCGGCCGTGCCGATAAAGGCAACGGAAGCCGAGGTATGGGGATCTCGGAAGAGAAAATCATGAGAATGATATCCCAGCAGAAGGAAGGAGAGATCCGCCGCCTAATCCTCAACCGAGGTATGAACCTCGGCAGGAAAGAGAAGTGAGACCAGCTCGCCATCATCAGGTGAATGAGAGATACAATGATGGTTATTCGGAACTGGAATATGCGGTTCATGGTGGAAACAACCGCTATGGAACGCAGGAAAGAATTATGTACAGAGATTTGCCATCAAGTGATGCAAGAATAAAACTAGACTGACTATACCGGTCCGAGTTGTTAGAAGAGCAGGGCCCGCTAGGTCCTGCATGTTTTGGACCATGGATCATGGGCGAGCCACCGGTGCCGAATTTTCAGCTGGCAAGAGGCACGAAAACGTACAATGGGAGCACCAAACCACAGGATTGGTTGATTGATTATGCCACGGCTGTAAAAATAGCAAGTGGAAACTTGCGATGGGCAGTAAGATATGTCCCGCAAATGCTGGAAGGGCCAACCAGAGTATGGCTGAATATGCCTCCAAGCAGCATCAACTGTTGGTTGGATTTCGAAGAGATGTTTGTCAGCAACTTCACCAGTACTTATAAAAGGCCAAACAGGCCGCAGCAGCTAGCCATGTGCAAGCAAAGGCCGAATGAGACAGATAGAGAATTCTTAACTCGGTGGTGTAACCTCAGGAATTCATGCGAGGGAGTTATAGAATCACAAGCGACAGCTTGGTTCGCTCAAGGATGCCGTTATGCCAGTGTTTTGTGGCAGCGAGCCAGCGACTGCAAAGAGATATGCCAACCACTTTGGCAGAAACCATCAGGATAGCGAATTCGTATGCATTGGGAGATCCGACGCAACCAGAGCTGATGTCGGCGGATCATCGGGAGCATCAAGATCAATATGCAAGAGATGCAGCCGGATCATCAAGGCGTAATGAATTCAGAGGAAGAAGAAGAGAGGAAAGACCGGATTACAGATATGCCTCCAATCAGTAGTGCAAGATCAGCCGAGTCACGGAAACAGACAGCGGCAGAAGAATTGTCCTCAGCAATGGACACCAAGGAATGAAGGAAAGAGACAGTGGACACCAGAACAGAAGAAACAATGGCAGGAAAGGCCGAAGTACACGTTTGAGTCCATGTTGGATCAGCCGTGTAAGTTTCATACTCCAAACCCGACCAAGCCGGCCAATCACACAACTCGGCAATGCGCCTGGATGAAAAATGCAATGGGTAACCCGGCGGGCATGCAAGCACCTACCCACCAAAGCAGCGGCAAGCAATTGGCGGAGCAAATGCACAGCAACTAATGTTACCACCTCCTCCCCCGAGGTATGATAACTCGGACCGGAGAGATGCAGTGCATCAAGTGATAAATCAGGGTCCGGATGGAAGGACGAACTCAGGAAATAATGGACGCAATGATTACAGGGAACATCATCAATCATATTGCATGTTCACAACAGAACAGCAAGACAGGCAAAGTGTACAGCGCCGGCATATGGAAGTAAATGCAGTTATGCCAGCAGTACCAAGATATGTGCCTTGGTCAGATCAAGAAGTAACTTGGAGCATAAAGGATCACCCTAAAATAATGCCGAATCCGGGGTCGTACGCACCCGTACTAGATCCGACATTTGTCGGACCGAGCATTAATGTGAAATTTTCAAAAGTACTCATTGACAATTGGAGCAGTATCAATATCATGTACAAAGATACAATGCATAAACTCGGAATATCGCAGAATATGCTACAGTCCACAAGAACCACGTTCCATGGAATAGTGCCAGGACTTTCGTGCGAACCCATTGGAAAGGTTCGAGTGGATGTGTTATTCGGCACAAGGGATAACTGTAGAGCAGAAAATTTGGAGTTTGAGGTAGTGGATCTAGAGAGTTGTTACCATGCTCTACTCGGACGGCCGACATTGGCCAAATTCATGAGCAGCTGCCACATAACTTACTTGAAAATGAAATTACCCGGACCACACGGGGTGATAACAGTAGCAAGAGATTACATGAAGTCAATGGAATGTGCTTCGGCCGGATCAAACCTGGCCGAGTCATTGGTAATAGCAAGAGAAAAAAGAAGGATTCAGGAGGTAGCGGCCCTCGCTCAGTCGGCACAACTGAATATGCTGGCATTGGCCAATCCGCATGAAAGTGTCTCTTTCCAGCCGACTAAGGAAACAAAAAAGTTCCAGATAGATGAGCAGTTCCCAGAGTGCACCGTCACCATTGGTGCCGGCCTAGATGCTAAATAGGAAAGCGAGCTCACCAACTTCCTCCGTGAGAATCGGGATATCTTTGCATGGTCAACTCAGGATTTGCAAGGTGTGCCGAGGGAGTTGGCTGAGCACTCTCTGAATGTAAGGCCAGGAGCAAGGCCGGTGAAGCAACCTCTCCGTCGCTTCGCCGAAGACAGGAGAAAAATAATAGGGGATGAGATAGCTCGGCTCCTTGCGGTCGGGTTCATCATGGAGATGCTTTATCCGGATTGGCTATCAAACCCGGTGCTAGTAGAAGGATGATCCAAATGTAGCCATTGTATGGCGAATGTGTATTGATTACACAAACCTGAACAAGACTTGTCCAAAAGATCCTTTTCCTTTACCTAGAATAGACCAGGTCATTGATTCGACCGCTGGTTGTGAACTGTTATCATTTGTAGACGCGTATTCTGGTTTTCACCAGATACCGTTAAATCCGGCCGATCAAATAAAGACTGCGTTTATTACCCCGTACGGGGCTTATTGCTATCACACCATGCCATTCGGCCTACGTAACGCAGGGGCAACGTACCAGAGATGTATGCAAAAATGTCTGCATGACCAGATAGGAAAAAATGTACAAGTATATATAGATGATGTGGTTATCAAAACCAAAGAAAGCAAAACGCTACTGGATGATATTCGACAAACTTTCGCGAACTTGAGAAGGTTCCGAATGAAGCTTAACCTGCAAAATGCACCTTCGGTATACCGGCTGGAAAACTACTCGATTTTCTCGTATCTAGCCGAGGTATAGAGGCCAACCCAACTAAGATAAGATCAGTGGAAAGGATGGAGTTGCCGAGATGTCTAAATTACATACAGAAGTTCACAGGTTTCCTAGCCTCGCTTAGCCGATTTGTATGTCGGCTGGGAGAGAAAGCATTACCACTTTATCAACTGATGAAAAAATCTGATAAGTTCATTTGGACACCACAAGCAGATAACGCTTTTCATGAACTAAAAAAGATGTTGGTCACAGCACCAGTTCTGGCTTCTCCATTATCAAAAGAGCCTATGTTACTTTACATAGCCGCCACGAACAGAGTGGTAAGTGCGGTGATCGTTGTGGAACAATTTGAAGATGATAAATCAGTGCAAAGGCCGGTATATTACCTAAGCGAGGTACTATCAGCTTCAAAACAAAATTACCCACATTATCAGAAGATGGCATATGGGGTGTACATGTCGGCAAAGAAACTTAAACATTACTTTGAAGAGCACCCGATCAAAGTTATCTGTGAGGCGCCCATAGCCGACATATTGAGCAACAAAGATGCAAGTGGCCGAATAGCGAAATGGGCAATTGAACTATCACCTTATGCTCCGCAATTCGATAGGCGAGATGCGATCAAATCTCAAGCAGTGGCCGACTTCTTGGTAGATTGGGCTGAAGTACAATATGAGCCACCCTTACCAGATCTGAAGTATTGGACAATGCACTTTGACGGCTCCAAGCTAAGGAATGGCTTGGGGGCAGGGATAGTGTTAACCTCGCCAAAAAGAGATTAGCTGAAATATGTGCTGCAAATACATTTTGCCGCGTCAAACAATGTCGCTGAGTAAGAAGCACTCGTTCATGGGTTAAAAGTGGCAAAAGAAATTGGCATACGTCAGATCCTATGCTACGGAGATTCAGATCTAGTAGTACAGCAAGTATCAGGCAATTGGGACGCGCTGGACGCGAATATGGCTTTATACAGATTTCATGTGCAAAAACTTAGTGGATACTTCGATGGATGTGAATTTCACCATGTGCCTCGGGCAGAAAATGACGTTGCAGATACGCTGTCAAAACTCGGATCGACCAGGCAATCAATTCCCCCAGGTATCGCCCTGGAGCACTTGAGAAAACCGTCAATAGCTCCATCACCAGAGTCCGAATCCATCTATATCCCGGCAAAATCAAGAGAAGATAATGTGCCGATGGACATTGACAAAGAATGTAACCCGGATACGGAGAAATCCGAGTTCGTTACGTCGATAGAAGATATGGAAATAGATAGTGGAATTGTCCCAGAGAAAATCATGCCAACATGGGCGCAACCCATATTCGCCTTCCTTAAGGATGCAACCTTGCCGAGTAATGAGGTACTGGCTAGACACACGGTGAGAAGAGCAAAAGCTTATACAATTATAAACAATGAGCTGTATAAAAGAAGCGTCACAAGCGTGCTACAAAGATGTGTTGACTCGGCGGAAGGCCAAGAAATCCTCCTAGATATACATCAGGGAGAATGTGGACATCACGCCTCGTCCAGATCTTTAGTAGCCAAAGCGTTCAGGTATGGATTTTATTGGCCAACGGCGTTGAAAGAGGCCAAAGAATTGGTAGAAAAATGTAATGGCTGCCAAAGATATTCCAGCAAGATACATATGCCATCGTCCGAGTTAAAGACAATACCAATTACTTGGCCATTTTCTGTATGGTGCTTAGATATGGTGGGACCATTCAAGCCGGCCCGGGGCGGGATGACCCACATTTTAGTCATGGTCGACAAATTCACAAAATGGATCGAGGTGAAACCAATAAAAAAATGTGATGGACCAACAACAGTAAAATTCCTCAAAGATATTATCTTGAGGTATGGTTACCCACACAGTGTTATTATGGACAATGGCACAAATTTTGCTGAAGGGGCATTTGCTAGATTCTTCCAAGAAAAACACATAAGACTGGATGTCACCTCGGTGGCTCACCCGGCCTCTAATGGGCAAGTAGAAAGATCTAATGGACTAGTATTGTCCGGAATAAAACCCCGACTCATCGAGCCACTCCAAAGGTCGGCAGAATGCTGGATCGAGGAACTACCAGCGGTACTATGGAGCCTCCGAACTACACCAAACAGGTCAACAGGATATACCCCATTTTTTCTGGTATATGGGGCAGAAGCTGTGCTTCCAGCCGATATAATACATGACTCGCCAAGAGTCACCCAATATACAACCGATGAGGTAAATGAGGTAGCTCGGCAAGATGATGTCAATCTACTAGAAGAAGCCAGGGAGTTGGCACTATCAAGGTCGGCTATTCATCAGCAAGATTTACAACGATATCACAGTAGAAAAGTCAATCCAAGAGTGTTTAAAGAAGGAGATTTGGTTCTTCGACTAGTGCAGCGCACAGCCGGCATGCACAAACTATCACCTCCATGGGAGGGACCATTCATCGTGAGCAAAGCATTGCACAATGATGCGTATTATCTAATCGATGCTCAGTCACCAAGAAAAAACAAGGCAAACAAAGTCGGCGAAGAATCGAAAAGACCATGGAACATAGCTTTACTTCGTCCATTTTACTCGTAGAAGCCAGTTATGATACGTTATGATGTAACGCTTCAAGTCCGAGTATCGACTATGTATTAAAACTCGGCACCTTGAACAGTGACTCGGGGACTGCCTTATGTATTCCCACATCTTTGAGTTATGTATTAAACCTCGGCACTTCGAGCAGTGACTCGGGGACTGCCTTATGTATTCCCACATATTTGAGTTATGTATTAAACCTCGGCACCTCGAGCAAGGACTCGGGGACTGCCCTATATTATTTTGCATTTTTGATTATGTATTAGACCTCGGCACCTTGAGCAGTGACTCGGGGACTGTCCTATATTGTTTCTGAGTTTGAGTTATGTATTAAACTTCGGCACTTCGAGCAATGACTCGGGGATTGCCCAATGTTATTTCGCATTTTTAGTGATGTGATTAAATCTCGATTTCTAGAACACTGACTAGGGAATTGCCCCACGATTATCCCTTGTTACAAAAATGGGTATCAAACTTCAGCACCCAGAATGATATTATTTCGCTCTCCCCAAATATGGACTTCGAGATTTACAACTTGGATATAATTCAAGAACACAGAGGTTGAGCCGCCAAGTTTATAAAAGTCAGGCAATATTAGACGCCGAACTACGGTGGGACAAATGCAAACACACAGTCCGAACTTACGAAATCGAGGGCCACCAAAGCAAAGATTTAAACCAACAAGATCAGCTTAGATAGAATAATAACGATCACCATCATATGTGCCTCAGTGTCAAAAGGCAAAAGAAGTTCATACCACACAGAAAGTCGGACAATTGTTTCACACACATCATACGCCCGACATACCGGGGATAAGAAATGACTTAAAGTTTCTTGAACCTAAGGGGTAGCGACTTGGTCAGGCACTGGGCACTCCTAGGTAGACGGCACCTCGACCGAAGTTGCTTCGCCCTCCGCGGAACCAGGAGAGACTTCGGGGGAGGCTCGGGGCTGTTGAGAAACACTAGCCTGAGCTTGAGAATGCCCAGTCCCCTTGGAGGATGATCGCGCGTCGCCGTCCCCAGCCAAGCTTGCGCTGGAATCACCAGAAGTATCCGAGTCGCCCTCATCCTCGTCCTGGTCGGCCGAATTATCATCAGAGGCATCTCCGACTTCGACGTCATCCGCCGGGTTAGAAAGGAAACTCGGCCCCTCAATCCATCTATGCACGTCCGCATACTCAACAAGCTGGAAGGCACGAGCTTGTCGGCGAGCCTTCTGGATCCTCAACCCAACGGGAGCCAGTGCGCAAATTTATCAAGGTATCGAGCGAAATATCCTCGTACCATGACATAATGACTGTGAGCGCCATATCAGCACCAGCTCGTCCGGCGGACTCCCTCCAAAGACTTAACTGGTTCTGGGATGCCATCAATCTTTCCACCAGTATCTTGATCTCATCAATATCAGGAGTTCCAGAAGTATTCGGCCAGAGAACATGGTAGGCCCGGATGGCTGCCTGCACCAAGTCCCTGCCCATAATCTTCATCGGACCAACGATAGCGCCAATGGAAACCAAATAGTCTTCCATCGAGTACTCTGGGCTCGCATCTGCGGGGACACCTCGGCGCACTCGAGCATTAATCACCGCTCTAGAGCTCATGGGCTTAGCTTCTGGAAAATGGTCTACGCAAAATAAAAGTACAGCGGTCAACAGTAAAAAAGAGAAGGAGATAACTCGGCCATGGTCATAGGCTTACGATGAATATAGCTCAGCATTCTCTGAAGATCTTGAGCCAAATCACCCTTGGTCTTTTCAAAACGAGTGATATCCTCGCTCATCGCCCGTGTCTTGAGTTCGGCAGCCTCGAGGAGTTCTTTATTTTTCTGCAGTTGCATAGCTAGCCGATTTTTCTCTTCGGAGAACTCCTGGTCAACTTTCTCTAACTCAGACTTCTGGGAGAGCTTGAGGGACTCCACCTCGGCGAAAGCTTAATTATCTCGCTATCTTTCTCTTCAGTTGCTACCGAGTGAGTAGCGGCTTGTTCTAAAAAATGCAGCATCATATCAGGCATGGGTATGCATTCTTGATGTAACGCTGCAAGAGTTTGTAACTCGGCTATACCAAAGCCATAAGGTTAAAAGAAACCCGGGATAAAATTTTGAACGGAAATTGGTAAAGAAGAAGGGTAACTAACCTTCCAGGGCTTTGACTTTCTTCTCAAGACGGATATTAAGATTGTTGATATTACCTATTCACCAGCAAAATGAGCTAACACTTCAAGTCCAAAGCAATAAGAACTTCAGGGACAATAAAGAGTTTGTTAACTTACCAGCTTTCTTCACCACGGGAATGATCTTCTCATACTTATCTTGCAATTTCTTATGTGCGAAAAGCAACCTTTGGAATTCGGCAGTCCGCCGATCATGGGCCACCTAAAAACGACAAAGTAAATCGCAGTGAGATATTCGAAGCTAGGATAGATCCGAATCAAGCAAAGCTTAACTCGGATCTAGGTGGCTGGATATCCGAAGCAAAGACAGATCCGAGTCAAGCAAAGCTTAACTCGGATCTAGGTGGCTGGATATACGAAGCTAAAACAGATCCGAATCAACCTAAGCTTAACTCGGATCTAGGTGGCTGGATATTCGAAGCTAAGACAGATCCGAATCAAGCAAAGCTTAACTCAGATCTAAGCGGCTGGATATTTACAGCTAAGACAAATCCGAAACAAGCAAAGCTTAACTCGGATCTAAGCGACTGGATATTTACGGCTGAAGCAGATCCGAATCAAGCAAAGCTTAACTCGGATCTAAGCGGCTGGATATTTAAAGCTAAGGACACTTGCTGGCAAAATAACGCACTAAAAGCTTAAACAAAGCTTCCAAACGAGCAACAAGTTACTCGGTTGCAAGCTTCAGGGACTAGAGTGTATATATTACCATTGGAATGATTAACCAAATGTCAACAAAAGCAATTACCTCATTCATTTTGTCGCTATCAAGCACGATCTTGGCAGCCATATGCAGACGGCTGCTGATGTCCGAGAGCTGAAAGGGCTGGTTGCTAGGATTGCCCTCAAGATGATCAGCAGCATTCCAGTTGTTGGCATACTCAATCAACGAGCCAAGGCTGTTCCCACTCTCAGTACGAGTCAGGACTTTACCTCGGGTGCGTTGTGTAACCACCGCTGCCGTGGGACTCTTGTGAAGAGCGAGCTAAGTGTCACTGGCCGGAGTAACAACGGTCTTGGCAGAGGAAATTCCCTTACGGAGCGCATCAGCGATGGTAGGTTGAGAAGAGCTGGCAAGCCCTTTCTGAGATGAGGGAGGCCTGGTGACAACAACTTTCTTAGCTTTGGAAGAGGCATCGGCAGGAGCCGTAACCTCGGCACTTGGAGCAACATCCTTGGGGGCAGGAGGGATTACAGTATCTGAGGGCGCTGAGACAGTGATATCCTCGGCTGGAGTCAGAGTTGCAGTAGAGACTGTGGAGGTCGGAGGAATCTCGGGGATAACTCCGGGGTTCACAACTGGGACAGCAGAATCGCTAGGAGGATCTGCTGTCCGAGTTACATCGACATCAGAGATGGGAATCGCAGGCGCATCTTGGCGAGATGACGTTAGATTCGGAGCGGGAGGAGAGTCTGTGCGAGCAGGACTAGGGACTCTGGTATCTTCAGGAGGTGTAGGAGAAGGCGACCGAGTCGTATGACTCGTCATGCTCGTACCACTAGGTCGAACAGAAAGAGGAGTGCTGCAAAAGCACAGAGAGTCAGGTCAGAACACAGAAAAAGAGAAACAAGAAATACAAATAAAAACCAACTCACCTAGTAACCCCGAGCATGGTTCTACGCTTCGGAAGGTGCTGGGATGACTTCTTCATTCGTTTCTTCGGAGCAGCTTCCGAGGCACCTGCTGGAGCGGTACGCTTCCTCGAGGTAGCAGGAGGTTGGGAGGCGAGAGGCTCGACGTCGTGAACCTGACCAGCCGGATTAGCTGAGAAAGTAGAGGCCGGAAAGGCGTAAGAAATTGGCATTGCGGCGACTACCTCAAGAACTTGGACCTCGTTCGAATCACCTTCCTCCTCGTGAGACGGGGCCTTGCCGCGGGCATGAGCCGGAGCAAGGTCCGTCTTGGGAACGAACTCCTCCGAATCAGGCTCCCCGCTATCCGGGGTGTTCCGATCTGCGGGCCACGGGAGGGACAAAACCTCGGCATCCTCGATCTTCTGCTCCTCAAACCTCTGCAGGAAAAGAAAGAGAGAAATTAACAAGGGAAATCACAGATGCGATTAAAAGGCAAAACACAACTGCGAGAACTTACTCCGGGAGGGGGATGCTCGCGGGTGAACGACTTCAATCCCCAGGCCCAGTCCTCCGGCATCTCTATCTTAAAGATAGCCCGGACGCGCTTGAAGATAAGATAATTATCAAGCTCCACCGTTGAGACTCGGTTGGGATCAAGGGGACCGCTCATATAACAGAGCTTATGCGTGTGTTTCTGGAATGGGCAGATCCGGCTACTGACGAAGGTGGTCATCAGATCCTCGCCGCGTAGCCCGGAGCGGATCAATTCCTTCGGCCGAATCTCAAAGGCCTCGGCCAGTGCATGGCTTTTCCTCGGATTATAAGTCCAGTTCTTCTTGATAGGGGGGCCAATGGAAAAAGCAGGAAGCCAAATCCTGTCTTCCTTCCCAGAATTCTTGACATAAAAGAACGATTTATGCCATTTCTTGCATGACTCTAGACCAGCAACGCGAGGAAACTCGGATTTCCTCCGAGGCGTGATTGACGCAGCTCCACACTGGGTGAGCAATTTCTCGAAAGGTTGAAGGGATTTGTCTAGAACGACATTGGATCGGATCTGAAAGAACTTCGACCATACGTGCACAGACGGCCATAGGCCAAAGTATCCTTCCGAGGCAGAGATAAAGGCGGAAAGAGAAGCAATGGCGTTAGCCGGAAGATGATGCGGCTGCAGGCCGAAGTAATCAAGGAACTCCCTAGCAAAATCGCTAAGGGGGAGACCAAACCCGTGAGTGAAGTGGGACATAAATACGACATACTTGCCCTCGTTAAGAACGGGAGAAGATTCACTGCCGGGTAAGCGACATGCTACCTCGGCAGGAATCCGGCGAGTTCGGATTAACCACTCAACCTCTCGGCAGGTAACGGTGGAACCTTGCCAGGAACCCCGCTCTGGACCATAGGAAGCATCGTCGTCCTCGATAAGTGTGCCACTGACTGAACTTGACATAGCGTCACCGGAGGAGTCCACCGAAGAGGATCTAGCGGTGGAGCAAAGCCTAGAACTGCAAGGCCCCGTCGTGGTCCTAGGCGAGAACGGCAGTGGAGCGAAAGAGGAACCGTCGCGGGAAATCTAGAGAGTGGCAGACGCGTCTAGAGGAAAATCTAGGCAGCGAGACCAGGGAAACTCACCGGCGACGGCGCCGGAGCAAGCGCATGGGGACAAGGTCGACGGAGCAAGAGCGATAGGGGCCTCACCGTCGAAGATTCCGATGGGCGCGCGGCGGCAAGAGCACGAACAGGCGCAAGAGCGAGAGGAGGAAGAAGGGCAACGGTAAGCGTAGGAGGAAAGTAAATCCCCCAACCCCGTGCCCCTCTTTATAACCGCGCGGCCTGAGCGGTAGTGGGATCGTGCGTGCGGACGCTAGCTGTGTAGATCGTGTGTGCGGAGTAATCGCATGCCGCTGAGTGGAACCGCACCAGTGACCACACGATGCAAGAGAAGATTAGGACCCCTGGCAGAAACGGTGGGGCGTAAAGCCGCCAACGCGACAGCGCAGAATTATCAGTAGCCCGCTGGGCAATCGATAGGAATAAAAAACTAGAGAAATAATGATGAGTGTTACACGTAGTATGAGGCGTACGCGAGAAGATACACATATACCTCGGATGGCGGAAAAGCAACTCAGAAACAAGGATACACGAGTATTGGGAAACTGATATGGACCGGCCGAGGTTATAGGCAGGACCATACCAGCTTCGGGGACTAATGTTGGGGAGGTGACCCCGGATAGGGTCAGGACGGGGAAAGACAAAAGGAAGTTCCCTGTCCAGTTTCCGAGTTATTGTCTAAATCGGCCGAATCTCTGTAAAGGTCGGCCGAGGTAAGCAAGAGCAGAACTCTTATGAGAAGAGCAAGACGTTACCCGGCCGACGTACTATTTAAGTCGTCCGGGTCAGCCCGAATAATCTGAATGCAGGTGAAGGCCAAGCCGAGTTAAGCGAAGCAGGGCCGAATGACATGAAGCTTGCAGGAGAAGGAAGTGCCTATAGTCAAACCCTAGCCACAGGCTAGGGAGAATATGAGCAGAGCCAAACACAAAGGACAAGGCGCAGAGCGACAGAAGGGCAGAAGGAGGTCACGGAGGTGACAGTCCTGGAGCCCGAGGCGAGCAGGTGGGGTTCTCTGAAACCTTGCCGTCATTAGAAGGGCGACACGGAAAGGAGGCCGCCGAGTTACTATATTGGGACGAGCATATTCCTCGAATATGCTTGCCATGTCAGCCCTAGCGGAACCAAGCCCCCCCTTTATAAGGAGAGGCTTGGACTCAGAGAGGGGGATCATCTCATTTGGGACCGTTAGGCTGGTAAAAGTGCATCTTCTCTTCTTGTAAACAGCTCAAGGAGCACTTGTAACCCAAGAGAGGAGAAATAAATATCTTTACGTTAGTCGTTTGTGTGTAGAATCAACTACATCTTCCCTCCCCAGATCCCTCTAGCATCCATTGGCCCCATACTTTAGCCTACCCATTGCATCTGCCGTGCCACCACCACGACAAATCTTGCCTTATGCCACGAGGTGGTCTTTATGATGTGTATAAATTATATTTCGGGATATCGCCAAAGGTGTTTGCCTTTAGGGTCCTTCGGGTGAGATTCCCGTAGATACTTAGACTGTCCCTAAGCTGCGACATCTCTGGATGATGCGTCACAACTTGTTTTCCTTCACGACCGCGTCCGCATCCTGGAGAAGGATATTCTTGGCATTCGAGGCCACGCGAACGTGTGGAAGTCGAAAGCTGAGCAAGCCACTGCCAGGGAGGAATTTTTGATGGGGGATCTGCGGTAGATCAGCGAGCATCTTCAATGTGAGTCTCCATGAACTGTTGTTCTTTTTGGATGCACATTTCTTATGTGTCATCTTCTTCTTGTGTTTGTTGCAGGCGCCAATCTTGTTCCAAAGGAGGAGAAGGACCGCGTTGCTGTTCGGATGAATTGCCTGAGCCAATAGGACTTGGAGGCTAGAGGCTTATTCTGGATGGACCGCGATCGGGCCATCGTCCTTGCGACGGTTCAAGATCGCGCGCACCAGGTTTCTCATGTGCTGAGGCAGGCGAGGATTTCCCTGGCGTCCATCTGGGACGTCATGTTTCCCCTGGATGAGGCACCTTCCAACCTTTGGGGCCTGCTGGCGAAGTTTCGGGACGTGGGTCACGTCAAGGAATTGGTGCGGCGTCAGCTGGTTGGTGGGGTGAAGGCCGCTCTTTCACTTGTTCGGCTGCATTGTCGCGACGTCGATATCGCGGCTGGGCCACCCCTTCGGCCAGATGGTAGTCTTTGGGATATGCGCCCGCATTATGCGGCTGTAAGGCAGTATGCCGAAGAAATTGTTGATCTGTTCGAGCAGCGGGCGAGTGTAATACTTCAGAATAGGTAGGACCTATAAAGAAAATAGATTGATGTAAAATGTGTATGTATTCGAGTGGGCCTGTTGTGCCCTTTGTAAAGTTTATTTGTATTAGCACGTTGTGCTTTGTTGTGTGCATGTCCTTTTCATTAACCTGACATGGTCAGCTACTCAGGTTGTATGCATTTGTTCTTAGTTGACGGAGTCGTGCGGTGTCGTGGTATTGTCGACGAGTACACCATGGAGGGGTCCTCACAGTGCGTGTTTAGAGACGTGGGGGAAGGCGGACGGTTGACGGGTACGAGGTAACACAGCTTACCCAGGTTCAGATCCCACGACGGTGGCAGAATTCTACTCCTGCTATAAATCACTATAAGGGCAATACGCCGAGTTACAGGGATTGGTTCGCTGTGCGAGGTTGTCTGAAGTTGTAAGTTATCGTGCCCTAAAGGCTCCCATAGGACCGACTTATATAGTCGCCAGGTCCTAGGGTTACAGGGAAAAGTCCTAGCCGGACAGGTCATAGAGTCCTACACCGTCTATTACTAGTCTTGTGTATCTTGCACTCCAAGGCTCCTGGTACGTCGGTGACTCCAACCGTAGCCTTCCTTTATCTGGCATGGGCCTCCCTTCTGGATCCATCTAACTGGACCGCCCAGCAGGCCATAGGCCATGCTACCAACTCTGGGCCACCCGGGTTATCCGGATAGGTGACATGCTATGAGGGTACCCATATAGCATATCCCCAATAGTAGCCCCCGGAGAACTCCGAGATCTTGCGCCGTCTTGCCTCTTCGTGTAGAATGCTCCGTCTAGATGGATGTCGGCAAATCGTCAAGCAATATCTTGTAGTCCTCCCAAAGAACCCTGCAAGGCTTTCTCCGTCTTCAATATGTAAGCCGGAGAAATGCTGAATCTTCCATCGTACTCTTCCATAGCCGGACTGGATCCGTGCATGCCGGAATCTTCCGATGTGACGGATCATCTGCCTATGCCAGCTAGGACGACATAGGGTTAGGTCAGCGACGCCTCGTAACTCACACATGCATAGAATGCAATCATGTCCGATTTTCCCGCGCGAGCGATACGAACCGTTGGCGGCGACGGTTGGAGACTTGGAGAAATTTCCGCGCACGTTCGTGAACACGTCGTCTACGCGGCAACCGTCCGATCAAGCTGCACGAATCTTGATGCTGGGGATGATAAATAGTAACCGTGGTGGAATTTCCACTTTTTACCTCATTCTCCTCGCATCATCTTCTTCCTCCAGCGCACGTCCCCTCGAGCTCTCCGTTCCTAACTCGCGAAAAAACTCTAGCCTCCAATCCGCACCAGTCACACCCATCCTCGCTCCATGGTCAGCAGTAGCACCTCTCCCTCCATGGCGGCGTCAAACGAAGCCGCGGCAAAGCCGGCGAGTTCCATTGTCGTGCCCCCATAGGGCCTGGTCATCCCCGCATCGGCGGTGATCGAGTCCACTGGCGGCGAACTTAATCTAGCGGCGCTGGAGCCGTTGGAGGAGGAGCTAGATTCGCACAAGGGCGACTGGCGTGGCTCAGATATCATAGACCATGATATCCAAGAGCTGATGGCCGAGGGCTACCTCCCTGCGACGGAGGGGCTCGCCTGGCGGGCGGCGCCGGCCGGCGAGGTGACACCTTCTCCCCAAGCCGGAGAAAAGGTGTACCTCAAATCTCAACTGGTACGCGGCATCTCCCTGCCCATCTCCAACTTCTTCCTCTCCGTCTTGAATCACTATAGAGTCCAGCCCCAGAATCTTTCCCCCAATAGTATCTTAGTGCTTAGAAACTACGCGGCGCTCTGCGAGGGATACTTAGGGACAAGGCCTAGTTTAGACCTCTTTGTGTACTTCTTCACCGTCAAACGTGAAGCCGAACATAGCAAGGAAGAACTCAGGAACTGCGGCACCATAAGCTTCAAGATTAGACCTGGCCGGCGGTTCCCCGACATCGTCGGCCACGAGTCCTGCAAAAATTGGCAATGGACGTACTTCTACAGCCCAGACATCCCTCTGGTTGGCTGACAAGTAACGTACCCGGACTTCGTTGACGGAGCCGCCGCTGAAGCCTCGTCATGGAGATCCCAGGCCTCCCTTCCCTCTGACCTCGATGCTTCCCGCGCCATAAGGCGGATAGAATGGTTCGTAGAGACGGGTTTGACCGGCTTGGACCTAGCCATGTGCTGGTTCATCAGGCAAATCCAACCTCTGCAGCACCGCGTGAAGCTCATGCACGAGTATACCAGTGACAGAAGGGATAACCTCCGCATCTCCGTGGACAACTTCTCAAGCGACTCCGTCAAGCTCCACCTTAAGGACATCGTCAAGATGAAGGACAATAAGCGTGGCTTCACCATCACCTACGACATGTTCGTAGATGGCAAGTGCCCAAAGGTAGGTATTTATTTTCCGTGTATGACATATACTCCAGTTCTTCCGTCTTGCAAGTGTCATCTTATCTAACACGATGACTTCTCACTCAACAACTTAGCGATCTAGAGGAGGGCAACCTGGCTGCCCAAATCTACGATCCAAAGATGAAGGAAGTCACGGTCGTGTCCAACGACGAGGCTCCGTTGGCGCGAAAGCGGAAGAGCTCCACCTCTGATGCTGCCGGCGGAGGCAAGAAGAAGAAGACGGAGGGTGGAGCCTCCAAGAAGACTACCGCCGCCCTGGAGGAGGAAAAGAGAAAAGTTACTGGGATCCCCTTTGCCAAAGCACCCCCACTTGTGTAAGCTTCTCTTCTTCCGACATTGTCTATTTATCTGTCTTGCTCCTATACTTATGCATTTTGCACGTTTCAGGAAGAAAGCCACGACCAACCTCAAGAAGACCTCCAAATTGGGGGCTTCTTGAACTATCAAGGACATGCTGCATCGCGACACATCTCCCGCCATCGCCCCTACCACTCCCTCCGTCAAGCCTTCGTCTACCCCGACAAGCTCACAAGCTAAGGAGGCATCTGGCCCTTCCGCCATGGAAGTGGACTCAGGTGCCTCTACTGAGGTTGCAGTCATCGGCGAGCAGGCGGCGCAGGAGAGTGCCGCCCATCAAATGGCTGAAGCTCCGACTAAGGATGCCATCGGTGGCGGTAAGGCGGCGGTGGAAGCAGGTACCTCTGCCGTTGGCGGCGCCCCCGCACCCAAGAAAACCATAGCCTATCCAAAGATAGTCTATCTGGTACTTACACCGGGTAGCACTGCTTTGGTCCCTGGTGCAGCGCCAACATCTCCGACATGCGGTCTAGAGGAGCTCCGTCGACAAGCAGAAATCTTGCAAGGAAACAATGAATCCTTTGGCAAGCTGCTGGCCGAGAGCGCTACAAACCTCAAGATCATCGCACTGGTAAGTTTTGTTTGCCTTTTGCATTTCGTATGAGTATCCCACTGTAGCCCCCGAGGATGTAGACGGAAAAACCATAGTTTTTTGCATCTATATGCTCTAAGAGTGTCTAAGTTAGAAAAACTCTCACTTTAGCCCCCAAGCATGTAGATGGAATGAAATATTCCGACTAGATGCTTTAAGAGTAGCATACGCAGTGTTTATAATTTTTCATACTATAGCCCCCAAGCTTCTAGTTGTAACTGAATTAGCTCAGACTAGATGCTTAAAGAAAAGCTAAGCATATATCCAAGTTAAAAACTTTGTAGTGTAGCCCCCAAGCTTCTAATTGAGAACTGAATTAGTTCCGACTAGATGCTTAAAGAAAAGCTAAGCATATTACTAAGTCAAAAACTCTCGCTGTAGCCCCCGAGCGTCTAGGTGGAAAATTTCCGGCTAGATGCTCCAAGCAGACCAAACAACATTTTAACTTTGACCTTTTTTCCACAGAACGAGAGTGCTCGGAGGGGCATGGCCAATGATAAGTACCAGAAGATGCGCGCTGAACTGGAAGCTGATAAGGGTAAAACTGCCTTCTTGAAGGAAGAAATCACGAAGAGCAAGCATCTGTTTTCTAATGTGCATTCCGACTTGGTTTTGTGCCCATATTCTTCGAGTACTCACTGTGTACTTTTACTTTCTCCGACTTTGCATAAACCATCGCCAAGGCCAAGAATATTGTCGAGCAATCCAAGCACATTCAAGAGCTGGATAGCGAGAACAAGATTCTTAAGGAGAGGAATGATATGCTGAAAATTCATGAGGAATCGATGAAGGCCCTGCAGTACTCCACCACCGAGGAAATCAATCGCTTGAGGGAGGAGATTGAGATCTTAAAATATCAGAAGCAAGCTGCCGATGAGCAAAATCAACGCCATAGCAAGGCGTATAAGCTCCTCCAACAAGAGAAAGAATCCTTGGCGGACACCCTCTGGCAAGCTAAGGCCAGCATCTTCAGTAAGTTTTCTCCGTCTTGGATTTCTATAGTCTGGGTACATTGAAATGTTGAACTCATGCGCTCCTTGTCGGAATTTGCAGCTCCTATGGGTTTAACCCGATCACCTCCTCTAGCCAAGGAATGCATGGTTCTTGCCGGAAACTTCATCAACACCACCATCACGCAAGCCAAGGAGATCGCCAAGCCCCTCCAGATAAATATCAAGGCATCGGACTCCGTGGTGAAGTACTAGGAGATTCTACGCCGAGCCCGCGAGCGTATCACAAGCTGGAAAGCTTCATGTGCACGGGCTGGCGCAAGGATGGCGCTGTCAATGGTGAAGGCACACTATGAAGATGCCGACATCGACACAGTGACCTCTGGCATTCCCGATGTAGACGATGATGGCAAAGAGATTAACCATGAAGCCATCTTGTCATCGCTCGCGGGCTATGACAGCAGAGTTGCCGAGTTGGTGGACGTTGACGTCTTCGTGCCCATGAACATCATCGACAGCGGCAACCAAGGTTCCTTTGAGTCCCACCACATCGCCGACTTCGAAGGTGGTTCTCCGGCTGGTGATGATGCTGCTTCCAAGTCACCTGCGCCCAAGCAGTGAAGAACAACTTTGTAATATTTGTTTCACATTTGGTGCATATGCGGAAAAAACTTGTTTATGTAACTTAAGGCGGAAAATAATGGTTGTTATTTCCTGCTTCTCAAGACTAGTGTCTAGCATGTATATATTGTTTTAAGCAAGTGCTGGCTTATTCATTACTTTGGTTCTTATGCTTGAATTTTCGTGAGTCGGAAGACTCGTTGTCGGAACCATGCGCTTAGGTGATGACGCCCAATGGCACCGTCAATAACCTGAGCACAAAATCGCCGACAATAAGTGCCAAAAGTCACTACTCCAGAATCCACATAAAAACGAAAAAGAATGTGTAGACCAGAAAACTTAAGCTAACGCCCGTAGGCGGAATTTTCACAAGTGCAATCGCAAAGCTTGTGCATAAAAGGTTTTACATGATCCAAAAATGAACACTAAAGGAGGTAAAAGACTCAGAAATATGAGTGAACCAGAGAGCTTTATTTCATTGACCATATAAGAGGTACACAATTAGATAAAAAATGCTAAGTGTAAAAAGGACGAGTCATATATGTTCCATGGCCGATCAAGCTCCGGGTAGTCATCATCCGGGTCATGTCGCTTATGCTTATGATCCTCGTTGGGTCTATCCTTCAGTTCACGATTGTCAACGAGGTAGTAAGACCCATTGAGTAGCTCCTTGCTTATGATGAACGGTCCTTCCCATGGCGGGGATAGTTTGTGTGACTTCTTCTGCTTTCGGAGCACCAAATCCCCCTCTTTAAATGAGCGATGCCGAACGCGACGACTATGGTAGTTGCGTAGATTCTGCTGGTAGATTGCGGATCTTTGGCATGCCAAAACGCGTTCCTCCTCGAGAAGGTCCACATCTAGGCGCCTGGATTCTTCAGTGTCATCTTCGTCGTAGGCGGCAACTCTTGGTGCATCGTGAAGGATGTCGGAAGGTAGGATGGCTTCTGCTCCATATACCATGAAGTAAGGGGTGTAGCCGGTTGATCTTTGGGTGTAGTTCGTAAACTCCACAGCACAGACGGTAATTCTTCCGCCCAGGCTCCAGCTGCTCTATGTAGCGGTGCCTCAACACGTGGCTTGATTCCCTGCAGAATTAATCCATTGGCTCGCTCAACCTGACCGTTGGACTGTGGATGTGCCACAGATGCAAGGTCAAGTCGGATGCCTTTCTCCCAACAATAAGCCTCCACTTCTTCGAGTGAAAAATTGCTGCCTACACAAACCTGAGGGCAGTTGCCCCATCAAGCTTTCTAATGGGTTTAGCTTCTATCCATTTAGTGAATTTATCAACTGCTACGAGTAGATGTGTAAATCCACAAGGTGTCGTCTGTAACGGTCCCACCATGTCCAGCCCCCAGGCTGCAAACGGCCAAGTTATTGGTATTGTTCGCAATTCTTCAGCGGGAACATGTGGTTGTCGGGCATAATACTGGCATCCCATGCACGTCTCAACCAGCTTGTTTGTCGCCTTTCATGTCACCAAGAGAATCCTTGCCGGAAGGCTTTCGCGACCAACGATCGAGGAGCGGCGTGATGCCCGCAGTCTCCGAGATGGATTTCGCGTAGGATTTCCATACCTTCTAGCTGGGAAACACACTTTAGGTATACACCAGTAGTGCTCCTTTTATAGAGTTGACCATTGATGATGGTATAACCCTTTGCTCGTCGTACTATTTGCCATATTTCGACTTCGTCGTCGGGCAAAGTTCCGTGTTCGAGATATTCCATGAACGGTTTTGTCCAAGCCGAAGGGACCTTAGTCACCATGTTGACGAAAGAGTCAGCTCTATCCGGGTTGTCGATGTCGGCTCCCTTCATAGATGGTGTGCGCAGGTGCTCTAGGAAAACTCCTGGCGGAATTTTCTTGCGCCCTGATCCAAGCTTAGACAGCAGATCAGCCGCGTCATTTTGCTCCCTAGGTACATACTTGACTTTGTATCCCAAGGTCTTGGCTATCTCGTCCACTTTGTCTCGATATTCCGCCATCATAGGGTTCCGTGCATTCCAGGTGCCAGCCACCTGCTGGGCAACCAAGTCAGAATCTCCACAACAAACTATGCGCTTGATGCCAATATCCTTGGCTACACGTAGTCCGTGAATGAGTGCTTCATACTCCGCCATGTTGTTTGTAGCCTTGAAGTGGATCTGCAGAACGTAGTGTAGCTTGTCTCCTGTTGGTGACTGTAGCAACACACCAGCCCCCGAGCCGTTGAGCAGCTTTGATCCGTAAAAGTGCATCACCCAATACTCTGGCTCCGGCAACGGAGTAACATCTGGCATTTCCGTCCAATCTGCAACAAAATCTGCCAAGGCTTGTGACTTGATAGCGTCGCGTCTCTTGTAAGTGATCTTGAAGGCAGCAAGTTCAATGCCCCACTTCGCGACCCTTCCTGTAGCGTCGCTGTTGTTGATTATGTCGGACAATGGAGTCTTGCTCACCACTGTGATTGGGTGCTCCTGAAAGTAATGTCTCAGCTTCCGAGAAGCAAGGAATACTCCATAAGCTATCCTCTGGTAGTGCGGGTAACGCTGCTTGGACTCCGTCAAGACCACGCTCACATAGTAAACTGGCCATTGAACTCCGTGCTCATAACCTGGTTCGTTCCGCTCTACCACGACGATGATGTTGATTACCCGGTTGGTTGTCGCCATGTAGATTAACAGGGGCTCTCCAGGCTCAGGCGCTGCAAGGATGGGCGCTGAGGAAAGAATCTCCTTGAGATGCTTCAATGATGCATCTGCTTTGTCCGTCCACGTGAATTTGTCCGCCTTCTTCAGCAACTTGAACAGCGACAGAGCCTTCTCTCCAAGTCGGCTGACGAACCGACTAACTACTGCAACACAACCTGTTAGTCGTTGAATGTCCTTTAGGCATGTCGGACGGTTTATGTTTAAGATAGCCTTGATTTTCTCCGGGTTGACCTCGATTCCGCGTTGGGAAACGATGAAACCCAACAATTTGCTGGCTGGAACCCCGAAGACGCACTTCTTAGGGTTAAGCATCATGTTCTATTTCCGGAGATTACCAAAGGATTCTTTTAAGTCGGAGATTAAGTCGTTTGACTTTTTAGACATCACCGCGATATCGTCCACATAGGCGTGAACGTTCCGACCAATTTGGTCGTGGAGGCAATGTTGCATTGTCCGCTGGTACGTAGCACCTGCGTTTTTCAGCCCAAAGGGCATCGTAACATAGCAAAATGTGCCGTATGGGGTAGTGAACAAAGTGGCCAATTGGTCTGACTTCCTCATCTTGATCTGGTGGTATCCTGAGTATGCATCGAGAAAACACAAAAGCTCCGAGCCAGCCGTCGAGTAAATGACTTGGTCAATGCGAGGCAAAGCAAACGGATCTTTGGGACATGCTTTGTTCAAGCCGGTGTAATCAACGCACATTCTTAATTCATTGGTTCCCTTTTTGGGGACAAGTATAGTATTAGCCACCCATCGGGTGTGAAGGACTTCTCGGATAAATCTAGCCTTAAGTAACCTAGATATCTCTTTGCCAATGGCGTGTCTCTTCTCATCTCCAAAGCGTCGTAGAGGTTGTTTCACTGGTTTGCATTTTGGATCAATGTTTAAGCTATGCTCGGCAAGTTCCCTAGGTACACCTTTCATGTCAGAAGGTTGCCAGGCAAAGATGTCCCTATTCTCACGGAGGAACTCGACAAGCACGCTTTCGTATTTGGGATCCAGGTTCGTCCCAATGGCGGTGACCTTGGAGGCATCGCCTACCACAAGTTCCACCGGCTTGGTCTCGATGGCGGCCTTGAACGCAGGAGCGGAGTCAGAGATCTGCTTCTTCGACGCGGGCATCTCTGAGTCATCGACCTTGCTCTGGATCTCTTTGAGTTCTTCGCTATCGAGGACAGCTTCTGCAATGGCTGCTTCATTGATCTCGCAGCCCCTTGCCTTGGTAAAGCTTCCGGATACGGTGATGACACCGTTTGGTCTGGGTATCATGAGTTTGTTTTAGACGAAGCATGGCTTTGACAGGAACGTGTGGAATATGTCGCGGCTGAATATGACGTGGTACACACTCTTGAAGGGGACCACCTCAAAGGTCATGCGCTCTTGGCGGTAATTGTTAACATCGCCAAAGGCAACCTGAAGTGTAATGTACCCAAGGGACCGAGCCTCCCAACCAGGAACTACACCGTGGAAGTTGGTGTTGGTCCGCCTTAGGTCTGCCTCCATCAAGTTCATATTCTGCAGTGTATCCAGGTACATGATGTTGATGTTTCTTCCACTATCCACCATACACTTGGTGAACTCCACTCCGTCAATCAAGGGGTTGATGACCATGTCGTACTGGTTCTCCGTAGGTATAAAGTCTGGGTGGTCCATCCTGTCCCAAGTGAATGGAACCTCCGACCAGCGCAGGTACTGGGGAACTAGGGGGAGAGTAGCCATTAGGATCCCTAGAGAGGTCTTCTGTTGTCGGACAGTGGGGGTGCCAAGGAAAGTGTGGTAGACTGGAGCCTTCTTCGCGAAGGGGTTCTTGCCCTTGTCGTTGCTCTCTGCGGCGTGCTTGGGGTCAACGTCCTCGTCCATGTCACTTGAATCCTTGGACTCCTCCTCTTTCTTCTTCCCCTTTCCCTTGCCTCGCGGTCTGTTCTTCTGACTTTGCTTGTAGCCGGACTCCGGGTCTTCCTTGAGGTCATTGACGAACTTGCAGTGTCGATTGGTATGGGTGGCCTTGCCATTGACGTTGAGGTGTACGAGGCACGGCATATCGCGGTACTCCTCGTAGGTTTGGGGAACGCGGAGCGGCGCCAAGGTGGTTTCCCTTCCTCGTTGCTGCCCACGACCAGCTCCCCTTCCTCGGCCACGTTGTCCGCCATCACCTCGTTCTGCAAAAGTCATAGCGACCATGTCGGTAGGTTGCTTTTCTTCTGGAGCGGTTTTCTGCTTTGTACTGCTGTTCCTCCGAGCTTGAGTTGGAACGGCTGTTGCCGGCAAGGAGCCGCGAGCATCATCGTCGGCAGCTGCGAACTCATTGGCCAACTGGATCATATGATTCAAGTCAAGTTGGTGATTGTCCTACAAGCGCTTCAGCTTATGTCAGAGCAACGTGCCCCTTTCCAACCTGTCGATGAAGGCGGCCATGGCGGTCTGAGCATGCACTCCTGCGCAGGAATTCTTCATGTCCAGCCAGCGGGAGAGGTAGGCGTGAGATGTCTCGTCTTTCTCTTGCACGCACCGCTGTAGATCGCCCATAGTGCAGGGACGTTTGTATGTACCCTCAAAGTTCTTAGTGAACGCTTCTTGCATGTCCAACCAGTTGTAGATAAATTTCTCCGGCAAGTCGTCGATCCATTGACGGGCCGTGCCTGCCAACATTAATGGGAGGTACTTGACGACGACGTTGGGGTTGCCTCCAGCAATCTCCACCGCGTTGCCGTAGTCCTGCAACCATGTGGCTGGCTTGGCAGTGCCGTCATAGGGCTTGATGGTCTTGTCAATCCGGAAAACTTTGGGGTAAGTTGCAGACCGTATTGCAGGTCCGAAGCAACGTGGTCCTAGGTATGGTCCTTCCCGGGCCTCGTGGATCTTATCGATCCGCGAACGTGCATCATACGGCTCTGGGTTCTTCTTCTTCTTCTTCTTCTTGTCAATAGGGGATGGGCTGCGTGAACGACGCGGGCCTCCTCCGCCATTCTGACTGCTTGGTGGTGACAGAGGAGGAGGTGGCGGTGGGTTATCCTTCTTGCTGTTACCCTCCTGCGATGCCTCAAGCCTATCATGGTTGCTTGTCGGACACGGAGGGTCATGGTGTGACCTGCTCGTGTGTCCTTGGTTGCGCTCTCCGTCATGACGGGTCTGCTCCGTGTTGTTGCGGATGACGATGTCGCACTGCTTTGGTGGGGGCATATCCGTACGATGGTGAGCCTTGTAATCTTCGCGATGTCGGGGGGAGCGGGGCGGTGGCGATGGGCGACGAGGTCGGGCCTTTTCTCCGTGGTTGGAGGATATGGGGATATCAACCTTCCTGTTGCGCGCATCCCTCTGTCTTCGTTCCGATGAACCCGTCTGGGACCCGACATCAAGAGGAGATCTGTCCCTTGGCGGCTTATACTGGCAAGACTGGCAAAGTGCTGGGTCGGACTCAAGCCTCTGAGAGGTGGCCTTTTCCTGCTGATTCACCGCCTTGGCCACTAGGTCATAGACCTGTTCTACTGCCTCGGGCGATCTATCCTGCTCCAGAAGGGTCTTGGCGACAGCGAGGTTAAGGAGTGGGGTGGGCATCACCTGCTTGCCTTCACTGTCAATGTATTGCTTGGCTTGTGCCGGCTTCGAGGGAGCCCATATTGTAGCACCCCCCGGGGTTAGGGTTAAACTAACCTCAGATCACTATCTAAGATAAGTTCAACTCCCAAACACGAAAGATCACAGTATGATTCGGTAACATTACAAAACACAGGGATTCAACAGCATAAGTTTAAACTCTTAACAGAGTAAGATATTAGAGTTATTACAAACCAGAGGTCATAGACCCAACATTACATCACACAACGAAAGCAAATTATGTTGTTCTACACAACAACTTAGCAAAAGGCCTAAGAGGCCATAAACAAAAACGATGTCCATCCCATAGTCCTCAGGCTGCTACCTGGGACCCCCAACTACTCGTCGATGTCAACGTAGAAGCCGCCTTCAGTTGCAACCAGATCCTCTGTAGAAAAACAACAATGGCGCAAGGCTGAGTACGAGAATGTACTCTGCAAGACTTAGATAACCTAGTATCTATATGCTCTGGCTAGAAAGGCTTTCTTTGGATTTACTTTTGCGAAAAGCAATCTTTATTTGTAAACAAGAGAGAGAAGAGGCTCGTCTACTCTGAATCTTTTAAAAAGGGATAAGATAGCAACTTCTTCATCTTGTTCATCATATCTCGGTAACCACCAGCTTCAACAGAACCTCCTATCTAGGATCACCCCCTCGACCCGGAGGAAGCATCCTTACGCACACGTGGATCAACAAGTTTTATAATGGTTAAAGTTATCTATGATCTTAGAATCTGGTCACCAAGCGTTCATAACCGTGAACACGGCTTTTCGAAAAGATTAATACCCTGCAGGGGTGTACAAATTTACCCACACGTATCAACCAACTCTTAATGCCAAATATTATTAGCCCTCTTCCTTGGAAGGCCGGCAGAGGGTGGTTGACCACGACCTTTACCTTGCTTTCGCCGAGACCATGAGTCACGCAATAAGTATGATTCCGCCGTAACGGGTCAAATCCCGAAGCCGGTACTTAAAGATGTGATGCGAGGTTGGTTTACCAGGGGCGCTATCTACCCCAATCAACCTCGGCCACGCTTACCTACCTGTTATGAATGCACCAACTTCACCCGGCAAATCTTTCAAAAAAAATTCTATGCATATGTCGAACGGAACGCCCGAACTATGTGACTCATGGAATCTACTAGGCAAGTTAGTTGCTCGTGAGGTTTTCCAGGCCCCGTGTGGTTGCACGCTCGTCTCGGTTCCAAAGGCAAGAACTCAGTTCCTAGTGGTGGCGAGCATGGGACTACAAAAACCACACCCAACATGGCCTCCCATACAAGCCTTAACATGATTAGTTAACTCCTTCGATGATGTCACCATCTCCTACCTCACTACCTTCCTTGGCACCTCTGGTTCATCATTGAATAGATCAGACGTTGTTTCTATGCTTGGCTAAGTTGTCGGTAGTAGAAGCTCTACAATGCTCACATGCCAAACCTAGTTATGCTAGGAGCAGTGGATCAGGACTATAAGGATACAAAAGGGGAACAGTGCAGCAGATAGGTAACACTAGCTACTGACAAAGGACCACATTGGAATCGTGTGCATCATAGCGAGAAAGTAATATACTTTATAAAACATAGGTTCAGAATGAGAGGCTACGCTTGCCTTGTCCGTCAGAAGACAGGTACGGATCTTCGGTATTGTTGACTTGAACTTCGGGTTCGGATCCTATCGCGAAGAACCAAATACCGGAAAGGGGAGAAGCAACATCCAATACATGGCATGTGCAATTCTCAATCAATATGTATTATATGACAAGTTAACTTGCGTTGAAATCAAACCCTAAGGCATGCTTGACAACTTAAACAGGGCTCCGAGGGGTGAAAACCCTAGTTCGGGAAACTCCGAAAACACATGAGAGGGGTTGATTTATTTCTCTAATTAAACTTGTCATTAAAGTTGATTATCAATGCATGATTAGAGCTTAAATAGGTAGAACTCATTTTTCTGAACATTTTGATATATTATTTGTATTTTTCTGAATTACAGATTAAAAGTTATTGAATTTACAATATTCAAAACAATTTCTGAAATTATTAAACCTTTTATTAATTTAAACAAAATTGGAAATACTTTTTACACAGGGGGCTAGGCTAGCCACAGACACCGACATGTGGGCCGTTACACCAAGAACACACTTACTAAAAGGCTCAGGGCGAATCTCAAGGAGGGCTACCACACCGATCGACGGTGGGCTAAGGCCACGCAGTAAGCAAATACGCGATGAGCCACGCTTCGGACGACGATGGAAACGTCAGGCGGTGGTCGCTGATGATGATCTGGTCCACCCCAGCACGTGCGGGAGGGCGCATTCGAAAGAGCTTAACAAGGCGAACCTAACTATCTTAGCACCGCTAGTTATTGGTCGTCGGAGGGGAAGCTACGGCGAACGGCGGTGGCGGTGCTCGCAGGCGAACAACGTGTGATGGCTATGGGAGGCTAGCAGAGAAACGAAGGGCGCCTTGAGCACCAGGGGATCACCACGGTGCTCGTAGAAGGGTCGGGGTGGGCAAGCGAGGCCGGAATCGATGGCGAGGAGCTTGTCGGACCTCGTCGGTGTTGAAGAAGAAGGCGTCGATGCGGCCGATTGGGGGCGTCCCAGCCCGATTCCTTCGGGGAGGAGGAAGCTTGCGTCCAGGCGAAGCTAGTGGCGGTGTCGGATGGGCGAGGGGAGGCCGGAGACGGCGGCTAGCCGGCGGCCATGGCGGCTAGGTTTCGGTGGGGAGGAGCTCTGCCGAGACAGAGCTTAGAGGGAAACGGATAAGGGGAAGAGGAGAAAGAGCCGAGCAGCGGCGTTCTTATCCTGGGCTACGGGGCGGCGCCGCGGTGGCGAGCATCGCGGGGTGCTGCTGGAATCGACAACGGCGGCGCTGCCACCCAACTGCTTAGTGTCGTCGTCAAAGACGACGAGAAACAGAGAGTGAAGAGGTACGGGCCTGCTCCTGGGCCCCGGGTGGGCTGATCTGGGCCACCGCTGGGCTGCAGGAAAGGTTGAAGGGGAAAGAAAGAGAAGCTAGGCCGGCCTGGGAGTGCTCTGGCTCATTTTTTTCTATCAAAAACAATTTTCCTTTTTTCTGTTTTTGATTTTTGTTTTTAAGTTTTCATTTCAAATCTGTTTTGAATGATTTGAAAAATATCAGAGGGGTTTTGGCAAACATTCAAAATACTGTGAGGGCCCTTTAGTCCAAATGGGCTCCAAAATTTTTGTCATTTTCAAAATTCAAACTATTTGAATGGATTCCAAAAAGAGGGGGGAAAACTAGGGTTTAGGGTTTTGCAATTGTTCTTTGGTTCACACACTTAAACACATGCAATACTTATTTGAGTTTAACACATGCATGCAATGCTTAGGTACTGTTTACATATATTACAAGCTTGGCTGTTACAGCTCTACCCCCCTTACAAGAATCTCGACCCGAGATTCCTAAGTTTTAGAAAAGAAGGCGGGATACTCAGATCTAAGACGATCTTCTCGTTCCCAGGTTGCTTCATCCTCGGAGTGATGAGACCACTGAACTTTTAGGAACTTGATGTTTTGACGACGAGTCTTGTGCTCGGTTTCATCCAGGATACGAACAGGATACTCACGATAAGTCAGATCCTTTTGGAGATCAAGAGTTTGGTGATCAACACCACAGACAGGATCTTTGAAGCGACGCTTGAGTTGAGACACATGAAAGACACCATGCACCTCTAGGAAGTTTGCAGGCAACTCCAGTTTGTATGCGAGGTTACCTTGCTTGAAAAGAACACGAAAAGGACCAACATAGCGAGGAGCTAGTTTGCCTTTGATACCGAAACGATGGACACCCTTCAAAGGAGTGACCCGGAGATAAGCTTGATCACCAACTTCATATTCAACATGTTGATGGTGACGATCATGATAGATTTTCTGGCGAGACTGAGAAGTTTTCAAACGATCTCAAATGATACGAACTTGATCTTCTGCTTCCTTGATCATATCCGGACCAAAGAACTTTCTTTTGCCGGTTTCTGACCAGTTCAAAGGAGTACGACAGGTTCTTCCATATAAGAATTGGAAAGGTGCAATACCAATACTAGACTAAAAACTGTTGTTGTAGGAGAACTCAGCAAAAGGAAGGCATTTCTCCCAATTCTTGCCAAAAGATATGACACACGCTCTTAGCATGTCTTCAAGAATTTGATTTACTCTTTCGGTCTGGCCACCGGTGCTAGGATGGTAAGCTGTATTGAAAGATAGACGAGTTCCCATAGCTTGTTGGAAACTTGCCCAGAACCTTGAGGTGAACAAACTTCCACGGTCAGAGACGATTTTCTTCGGTACCCCATGAAGAACAACTATTCGTGAGATATACAGGTCATCTAATTGATTAGCAGTAATGCTCTCGCGAACAGGTAGGAAGTGAGCAACCTTGGACAGATAGTCGACGATTACCCAGATGGCATCATTTCCTTTTTGAGTCTTGGGAAGACCAGTGATGAAATCCATACCAACTTCATCCCATTTCCACTCAGGGATTTTATGTGGTTGCAGAAGACCAGCGGGTCTTTGGTGCTCAGCTTTGACACGATGACAAACGTCACATTTAGCAACAAAACGAGCGATATCCTTCTTCATACCAGACCACCAGAATCTTTGACAAAGATCCCGATACATCTTGGTACCTCCAGGGTGAATAGAGAGGTGATTCATGAGCCTCTCGGAGAATTAAATCCCTCAACTTTGTCCTTTTTGGCACTACCAGACGGTTACCAAAGTAAACGATGCCTTCATTATCAATAGAGAAACACTTAGCAACCCCGCTAGCAATGTTCCCTTTGATTTCAGCAACTTCAAAATCATTATTCTGAGGAAGCTTGATTTCATCCTCTATGGAAGACTTTGCTTCAAGAGTAGAAAGGAATCCACGAGGAACTACTTCAAGATTCAGTCGAGCAAATTCCTCATGAAGAGAAGGTTGTGCTTGTTTGATCTTCAGGGTGTTGCAATAAGATTTACGGCTCAGCGCATCAGCAACGACATTGGCTTTGCCAGGTTGATAGTTGAGACCCAAATCATAGTCCTTGATGAGGTCCAACCATCTTCTTTGCCTGAGATTCATATCAGGTTGTGTGAAAAGATACTTCAGACTCTGATGATCCGAGTATAGCTCGCAACGACTACCGAGAAGGTAATGTCGCCATTGCTTGAGAGCATGAACAATAGCTGCAAGCTCAAGATCATGAGTTGGGTAGTTGTTCTCATGTGGTTTTACCTGACGGGAGGCATAAGCTACCACATGCCCATCTTGCATCAACACACATCTGAGACCTTGGTGAGAAGCATCACAGAAGACTACAAAGTCTTTGCTAGTGTCGGGGAGAACCAACACAGGTGTAGTGGTTAACTTGGTTTTCAACAACTGGAAGCTTTCTTCAGCCTTATCAGACCATTCAAACATCTTCTCCTTCTTAAGAAGATCAGTCATTGGCTTTGCAATTCTGGAGAAGTTCTTGATGAATCGACGGTAATAACCAGCCATCCCGAGAAAGCTTTGGACATCCTTGACGGATTTAGGAGACTCCCAGTCAAGGATAGTTTGAACCTTATCGGGTATAACAGCAACCCCTTTGGCAGAAACAACATGACCAAGGAATATGAGCTCTTGTAACCAGAACTCACATTTGGAAAACTTGGCGTAGAGACGATGTTCTCGAAGTTTTGTCAACACCAAACGAAGATGTTCAGCGTGCTCTTCTTCTGTCTTGGAGTAGACAAGAATATCATCGATGTAGACCATAACGAACTTGTCAAGATACTCCATGAAGACAGAGTTCATAAGCCGCATGAAAGTGGCGGGAGCATTGGTAAGACCAAAGGACATGACTGTATACTCATAAAGACCATAACGAGTGGTGAAAGCAGTCTTTGGAATATCTTCCTTATGGATCTTTATCTGGTGATACCCTGACCTTAAATCCATTTTGGAAAAGACAGTGGCAGCACTTAACTGATCAAATAGATCATTGATCCTAGGGAGAGGATACTTGTTCTTGATAGTCACATCATTAAGTGGGCGATAATCCACAACCAGACGCGGTATATTAGTATCCCGCTTCTTGACAAAGATGGTAGGACATCCCCAAGAAGATATGCTGGGCTGAATGTATTGTTTTCCTTCTAACTCCTCCAATTGCTTCTTCAACTCCACAATCTCATGAGGAGGCATACGATATGGTCTTTTAGAAACAGGAGCAGTTCCAGGAACTAACTCTATGACAAACTCCACACTTTGATCAGGTGGCATGCCAGGCAGTTCCTCGGGAAAAACATCCGGGAACTCACAGACCACGGAAACATCTTGGATCTCTAGCGGAGGTAGAACTTCAAGAGCATACAACTCTGCTCCAGGAATAGAAACAGCTGAAGGATATAGTGACCCTACGGTCCAATACTTGACTGTTATGCCAGCAGGACTAGTCAGAGTCACGGACTTGGTGGTACAATCGAGAATGGCTTGATAACGGGTCAACCAGTCCATGCCCAAAATGATGTCAATATCAGTTGACTTGAGGGCGATCAAAGAAGTGGGAAAAAGTTGAAATGCAACTTCGATTAGATTCCCATGACTAACCATGGTGGAATGCCAACTAGAACCAGGAGACTGAACTAGCAGAGGAACAGTTAACCCCTCAAATTTTATCCCATGCATTTGAGCAAAATCTTGTGACAGGAATGAATGCGATGCTCCAGCATCAAACAAAACTTTAGCTGGAATTTGATTGATACGAAGCGTACCCATAATGACACTTGGATCTTCCTTAGCCTCCTCAGCAGAGATGTGGTTCAGGCGTCCTTTTCCAGCACCTGGATACTTATCATTCTTCTTTGGGGGTTGTGCCTTCTCAGCAACACTCTTTTGAGGACAGTCTCTTGCATAGTGGCCGGGCTGGCGACAATTGAAACATATAAGGCCAGATCCAGTACCAGCAGCAGGATAATTTGATCCACCAATATTGTTTGGAGTAGTATTCGGACGAGGTGAATATCCAGAAGTCCTTGGAGTATAAGGAGCACATGGCACAACACTGTAAGGCACGAAGACACGACGCTTCTTATTACAAGAACCAGCCTTGTTGTACCCCTCCAGAGGACGCTTACGAGTTTCTTCATACTCCACCTTTCCACTCTCGGCTTTCATAGCCTTGTTAACAAGGCCTTGGAAGTTAACAAATTCCATGAGATGAAGATCACGACGAACCCCAGGATCCAGTCCCTTGCGGAATAGAGCTTGCTTCTTAACATCAGTGGAGACCTCTTCAGTAGCATAGCAGGCAAGACGATTGAAGTTGCGCTGGTAATCACACACGGAACCAGTGCCCTGCTTAAGCTTGAGGAACTCCTCCCTCTTCTGATCCATCAGACCCTCCGGAATATGATAAGCTCAGAAGGATTCAGTGAACTCTTGCCATGTAACAACATGTTGAGCTTCTTGCATAGCCAAGAAATTTTCCCACCAGGAGTTAGCTGCTCCCTCCAGATGATAAGCAGAAAAAGTCACCCAATCAGCTTGAGCAACATGACCAACCTGAAGTTTGCGCTCCATGGTGCGAATCCAGTAGTCCGCATCAAGTGGCTCAGTGGAATAGCTAAAAACTGGCGGAGTGAGACGTGTGAAGTCCTTGATACCAACTTGATTGTTTTGGCATTGAGCAGTGTTGCGCTCAATCCTTTCAAGGAGCCTCATGTTGTTAGCACGGTTGGTTTCATACATGGCCATGAGTTGAACCATGGACGGCGGGGGAGGAAGGTTGGAAGATTCACCCTCATTTGCGGCACCCCGAGCATGAGAGCGGGTACGAGCACGAGAAGTGTCACCCATCCTGAAAGAACAAAAAGAAGGTTAGACAAGGGATCCAAAGGAACAAGACGGAAAGCTGAACAAGGAGTACTTGATTTAAAAGTATCATCTTATCAAGCATGGTAGTATCAAAGCATACTAATGTATACACTAACCAGCTGACTTACAAACCATAAGAATGGAATGCTAAGATGTTACACACCAAGCAAAACTGAGATATCTTGGAACTCTGGGAATAGCAACCAAGTACAGAGTACTTTTTAGAAGAACAACCCCAAAACCACGATCCTAAAAGTTTTGAGATATAAGGTATGGAATGGAAACCTTTTCAAACCAAATAAGGTAAGAGAAACTCCAGCAACAGAAACACACCAGAGAAGGAATAAAAAGAATCCTAGTCAGAGTTTCTGTAAATAGTTTTTAGTTTTCAAATAGTTTTGTCAACTTCTAGACTCAACATTGACCAATAAAAGGGTTTCCTACAGGCAGTCCGGCTCTGATACCAAAACCTGTGGCACCCCCCGGGGTTAGGGTTAAACTAACCTCAGATCACTATCTAAGATAAGTTCAACTCCCAAACACGGAAGATCACAGTATGATTCGGTAACATTACAGAACACAGGGATTCAACAACATAAGTTTAAACTCTTAACAGAGTAAGATATTAGAGTTATTAGAAACTAGAGGTCATAGACCCAAAATTACATCACACAGCGAAAGCAAATTATGTTTTTCTACACAACAACTTAGCAAAAGGCCTAAGAGGCCATAAACAAAAACGACGTCCATCCCATAGTCCACAGGCTGCTACCTGGGACCCCCAACTACTCGTCGATGTCAACGTAGAAGCCACCTTCAGTTGCAACCAGATCCTCTATAGAAAAACAACAATGGCGCAAGGCTAAGTACGAGAATGTACACCGCAAGACTTAGATAACCTAGTATCTATATGCTCTGGCTAGAAAGGCTTTCTCTGGATTTACTTTTGCGAAAAGAAATCTTTATTTGTAAACAAGAGAGAGAAGAGGCTCGTCTACTCAGAATCTTTTAAAAAGGGATAAGATAGCAACTTCTCCATCTTGTTCATCATATCTCGGTAACCACCAACTTCATCAGAACCTCCTATCTAGGATCACCCCCTCGACCCGGAGGAAGCATCCTTAACACACGTGGATCAACAAGTTTTATAATGGTTAAAGTTATCTATGATCTTAGAATCTGGTAACCAAGCGTTCATAACCGTGAACACGGCTTTTCGAAAAGATTAATACCCTGTAGGGGTGTACAACTTTACCCACACGTATCAACCAACTCTTAATGCCAAATATTATTAGCCCTCTTCCTTGGAAGGCCGGCAGAGGGTGGTTGACCACAACCTTTACCTTGCTTTCGCCGAGACCATGAGTCACGAAATAAGTATGCTTCCGCCGTAACGGGTCAAATCCCGAAGACGGTACTTAAAGATGTGAGGCGAGGTTGGTTTACCAGGGGCGCTATCTACCCCAATCAACCTCGGCCACGCTTACCTACCTGTTATGAATGCACCAACTTCACCCGGCAAATCTTTCAAAAGATTTTCTATGCATATGTCGAATGGAACGCCCGAACTATGTGACTCATGGAATCTACTAGGCAAGTTAGTTGCTCATGAGGTTTTCTAGGCCCCGTGTGGTTGCACGCTCGTCTCGGTTCCAAAGGCAAGAACTCAGTTCCTAGTGGTGGCGAGCATGGGACTACAAAAACCACACCCAACGTGGCCTCCCATACAAGCCTTAACATGATTTGTTAACTCATTTGATGATGTCACCATCTCCTACCTCACTACCTTCCTTGGCACCTCTGATTCATCATTGAATAGATCAGACATTGTTTCTATGTTTGGCTAAGCTGTCGATAGAAGAAGCTCTACAATGCTCACATGCCAAACCTAGTTATGCTAGGAGCAGTGGATCAGGACTATAAGGCTACAAAAGGGGAACAATGCAGTAGATAGGTAACACTAGCTACTGACAAAGGACCACATTGGAATCATGTGCATCATAGCGAGAAAGTAATATACTTTATAAAACATAGGTTCAGAATGAGAGGCTACGGTTGCCTTGTCCGTCAGAAGACAGGTACGGATCTTCGGTATTATTGACTTCAACTTCGGGTTCGGATCCTATCACGAAGAACCAAATACCGGATAGGGGATAAGCAACATTCAATACATGGCATGTGCAATGCTCAATCAATATGTATTATATGACAAGTTAACTTGCGTTGAAATGAAACCATAAGGCATGCTTGACAAATTAAACGGGGCTCCGAGGGGTGAAAACCCAAGTTCGGGAAACTCTGGAAACACATGAGAGGGGTTGATTTAGTTCTCTAATTAAACTTGTCATTAAAGTTGATTAGAAATGCATGATCATAGCTTAAATAGGTATAACTCATTTTTCTGAACATTTTGATATATTATTTGTATTTTTCTGAATTACAGATTAAAAGTTATTGAACTTACAATATTCAAAACAATTTCTAAAATTATCAAACCTTTTATTAATTTAAACAAAATTGGAAATACTTTTTACACAGGGGGCTAGGCTAGCCACAGACACCGACAGGTGGGCCCGTGGCCACCTCAGCAGCCACACACGTGGAAAGGCTCAGGGGCGAATCTCACCGGGGCAGGGGCTACCCACAACGACTGATGGGTGGGGCCAAGGCCACGCAGGCAAGCCACGCATGAGCCACATCGGACACCACGGCGGAAACGTCAGGCGGTGGTCGCCGGCGATGATCTGATCCACCCTAGCACGCGTGGGAGGGCGCGTTCAAAAGAGCTCAACAAGGCGAACCTAACTATCCTAGCGTCGCTAGTTATTGGTCGCCGGAGGGGCAGCTACGGAGAACGGCGGTGGCGGTGCTCGCAGGCGAACAACACGTGACGGCTACGGGAGGCTAGCAGACAAACGGAGGGCGTCTTGAGCACCAGGGGCTTACCACGGTGCTCGTAGAAGGGTCGGGGAGGGCAAGCAAGGCCGGAATCGATGGCGAGGACCTCGTCGGTGTTGAAGAAGAAGGGGTCGATGGGGCCGATTGGGGGCGTCCCAGCCCGATTCCTTCCGGGAGGAGGAAGCTTGCGTCCAGGCGAAGCTAGTGGCGGTGTCGGATGGGCGAGGGGAGGCCGGAGACGGCGGCTAGCCGGCGGCCATGGTGGCTAGGTTTCGATGGGGAGGAGCTCTGCCGAGAGAGAGCGAGAGGGAAAGGGATAAGGGGACGAGGAGAGAGAGCCGAGCAGCGGCGTTCTTATCCTAGGCTCCGGGGCAGCGACACGGTGGCGAGCATCGCAGGGTGCTGCTGGAATCGACGACGGCGGCGCTGCCACCCAGCTGCTTAGCGTCATCGTCGAACACGACGAGAAACAAAGAGTGAAGAGGTATGGGCCTGCTCCTGGGCCCCGGGTGGGCTGACCTGGGCCACCGCTGGGCTGCAGGAAAGGTTGAAGGGGGGAAGAAAGAGAAGCTGGGTCGGCCTGGGAGTGCTCTGGCTCATTTTTTCTATCAAAAACAATTTTCCTTTTTCTGTTTTTGATTTCTATTTTTAAGTTTTCATTTCAAATCTGTTTTGAATGATTTGAAAAATACCAGAGGGGTTTTGGCAAACATTCAAAATACTGTGAGGTCCCTTTAGTCCAATTGGGCTCCAAAAGTTTTGTCATTTTCAAAATGCAAACTATTTGAATGGATTCCAAAAAGAGGGGGAAAACTAGGGTTTAGGGTTTTGCAATTGTTCTTTGGTTCACACACTTAAACACATGCAATACTTATTTGAGTTTAACACATGCATGCAATGCTTAGGTACTGTTTACATATATTACAAGCTTGGCTGTTAAACATCCTAGGTTGCGTTGTACACTAGGATCGTTGATGACGTGAGCCGGATCTTTCTTAGCCTTTTGCTGCTGTAGTAAAGTCTTGTACTCAGCCTCCATTGCTCTAGCTTTCTCTATGGACTTCTGCGTGTTGACCAGATCTCGATCTAGCTTGGCACCTTGCTCCCCGATGGCCTGCGCTTCCTCCAGCAGCTGCTGGCGCTTCTCATCAAGCTGGGTCACGTTCTGGATATGAGCAACGGTGAGTGGCTCGACGAGGAGATTGCCGCACATCACTCTATCAGCTGGAGTAACTTGCGCTGCTGCAGACGTAGATGCTGGAGGCGGCAAGTTTGCGGTGTTGTTGTTGCTCGGGACGGTGCCGAGTTCCTGCAGCTGCTGCACTGGGTGAGGCAGAGGAGGCATGACCTTTGCGCGATCATCATCAGTGGCAATAAGTGGCCCCTTCCCCTTTTCCAGCGTTGTAGGCGGAGCTCGTCCGGGTTGATCTTCATCCATCGCCGTCCCAATGGTGACGAACACCCCTCGAGATGTGACAGCGTTGTTGGCTTGCTCGTCGCGCGAGTACTCCTCCTCCATCTCCTGCATAGCGGAGTCTAGTTCTTTTGGACTGAAATCTATCTCCTCTGAATCTGCACTGAAATCAGCATAAAGCGCGTCAATGACAGAGTCGGAGGGTGCCAGGAATTCCTCGATGACGGGCGGTGGAGGTGCAACGACAGCGACGATGACTGGAGGTGGTGGTGCAGCTGCGACGATGACGGCCGGAGGCGGTGGTGGCGGTGGCTGAATCGGAGGTTCTCCGTCGACGAGTGCAAGTTCTTTCTGGGCTTCTTTGTCAGCCTCCGCGTAGTTGTTGACAGTGCTCACCATCTGTTCAAGGGTAAGGCATCCTGTTGCCTACTGCCGTCTTAGAGAATGTCGGAGAAGCGTGCCATGGTCCAGTCCTTCCACGAAGTGATACAAAGCATTATCATCGGGGTAGTGGGCCATAGCGGCTCGTATACGGAGCCACCTGGCCAGGTAATCGCAGGGGTTTCGCCTTCTCTCTGAACGCAGTGCGCCAGATCGAAGATGGTAACCACTCCGACGAACTTGGATCTCTGTTGTCCAGACGCACGGGCAAAGCCGACGGATTTGCAGTGATCTTCCACCTTTATATCCTGCACAGGGGCGGTTTGGGTGGGCCTTGAATTTTTCCAATCTTTGCCGGCAAACTCCAAAGAGAGATCCGACATCCATCCTTCTGCGAACGTATCCTGCCCGTAGGCGGTCCGTGCGGGCCTTGATGCTCCTCCGACTCCCAGGTAACTAGTGCCTGACTCGGTTTCACCGATGAAGATGTGGATGTCTCCGATAGGAACGATCGAACACCACGTAGGGTTTGTCTTCGCCGGGATCCAGAACTCATCAGGAGGGACGATCGGAACGTTGCCGGAGAAGAGAACACGACCGATGGCTACGGTTTCGCTGATTCCCGCGAAGATCTTGGTCCTCGTCCGCTAAAGATCCTGAAGCGCCTCTTGCCCATGGTGGGCGCCAACTGTCGTGGTATTGCCGACGAGTACCCCATGGAGGGGTCCTCATATGCGTGTTTAGAGACGTGGGGGAAGGCGGACGGTTGACAGGTACGAGGTAACACAACTTACCTAGGTTCATATCCCACGACGGTGGCGGAATCCTACTCCTGCTATAAATCACTATAAGGGCAATATGCCGAGTTATAGGGATTGGTTCGTTGTGCGAGGTTGTATGAAGTTTTAAGTTATCGTGCCCTAAAGGCTCCCATAGGCCCGACTTATATAGTCGCCAGGTCCTAGGGTTATAGGGAAAAGTCCTAGCCAGACAGGTCACAGAGTCCTACACCGTCTATTACTAGTCTTGTGTATCTTGCACTCCAAGGCTCCCGGTACGTCGGTGACTCCAACCGTAGCCTTCCTTTATCCGGCATGGGCCTCCCTTCTGGATCCATCTAACTGGGCCGCCCAGCAGGCCATAGGCCATGCTACCAACTGTGGGCCACCCGGGTTATCCGGATAGTTGACATGCTATGAGGATCCCCATATAGCATATCCCCAACATGCGGTGAGGCGTAGCCCCCGAGCGTGTTATAGCGAAAAGTAAGGAAAATACTTTTCGGCCGAGGAACTTAGCTTTTATTCATATCGTAACGAGGAGGTACATTCTTCGGCTGAGTAGCCTTATTGAAAGTAAAGGGATAACTAGGGGTAGAAGCGTTGCAGACGTGCGACATTCCAGGGGTTGGAGTATTCGACTCCTGACGCGATGTCCATGAGGCAGTAAGCGCCGCCTGGGATGACTTTTGTGACGATGTAGGGTCCTTCCCAGGGTGACTCAAGCTTTTTTGGCCACTCTTGCTTGAGTCGTAGGACGAGGTATCCTTCGACGAAAGACCTTGGGCGCAGCCGACGGCCGTGGTAGTTGCGGAGGCTCTGTTGGTAGACCGTTGAGCGAGCCGCGGCAATGTCGCGTGCCTCGTCAAGTGTGTCGACGATGTCTTCGAGTGCGGCCATTGATTTGGCTTCGCTGTAGGCGTCGATCCATGGGGCCTTGCGTACCTCGGCAAGTAGTACGGCTTCGGGTCCGTGCACCATGAAGAAACTTGTGAAGCCAGTTGTGCTGTTCGGCGTTGTGCGTAGGCTCCAGAGGACGGAGGGTAGCTCCTCTGCCCAGGATCCCGCAAGCCGTTCGAGTGGGCTGAGCAGGCGTTTCTTGATGCCACCGCCTATGAGGCTGTTGGCCTTTTCGACCTACCCATTGGTCCGCGGGTGTGCCACGGAGGCTTATGATATGTTAATGCCATGGCCCTCGCAGAAGTCTTGGAATTCCTTCGAGATGAAGTTCGAGCCGTTGTCCATGATGATGTTGTGCGGCACGCCGAACCTGTAGACTATGGACACGAAGAACTTGACGACCGTTTTGCTGCTTTGGTTGGTGACGGGCATGGCCTCGATCCACTTGGTGAACTTTTCGACTATGACCAGGAGGTAGACGTGGCCTCCTTTCAAAGATTTGGGCAGTTTGCCAATCATATCGAGGCCCCATTGGGCGAAGGGCCAGGCCATTGGTATGGGCCTGAGCTCCGATCCTGGTGCGTGTGGCTTGTCCACGAACCTTTGGCAGCCGTTGCACCTTCGGACGATGTCCTTAGCATCGTTCATGGCCGTTGGCCAGTAGAATCCAGCTCGTAAAGCTTTGGCGACGAGGGAGCGACTTTCTGCATGGTGACCGCAGATGCCTTCGTGGATGTCTTGGAGGATGGTTTTTCCATCACTAATGGTGACGCACCTTTGGAGTACACCCGAAATACTGCGCTTGTACAACTCGCCATTGTAGAGGGTGAACGCTTTGGACCGGCGAGATATGTGTCGGGCATCTATCAGGTCGTCGAGCAGTTCTTTGTTTAGCAGGTACCGAAGGTATGGCTGCGTCCATGTCTCGTTGATTGCCATGACCTGCATCAGGCTGACGAGCTCGGCTTCGGTGTCGAGCTTTTTGGGTCCTTCCTGTCCTTCGGGTAGCGCAGCCCCCGAGTGTTCTGCTTCTTCGGGTGATCCCTTGGGGAATTTCCTTTTGATAGAGGGTATGCACATTTGTTCGAGGAACACACCTGGTGGCACTCGTGCACATGTGGAGCCGATGTTGGCCAGTCTATCAGCTTCCTCGTTGCTTTCTTGTCCAACATGCCGAAGCTCACAACCGTCAAAGTTGCCTTCGAGTGAATTGTAGAGCACGTGGTACGCGATCATGTTGGCGTTGTGCGCATCACACTCGTTCATCGTCCGCTGGATGAGAAGATTCGAGTCATCATAGATGATTAGGTGCATTGTGCCGCAGATCTTGGCCATCCTCATTCATGGATGAGGGCCTCATATTCTGCCTCGTTGTTGGAGGCGTGGAATTTCATCCAAAGGACGTATTTCATCTTGTCGCCCTGAGGGGATATCAGTATGGCACCAGCTCCTACTTCGACCTCACGTTTGGATCCGTCGAAGTGCATCGTCCATGATTGCGCATGTCCGGAGTGTCCGGCAGCTAGAGTTCCATCCAGTGGACTAGGAAGTCAGGGAGGACCTGAGATTTGATGGCCTTGCACTGCTCATAGACTATGTCTAGAGGGGATAGCTCGATGCCCCACAGGGCTACGCGTCTCGTGGCTTCGGGGTTGTTCAGGATGTTGGACAGTGGCGCCTTGTTGACGACCATTATCTGATGCTCCTGGAAGTAGTGGCTCAGCCGACGAGCCGTCATGAATACGCCGTAGGCGAGCTTATGGTAGTGAGGGCACCTCTGCTTTGTTGGTGTCAGTACCTCGCTAAGGTAGTATATTGGGTGTTGGACCCCATGGGTCTTGCCATCTTCGGGTCGTTCGACCATGAGTACGGTGCTTACCACCTGGTGCGTGGCTGCGATGTATAGCAGCAGAGGCTCTCGCTCCTTTGGCGTGACCAGGACATGCGAGGTGGAGAGCATCCGCTTGAGTGCTTCAAATGCGTCATCTGCTTTGGGTGTCCACTCGAATTTGTCCGTCTTGCACAGCAGCTGGTAAAAGGGCAGGGCCTTCTCACCCATGTGGCTAATGAATCTGCTCTGCGCCGCGATGCGCCTAGCTAGCTGTTGGATACCTTTGAGGTTCTTCGGCTTCTCCATGGTCAGTATGGCCCAGATTTTCTTCGGATTCGCCTAGATCCCTCATTGGGAGATGAAGTAGCCGAGCAGTTGGCCAGATGGGACGCCGAAGGCGCACTTTTCTAGATTCAACTTAATCTTGTAGTGATCAAGGTTATCGAACGTCTCGTAGAGATTGTTGATCAGTGTCTTGGCTTCCCTGGTCTTGATGACTATGTCGTTGACATAGACTTGAATGTTGCGATCGATCTGGTTTTTCAGACACGCCTGCATGCACCTCTGGTACGTGGCACCTGCATTCTTCAGTCCGAAAGGCATGGTGTTGTAGCAGAACACTCCGAACGACATGATGAACGTCGTTTTCTCCTGATCTTTGACCTTCAGTCGAATCTGATTATAGCCTAAATAGGCGTCAAGGAAGGAGAGTTTCTCGCATCCTATAGTCGAATCGATGATCTGATCGATCCGAGGAAGAGGGAAGTGGTCCTTGGGGCAGTGCTAGTTGAGTGATGTGAAGTCCACGCACATCCGCAGGATGTCCATGTCCTTTTTGGGGACCAGCACAGTATTGGCCAGCCACTCGCTCTCCTTGATTTCTCGGATGAAGTTGGCATCAAGCAGTCTATTGACTTCAATTCCAACGGCTTTGGCTCTTGGTTCGGACAGTTGTCGAATCGACTGCTTGACTGGCCTTGCATCGGGGAACACATTGAGTGCGTGCTCAGCGAATTCCCTGGGAACTCCTGGCATGTCTGCAGGACACCAGGCAAAGATTTCCCAGCGCTCACGGAGGAATTTGATGAGCACGCTTTCCTGTGCGGGGTTGTGGTCGTTGGCGATCAACACCGTCTTGGAGGCATCCATTGGGTGGACCTGCACCTTTTTTGTGTTGACCTTAGAGTCGAACGACATATCAGGTGCGTTTTTCCTGGCGACTGGGGGTGCCCCATTGTCTGTCACCTCGCGGAGCCTCGTGAGATCCTCTTGCATGCCGAACGACTAAGAGATTCTGTTGAAATCTCTATCGCAGTGGTCCGATCGAGTGAAGCTTCCTTGGACTATGATGACGCCCCTGGGCCCTGGCATCTTGAGCAGCAGTACGCAGCGTATCGCCTTGCCAGAATCTTCTGCATAACGCATGTCGAGGATGGCGTGGTACTGTGATGGCCAGTTCACCACTTCAAACTCCAGCCGCTCGCATCAAAAGTTTTTGGGCTTGCCAAAGATGACGTCGAGCCATATCTTTCCCAGGGGATAAATGCCCTTCCCTAGGACTATGTCGTGGAACGGCGTGTCGGATTGTTCCAGGGTGCACAGTGGGATCCGCATCGCTGCGAGTGTGCTGGCAAACATCAGGTTGATGCCGCTGCCGCCGTCCATAAAGACGCGACTCATCTCGAATCGTCCGATTTGCGCCTCGAGCACCAGGGCAGCATGACCTGAGAGAGAGATCTGGCAAGGGTGATCCGAGCGATCAAATGTGATGTAGGACTCCGAACCACTGAGGTACTCAGGGATAGCAGGTGGAGCGGTCACGGCCAGGATTACCTGTCGGGTGATCTTCTTTTGCACCCTGTTGGTAGGGTGTCCCTTCTGGATCATCAGGGCCCCTTCGGCGGTGGGTATCCTCCTGTACCATTGTTTGGTGTAGGTGCGATTTCTGGATTCAACGGTCCCACGGGTGGTGGTGGAGGAGCTCCGTGGGCGATGTCACCTGGTGCAGGTGCACCCAGGGTTCACGATCTGGCGTCGCATTTGGGTGAGACCCTCGATGAGTTTCTAGAACTCGCGGTAGTCCTTGAGCATGTGGCTGGCTTTCTTTTTGCCATCCTGCTTGTCGATGTAGAAGTGGATGGTGCAGGGATCAGACAACTTGTCGTATGCCGAGGGTTCGTCGTCACGGCTGCGATGCTGCCATGTTTGTGTAGGGCGCCCTCCATCGCGGGAGTTGCCTCCGCGGTATCCACTGCTGCGGTTGCCGTCGTTGTGTCGATCGGCGTAGCCAGCCGCAACCATGTCGACTCCGTCGCGGTCATCGTAGACTCGCGATCTTAGCTTGTTACGGCAATCGCGCCTGCGGTCGTAGTCGTCCTCGTCATCCGAATGCATTCGATGGAGGGAATCTTTGCCATCTGCCCACCTGTTGACGATGTCCATGAGGTGGTCGAGCGTCTTGGGCTTGACGCGCCCAAGTTCTTCCTTGAAGTCCGGGCGCTCGACACCATCCTTGAAGGCATCGATCGTCCTTTCCTCAGAGATGTGCATAGCGGAGTTCTTGATATGGGACCAGCGTAAGATGTACGAGCTAATGGATTCGCCCGTACGTTGAGTGCAGGCCCGTAGTTCTTCGATCGACGTTGGTCTCTTGCTGGTGCCCTTGAAGTTGCGGATGAAGTTGTACGCTAGCTCCTCCCAGCTTTGGATGGAGCCTGAGGACAGGCTGCTGAGCCAGATCCGGGTTGCGCCTTTGTTGCAAAGCATTAAGGCATTGCGGTATGTTCTCATCGTCATGCAGCTTGACGGACAAGAGGTGATCGCTGAGCTAGGCCTTCGGGTCCTGTGTGCCGTCGAACTTCGGAGTGTCCAAAGGAAGCTTGAAATTTTTCGGCATTCGTGTGCGCCGAACAGATCTGCTAAAGCATCAAGCTCCGCACGGCTCTCCGTCGTCATCCTCGTCGGATTCGGTTGAGCACGCGTGTTTGGCGCGAGCCTTGTCGACCTTGCGCTGGGCGAGGTCGTTTCGAGCGCCGTAGTCGCTGCTGCGACGCCTTGGGCTTTTGCGACATCAAGGTAGATCATGCTCATCCTCGTCGGATGAGGGTGTGGGGCTGCGGTTGAATCTGACTGCAGCCTTTTTTTCGGCTCCGCGGGAGCTTCATCGTGGAGCGTAGCTCCGACGAGTCTGAGTCCGGCTAGCGCGAACTTGTGCATGGCACTCTTAGGATCCCCCACCGTGTGCATGGGACGCGAGATATGTTGTAGCTGCCATGATTGCAGCCTGCGGCGTCTTTGGCACGACGTTGTCGTTGACGTCCATGGTCATGAAGGACGTGTTGAGGGTCCTTGTGATGTCACGGCGTGCGGCAGGATCCATGTGCTCTGTGTGGGAGCGATGCTTGTTGGCGTTGTTGCGATGCGAGCTGGAGCCACCAGCGGCGGAGAGCGCAGCTCGCCGCGCGCTAGACTCCGAAGCTGCCTGCTTGTGTTTGTCGAGTTCCTCCTGCAGTTTTACCTACCGGTTATGCTCACCGATGAGGAGGAGGTGGTATGCCATCAGCAGATCCCGTGAAGCATTCACATGTAGGATCTTGTTGCCCACCACGACTTTGCGTGTCTAGCGCCATCCGTCCTCATTGAGGTTGATCCTATGATAGGCGTCAGCATCGCCTCCGTTGGGCTGGAGGGGAGGGTTTCCTCCATTCCCTCCGTTCCTAGCCTACGAGTTAGGCGGTGGATTGGGTGGTGGGTTGGGCGCGGTCGAACCTGGTGGCAGTTCTGATTCTCCCTAGATAACCATGGCGCATTGGTAGCGCCCGCGGATTGGGTTGCTGCTGCCGCAGCTTTCGGATCCTGAACCATAGGTTCCTTCGTATGATGGAGGGCCGCACAGATCTAAGTTGCAGTTGTTGCTATCATAGGACTCATCTGTTAGCGTCGACGTGCGTAGCATGACGATGGGTGGGACCCACGAAGCGGGCCTGATGGATGGCGGTGGCACCCGCACTGGGAGGTGGAGGGTGCCGGTCTGTCCCACCTGGAAGCAGAAGCTCCTACACAGAATCTCGAGCCCGTCGCCTACGGGCTCGAAATCCCTTATGGTGGTTGGCGAGTGGGCGGTGAAGTCGAAGGTGCCGAAGAGGAGATGGCTCTCCGTCGCTAATGATTTGTAGATCGCTCCGGATGGGACCATCACGATCGCACAATCAGCGCCCCCGGTTCCCACAGACGGCGCCAATTGACGAGGTTTCGACTCATCAATGCCCATTGTTATAGACTTGGGTTTTGGAGAAGATGGGGATGCTGGAGATCATGGAACGGTTAGCAAACAAGCAACACGGGGACACAAAGTTTACCCAGGTTCAGGCCCCCGGAGGGAAAACCCTACTCCTGCTTGTCTGCTCTTGATTACGGCGGAACCAAAGGTTACAGTGGTGTCAACACCCGGATTTTTAATCCCAGATGCCTGTTATGCCATACATCGTAATCCTAGGATTACCATTTTTGCGAGACATAACATATTGGATATCACAGTACATCATCCATTACAAACCATACATAAGGTCTTACAACAAACAAAGGATCTCATGATCCAGTCTTAATACAATCATAGCAGCGGAATAATGTAATAATAACGGTAGCATGGGCGAAGCTCCATCTTCATGGTCACGGGCAATGCTGACGATGGGAGATGATCCTAGTTGTCGTAACCTTCCTGCGATCCATCCTCCTGATATTCCTCTTCATAGTCTGGCCACGGGAATAGCTAGGGACAAAGCCATGAGTACTCTTTAAGTACTCGCAAACTGATACTAATAAGTGAAGTGGTTTTGATTAGGAATACTAAGCTCTAGGTTGTTTTGCAAAAAGCCAGATTTATCTTTAACTGAGTTCAGAAGCAAAGAAAGTTAGTTGAAAGTCTTATAACACCTAAGTGGGAACTTGAGTTTTCATACCACAACCTTGTTGTGGTCAAGTCAAAGTCATGATTCATTTCACAAGTCATTTTGAAAACATCAGACGACGGCACAATATGTCCACTCCAACTGTCCATAACCGCGGACATGGCTATTCAAATAGTTTGACACTCTGTAGAGGTGGTACACTTTCACCACAATATTCGATGCATCCATCATGAACAATCCTGAATTCACCATACTCAGTATGCGTATAATCAATCCTAACCTTTCAATTACACACCCTAGTATAGGCACCTCTCCTGTGAGTCTGGCCTCCCAACCATGACCAACTGTCATCTTGGGAACTGCATAGGTGGACAATCTTCACAACGTAGCCTCATCTCAAACCTTGGCCGCAAGGGAACCCATACTAAGGTATATAAACTTCAAGTCAAGCCCTACCCAAATTTCGGGTATTGTGGTTCTATGGTAAAATTGGAATGGTATCGCATCCAGACAACCATCAGTTTTATAAAGGGCTAAGGCTCGTGCCTCAACATTTTCATCATCAAAATCATCTGGTGTTCAAGAACACATGTCGAAACATTTCATTAGAATGACTCATCATTCTAACGTTTTCACAATCATTTTCACCAAGTAATCCCATCTGAAGTGATCAAGTTTTATGCTTAGCACTAGCATATACAAGTGGGGTATAAACACTAATGAGGGTTGGTAAACAAGTGTGGATGATCTATGTTCAATCTCATGCCTCGGGATGACATCAATATTATCTAACTTAGGCTAAAGTTTATGCTCTTTATGCTACCTTTAAATATCTTTCTAAAATATACAAGTCACTAAGTAAACTCACATAGAAAGCTTTGATAAATAAATAAAATAACTAAGCTTGCAATATAAAACTAGGATTGGGTATCAAGTGGTGTAAGCTTGCAAGTAGAACTTGCATGGTTTAGCTTAGCTTTCTAAGTTAACTTTTATAGTAAGGCTTGCTAGGATAGCTTGCTAAGATATTAGTATAAGCTTGCCTTGTGCGGAGCAGTGGTTGAAGTTCTCCTCAGCTTCTTCCTCGTAATATTCTCCTTCCTCCTCGTATCCTTGTTTGGTACTAGCGTCTATAAATAAATATGAGGTACAAAATCACCAAACAATTCTTAACTATTCTATTTATCACACAAAGGTTCACACTAGATTATCTAGCATCATCACCGTTATCATACAGATTAAGGCACTTGTCTTATTTATTTTATTTTAGAAGTAATTTCTACTCATTGAAAAAGTACTTAAGATGTAATATTCTCCAACTAAAATATGGGATCATGTTGACACATGTCCTCACCACATATTTCAGTACTTGGGAATGTGATTTAAAGTGGTGTCACAATTTAATAAGGTTTAGCCTTTTTATTTTAATTAAATAAAGTGACTAGAAATGCCTATGGGGCATTCTTTTATTGATTGAACATTATTTCTGCAAGTAAACCTAGATATTTTTATATATTCAGAAAGGTCTTGTCAACTGTGATTTTTGAGAGTTGGAATCAACTCAAAAGCTTATGTGGTTGAATTTTGAAAAATGTTTGAATGTAGAAAATCTTCTACCTTGTTATTTTTACTATAGGTGATCTACAAATCTAAATGATTTGGATCCAACGGGCTTGGATTAATAATTTCAATACCTTTCTAGCAAAATTAGTTTCAAGCCATTTGGTTCAGTGAATCTCTCTAGATTGATTTTTCAATCAACAGGCAGTACTAGGTTTTGAACTAAATTGGAAAATCTAAATTCAAACTAACTGGGTTGCGCGGGAGTGTAACTGGGCCGGCCCACGACGTACAGCGCGCATGCGGGTGGGTTTAAGTGGTTGTCCCCACCAGTCAGCGAGACAGGGGGTGCGAAGAGGTACAGGGCAATCTAGACCACACGATCAACATCTAATTGAATGGATGTGGCTTGTCATCTCCGCCAGGCAACGTCGGCGAGACTAAACCCTAGCGCGGACAGTGGGGGTCATGTGAGGATCACTGGGCCTCAGGCGAGGGTCGGCAATGGGGGAGAATGACAAAGTCGATGACGGCGAACCTCCAGGTACCGGTGGCTTTTCCTGGGGCGGCTCCAATCGCTGGCTCCTCTTCTCCTCCTCCGCGGCAGACTCCGGCAAAATTCTAGCGATCTGCCGCTCGCCTTGCTCCAGGGATGAGGTGGGGTGGTTCTAAGAGAGAGGGGAGTGTGTTGGTTTGTTGAAATTGAACGGGGGTGGCCTCTATTTATAGTGCCAATGGGGGACCGAAGGGCACGAGTGGAGCTCGTCGTGATCGTCGTCACAGTGGGCTAATGGCATGGGCGATGGTAGGGGACGGTGCTCTGCCTCCTGGCGAAGCTCAACGGCATGGTTGCAAGGCGTGGGGCGGTGCAATGCAGTCGGAACGTTGCGACGCTCTAGATGGGTCCGACGGGAAAATTAATGGCGCACGGGCTCTCCTGGTCGTGCGGTGACAAACGGGCATGTCCTAGCGGTTCCTGGGGCGATGGTGATCACGCACGCAAGCGGCGAGTGCGGCATGCGGTCTGTGATCGCGTGTCGAGTGCGGCACTCTAGCACGCTATCGGCATGCTTGTAGAGAGGTTGGGAACGCTCGGGCTAAGTGTTTCAGGGGCTGACAGCGCTTTGGCATTGGACAGGGGGTGGCGGTGGACGGTGGTCAGTGTCCCACACAAGGTTGGCGAGGCTAGAGCTGCTCCTAGCTTGCTGTCGACAATGGGGTGGCAAGTTGAGGCTTGGCATGCTCACCATTGATGGCAATGGCAAGCTCACAGTGAGCTAAAGCTTGTTAACTGAGCTAGATGATCTACTAAGAGTATGTTGTGAGCTAGAGAGGGAACAAGGTTGGCACAAACACTGCTCACTATAGTGTTTTGTGTTTTGTTTGATTTGTGTTTGCAAGGTGTTTGATGAAATGGCCGAAAGAGATTTGAATTTGAATTTTTGAATGAAAATTGGTGGGTGTACTAGTCACACACTATGTAGTCTCTAGTTAGTTGGAAAGCTCAAGGTGCACTGGTTTGGTTGGTTTTTGAGAATTGGTGATCTTCACATATGATAAATATTCAATTTTGATTTGTCATTTGAATCAAGTTGCCAAATGTTTCTATGAGTTTGAAAGGTGGGCTTGGGTTCACTTTTACTAGGTCTAGCAAGGGGTGAAAATAAATGGAATTTTTTCTGTTTGAAATCTTGGACTAGAAACACTCAAAGTGGTCTAGTGAGCAAGATTGGCAAAAATGAACATTTGCTTATTTTGTTTGTTTTTGAAATTCTCTTAATTTATTTCTGCTTGGATTTGATTTAGATGATGTTGTTTTCATCTTTAAACCCTTCCTTTCTAATCACAACAATCACACAAGTCCATTCATGCATTCATACAATCATCACATACACACATGCATTCATAATGATTTTAATTAACAAAAGTTTTTGTTAACCTTAATTTTGGGTGATTGGAATTGATAATCCTTGATCAATATTTTTGGGATGTTACAAACCTTCTCTCCTTAAAAAAATCTCGTCCCGATATTTGAGAAAGAAGAAAAAGAAAAATAGGATTTAAAGAGATCGGGAAACTCCGTCTTGATGTAATCTTCTCGCTCCCAGGTAGCTTCTTCTTCGGTGTGGTTACTCCACTGAATCTTGAGAAACTTGATGATTCGGGTCCTGGTGGTCCTGAAAGCTTCCTCCAAAATACGGATGGGTACTTCAGGATACGTCAGGTCATTGTTGATCTCTATGGTTTGGTGATCAATGTTCTTGAAAACTTCAGTATTCTCTAGGACTTCTAGGCATTTGCGAAGTAACGATATATGGAACACATTATGCACTGCTCACATCTCTTCTGGCAGTTCCAATTGATACGATACTTCTCCTCGATGATTCAGAATCTTGAAAGGCCCAACATATCTGGGGGATAACTTTCCTTTGAGCTAGAAACGTTGCATTCCTTTCAAAGGCGACACTTTGAGATACACAAAATCTCCGATATTGAAAGCGAGGTCTCGACGTCTCTTGTCGGCATTTAGATCCATACTCTAGCACACAGGCTCTCAACATATCTTCGAGTATTGGATTTACTCGCTCTGTTTGTCCATCGGTCTAAGGGTGATAAGTTGTGCTGAAATCCAGTCGGGTTCCTAATCATTCTTGGACTTTCTTCCAAAATCTCGAGGTAAACTGAGTTCCTTGATCCGACATCATGTTCTTGGGGACTCCATGCAAACTGACAATTCTAGAAATGTACAACTCTGCTAGTTTTGAACTCTGGTAGGTGGTCTTGACTGGTAAGAAATGGGCAACTTTGGACAGTCTGTCTACTATGACCCAAATAGAGTCATTTACCCTACTAGATGTAGGCAAACCGGTGATAAAGTCCATTCCAACTGAATCCCATTTCCATTCTAGAATCTGTAATGGTTGCAATAGTCCTACGGGTCTCTGATGTCCCGCCTTGACTCTCTGACAAATGTCACACTTGGCTATGTAGCTTCCGATTTCTCTCTTCATCTTATGCCACCAAAATTGCTCCTTCAAATCTTGATACATCTTCGTTCCTCCGGGGTGGATAGAATAAAGAGTATCATAGGCCTCTTTCAAAATAGCTTGCTTCAACTCTGAATCTGCTTGCACACAGATACGTCATTTGTACCACAAAACTCCTTCATCTTCGGTGAATCCGGGTACTTTTCCTGTACCGATACGACATTTGATTCCGTCGATACTAGAATTTCCTTTTTGCGCCTCCTTGATCTGACTGATCAAAGTGGGTTGAAGTTCTATGATAGCCAAAAATCCTTCACTTTCTAATTCCATTCTGAAATCTTCCTTCTTTTTGTGCAAACTTGGTTGCTCCTTCAGAATTATAGAGTTCAATCGACACGGCAATCTACTAAGGGCATCTGCTACCACATTGGCTTTTCCGGGGTGATAGTGGATGTCTAGATCATAGTCCTTGATTAACTCTATCCATCTTCTCTGCCTCATATTCAGCTCCTTCTGAGTGAAAATATACTTCAGGCTCTTGTGATCCGAATAAATCTCACAACGGTTTCCCATAAGGTAATGCTTCCATGTTTTCAAGGCCTGAACTATGGCTGCTAGTTCAAGGTCATGGGTAGGATAATTCTGCTCATGCTGCTTCAGTTGTTGGGATAGATATGATATTACTTTGCCTTCTTGCATCAACACACATCCGATACCGATCTTGGATGCGTCACAATACACATAAAAAGGCTTCGTGATATCCAGCATGATCAAGATTGGGGCTGAAATCAATCTCTTCTTGAGTTCTTGAAAACTCGCTTCACATTTGTCTGTCCATTCAAACTTCTTATCCTTCTTCAACAATTGGGTCATGGGTCTTGTGATACTAGAGAATCCTTCTACGAACTTGCGGTAATATCCCGCTAATCCGAGAAATGCACGAACTTGGGTTTGAGTGGTTGGGGCTTGCCATTCTTCAACATCCTTTACCTTTGCAGGGTCAACGGCAATTCCTCCGGCTGATACGATATGTCTGAGGAATCCTACTTCCTGTAACCAGAATTCACATTTGTCAAACTTGGCATACAACTGATGCTCCCTAAGGTTTCCAAGGATGGTCCTCAGGTGTAGCTCATGTTCTTCTTCTGATTTGGAATGGATCAGAATGTCATCGATGAAAACAACGACAAACTTATCTAGGAAGTCCATAAAAATCTTATTCATGAGGTTCATGAAATAAGCGGGGCATTGGTTAATCCAAAACACATGACAGTGTACTCATACAATCCATATCTGGTGGTAAAGGCAGTCTTCGGAATATCCTCTGTGTGAATCTTGAGTTGATGATAACCAGTTCTAAGATCAATCTTAGAAAACACTTTGGCACCAGTCAACTGGTCAAACAAGTCTTCTATCTTCGGTAGTGGGTACTTGTTCTTGATGGTGACATCATTCAACTTCTGATAATCCGTACACAAACGATTACCTCCATCTTTCTTATCCATGAACAAGGTAGGTGATCTCCATGGTGACGCACTTGGTTGGATCAATCCTATTTCCAGCATAGCATCCAGTTGCTTCTTTAGCGCCACTAATTTAGATGGGTTCATACTATATGGTCTCTGGGCTATGGGTTCGGTTCTAGGGATTAGTTCAATGATAAACTCGATATCCCGATCTGGGGGCATACCGGGCAAAAATTGATGTCTACGCACTTCTATTCTTGTAGACAGTTGTTGGGCCTCCAAGTGCAGAGGTTTGTAGAACAGCAACAAGTTTCCCTTAAGTGGATCACCCAAGGTTTATCGAACTCAGGGAGGAAGTGGTCAAAGGTATTCCTTCTCAAGCAACCCTGCAATCAAGATACAAGAAGTCTCTTGTGTCCCCAACACACCCAATACACTTGTCAGGTGTATAGGTGCACTAGTTCAGCGAATAGAGAGTGAAATACAAGTGGTAACGGTGCCAGAAAATAGCTTGACGGTGAGGTAAAGACTAAAGCAAGCAAACATGCAACAGATCTAGATGCAAACGGTGTTTCAATATTTAGAAACAAGGCCTAGGGATCATACTTTCACTAGTGAACACTCTCTCGTATAAATATCCTCTCTTCATGATACTACTCTTAACTACTCTCCGGTTGGACACTCTAATCATCGGTAGGGCTATAACAGAACTCCTCAAAGTCTGCCTTCCCCAATCTAGATAACCCCACACTATCACCTTGATCGCTAGATGGTTCCAACAAACACCACAATTTCATAGAGACATCCGACTCCAAATATAACTCATAAGAAATATTCAATCTAGCCAAACTGCCACACACGATATGCACGCTGTCACTTTCACACACGTGGGGAAAAGCATAGATCTATTAAAGCACAAAGAGTATTTATGTAGACTCTAGCCTAAGTGCCACCATGGCATGCACGCTGTCACTTTCACACACATGGGGAGAGCTAGAGATCTATTGAAGCACTTGAGTAGCAAGGTAGATCTAATTGATTACAAAGCTCATGACCACAACAAGATCATGCATAGAGAGAGATGAACACGTAGCTACCGGTAGAGCCCTTAGCCTCGAGGAAGAATTAATCCCTCCTCATCATGGGAATCAGCAACGGTGATGAAGATGGCGATGGAGATGGCTTCGAGGGCACTTCTCTGTCCCGGCAGGGTGCCGGAACAGAGACTTTTTGTCCCCCGGATCTCCCTTTCAGTGGCGGCGGCGCTACGGAGGTTTTTCTGGAAGTATGATGCATGATTTAAGGTTTTATCCCTGAGGGCTTATTATAGGCGAAGGAGGCAAGGTCGGTGGAGGGCCAGGGGCCCACACCCCCTATGGGTGCAGCCAAGGTGGGCCTCGTGCCCACCTAGGGTGTGTCCACCCTAGTGTCCTCTTCCGTCTCGTCTTTGATTTTCTGTATCACTCAGGAAAAAATATGAACTTTAGCTTTTGTCCCGTCCAATTCCGAGAATATTCATTTTTTAGCTTTCTGAAACCAAAAACAGCAGAAAACAGGCAACTGGCACTGTGGCATATTGTCAATAGGTTTGTTCCAGAAAGTGTATAAAAATACCTCAAAGTGTAGACAAAACAAAGCAAAGTAGATACTAAACTAGCATGTAACATCAAAAATTATAGATACGTTTTCAACGTATCAAGCATCCCCAAGCTTAACTCCTGCTCGTCCTCGAGTAGGTAAGTGATAAAAAGAATAATTTTTGAGGTGACATGCACCATCAAAATCAAGATCAAACCATTTGCAAGCATTGAAAGCTGGGATCAAAGAACTCTAAACCTGAGCATGAAAGATGGAGTTCTAACAGTAAGACAAAATAACTATGCATGCAACATGTAAGTCTAAAAACAAAGATCATGAATAACATGCATTGAAAAATGTTTGTTTGTTTCACATACAGAAAACATGGCATAGGCATTCAGCTTGTCCCTCATAGAGTAGCAAATAGATGCATAGGACACCTTCAAAGTTCATAAGAGTCACTGGATACAAGTAGCACAAGAGCAAGTAATATCAATAATATGCATCAATCAATAAGCTTTGGGACACTACACACAGAATGACAACTATGCTCTCTTAATGGTGCCTAAAGGTAGAAGGTGGAGACTCAATATAATGGTGGAATAAAGGCCCTTCATAAAGGGAAGCAGGGATTTCAAGTTTGAAAAAGAGCTTCCAAAAATTATGGTACTTGTTAGCTTTCAGCTCTCATTGCCCCTATCATAAGCATCTTGAAGTGATTAAGGTTAAAGTGAACAAACTATGGAGTATATGCTTGACAAAGTATAAGTTGGCAATCTCAAGTCCCTTGAATACGAGGGCCACACCTCATGCTACTCAACTTCAGTCACCTGTAAGTTCTTGTCATTGTAAGTACATGTGTATCATAGAGAACCGCCAATGGGGTACCCCTTGCACATGGTACATGTGCTATCCCATAACCAAAATGACAAGGCAAGCAGACAATGAGCATCTCAACAATCTTTTTATTTACTATGTGCATAGATTTTTATTGAGGATGCTTCACATAATGCTCATTATGGTGATGCTGCAAGTTTCCACCATGATTAGGAATGGCTGAGGCTAGCGGCCCAGGCGTTTCTCTAACACAAATTACATACTCCGTGGACTTACAAGTTCCCTCTTTATTTCACAGCGGTGACATCCATAGACAAAAGAGCATGATATCAACTGATTACAGAGTGCAAGTGCAATGTTGAAAACGTTCCCCATGACAGCACAATTCTGCTAATTCCAATGTATAAGTGCAAGCATATACAACATAGATGACACAGTGGTTCAAGTTTATTAGGGGCAAAGAATATAAAGTGTGCCATCAAGTTTATGAGAGCTTTAATCACTAAGTTTCACATAACAAAATATCTTTTTAATTGGAAGATAGATGAAAACAAGAATATACTTGGAATGGTGTAACACATCATGAATATGAATTTATAGTGGACACTTTGGAATAACTTGGTTTCTTGGGAGTTGGAAGCATGAGTAGAGCTTACTCATACAAGTGGAGGCTAGCAAAAGACTAGGAGCAACCAACTAAGAGAGCAATAATGGCCATAATCATGCAGAGCAACCAAACATTACTAATCAAAGCATAGAGTGGTACTACAAGTCAAGTAATAAATGATCATAGAGGCTATAGTGACTTGTTCATAGTCATAACATGGTGTGAGCATGTGCCAAGTCAACCCAAACAAAGCATCAAAGGAGAATACCACAATACTATGCTTTTGTATGCTAAAACAACGCATGATTCCTTCAAGGCACATTAAGCAATCCTAATTGTTTGGAACAAGTCATGCTACATCAATAATCACTAAGCACAAGGTCAAAACAAGATCTAGCATGACATGATAAAGTCTAATCCACGGTCAAAACAAGCTCCCTTTTGTACCACTGTAAGCATGAAACTTTCTACTCTTTTCCAACACCAAACAACTTATTTGAAACAACTCACAAAGATAATAATCGATAAAGATCAGTGATTTTGTCTCACAAATCCACAAAGAAGAACTAAAAAGTTCTAAGCTGAGAGCACAAGAAAACTAAGGTTGAATGTGCTAGCAAAAGTGAACACTTACAAAACAATAAGAGTGAAAACTAGAGTGTTCTAGGCAATGGAAACAGAGTGTGTATCTCTCCAAAAGAAGTGTGGTGTGATCAACCAACTTTGTTCAAGCAAACTAAAACTAAAAACAAAAACAAAGACGCTCCAAGAACAACACAATTGTGCATGAAACAATAAAAACGAAGTGTCTAGAAAGACCTGAGATTTTTATTGATGAAGAAGGGGATGCCTTGGGCATCCCCAAGCTTTGACGCTTGTACCTCTTGAATATTTCTTGGGGTGACACTGGGGTGGCATCCCCAAGCTTGAGCTTTTGTCAATTCTTCATCTCATTACATCATTCTTTCTCTACACCAGAAAATTTTCCTTCATACAAAACTTCACACAATCTTCATTAGCAACATTAGTGTATTCAAAAGATAATAGACCCTTGGGTTTAGCTTTGGAACAACAAAATTTTCACTTAAAACACAAGCTACAGTATCAACTCCTTCAAAAAGCTCAATTCCCCAAAAGAGAACTCAAAAAGGAATCAATAAGAAGCAAATGCAAATAATGGCAGAAATCTGTCAAAGCAGACCAGAAGGTAGAAACCGATTTTTTCTGAAAATCTTATGTTGCTCAACTCAAAAAGTGTTGAACTAACGAAAGTTAGCTAACATATTGAGGGATTTATTCGTAAATTTTTAGCTCAATCCGACTTACAGAGACTCCTCACGAATTTTTACGGTGGAGCACAAAAATCTGTTTCGGGATAGCAACTCTCCAAATCTTACTTCCCTCTCATTAGAGGTTATTCTTGCCACAAAAATCAAACAAAAAGGATAATGAGAGGTCATTACTGAAGTAATAACTTCCAAGACTCAAGAAAACTCTGGGGTTATCTCCCAACAAGTACTTTTCTTTAACGCCTTTAAGTTAGGCTTGATAGTTTGAGAAGATGCTCACATAAGAAATATGATTTGAAGTAAAAGAGAGCATCAAGAAGCAAATTCAAAACACATTTAAGTCTAACCCACTTCCTATGCATAGAAATCTTGTAAAGAAACAAGTTATGAAAGCACAAAGCAACAAGCATAGGAAAGCAAAACAAGTGCAACTTCAAGACCTTCAACACAAAGAGGGGAAACTTAATATTTTTGAGATGCATAAAACCATGTTTCCCTCTCTCATAATAACTTTCAGTAGCATCATGAAAAAAATTAACAATATAACTATCACATAAAACATTCTTATCATGATCCACATGCATAAAATAATTATTACTCTCCACATAATCATAGTCATTCTTATTAATCAGAGTGGGAGCAAATTCAACAAAATAGCTATCACTATTATTCTCATCACCATAATCATCAAATATAGGAGGCATATTGTAATCACAATTTAATTTCCTCCTTAATAGTAGGTGGACTGAAAATATCATATTCATCATTGTAATCATCATATATTGGAGGTTTGGTATCATCATAAGCAATAGAATAGCTATCTTCCAAAGCTGGGGAACTAAAAAGATCATTTTCATAAAAACTAGCTTCCCCAAGCTTAGACTTTTCCATAGCATTAGCAATAATGGTGTCCAAAGAATTCATACTAATAACATTGCTATTAGCTTGCAAATAAAGTTCCATAGGTTTTTCAATTTTCTCTTCAAACACTTCATGTCCTAATTCAAGATAAACACTATAAAGCTCTCTAATTTTGTTGTTGTTTTCCATTAAGCCTAACTAGTGAAAACAAGAAACAAAAAGACAAAATTGCAGAATCTAAAGGAAATAACTTCGAGCACTCACACCAGAGGATGTGAGTACCTTTTACCTTACCTCCCCGGCAACGACACCAGAAAAGAGCTCGATGTCTACGCACTTCTATTCTTGTAGACAGTTATTGGGCCTCCAAGTGTAGAGGTTTGTAGAACAGCAGCAAGTTTCCCTTAAGTGGATCACCTAAGGTTTATCGAACACAGGGAGGAAGTGTTCAAAGGTATTCCCTCTCAAGCAACCCTGCAATCAAGATACAAGAAGTCTCTTGTGTCCCCAACACACCCAATACACTTGTCAGGTGTATAGGTGCACTTGTTCAGCGAAGAGATAGTGAAATACAAGTGGTAACGGTTCCAGAAAATAGCTTGACTATGAGGTAAAGACTAAAGCAAGCAAACATGCAACAGATCTAGATGCAAATGGTGTTTCAATGTTTAGAAACAAGGCCTAGGGATCATACTTTCACTAGTGAACACTCTCTCATATAAATATTCTCTCTTCATGATACTACTCTTAACTACTCTCCGGTTGGACACTCTAATCATCGGTAGGGCTATAACAGCACTCCTCAAAATCCGCCTTCTCCAATCTAGATAACCCCACACTGTCACCTTGAGTGCTAGATGGTCCCAACAAACACCACAATTTCATAGAGACATCCAACTCCAAATATAACTCATAAGAAATATTCAATCTAGCCAAAGTGCCACACACGGTATGCACGCTGTCACTTTCACACACGTGGGGAAAATCATAATCTATTAAAGCACAAAGAGCATTTATGTAGACGCTAGCCTAAGTGCCACCATGGCATGCACGCTGTCACTTTCACACACATGGGGAGAGCTAGAGATATATTGAAGCACTTGAGTAGCAAGGTAGATCTACTTGATTACAAAGCTCATGACCACAACAAGATCATGCATAGAGAGAGAGATGAACACATAGCTACCGGTAGAGCCCTTAGCCTCGAGGAAGAACTACTCCCTCCTCATCATGGGAATCAGCAACGGTGATGAAGATGGCGATGGAGATCGATGGAGATGGCTCCAGGGGCACTTCTCTGTCCCGGCAGGGTGCCGGAATAGAGACTTTCTGTCCCCTGAATCTCCCTTTCGGTGGCGGCGGTGCTACGGACGTTTTTCTGGAAGTATGATGGATGATTTAGGGTTTTCTCCCTGGGGGCTTCTTATAGGCGAAGGAGGCAAGGTCGGTGGAGGACCTGGGGGCCCACACACCCTGTGGGTGCGGCCAAGGTGGGCCCCGCGCCCTCCTAGGGTGTGGCCACCCTGGTGTCCTCTTCCGCCTCGTCTTCGATTTTCCGTATCGCTCAGGGAAAAATATAAACTTTGGCTTTTGTCCCGTCCAATTCCGAGAATATTCATTTTTTAGCTTTCTGAAACCAAAAACAGCAGAAAACAGGCAATTGGCACTGTGGCATCTTGTCAATAGGTTAGTTTCAGAAAGTGTATAAAAATACCTCAAAGTGTAGACAAAACAAAGCAAAGTAGATACTAAACAAGCATGGAACATCAAAAATTATAGATACGTTTTCAACGTATCAAACATCTAGAAATACATCGGTGTATTCACAGACTAATCTGACTTGGTCAATGGTTGGTTGGGCTAGACTCTTGTTGCACTTGAATTGACAGAGCAAAGTTTCAGATACATGCTCTACTAATATTCCGGCTGTACTGGTCATGGTTATGGCTTTCTTGGCACATTCGATTAATCCTTTATGTTTCGACATCCAATCCATTCCTAGTACTACTTCCAAACCTTTAGTTCCAAGTACTATTAGATTAGCATAAAAATATATGCCATGGATTCGGATAGGTACGGCCCTGCAAATTTGTCTAGCTTTGGTGGCTAAACAAGGTATTTAAACTATCATAACATGCTTCAGTTTTGTTGGTTGAATCTTACTAGTACATGCAAATTCTTCGGTAACAAACGAGTGCGATGCTCCAGAATCAAACAACACTCTTGCAAGTACTGAGTTAACATAAAACATACCCAGCACGATATCTGGCGCTTCTTGGGCTTCTTCAGCATGCATGAGAAACAGACGGTCGTTGCGGTTGAGCGAGTTTCCTGGGGCAAATCTTCTTCTAGGCTGAACACGACACTGTTGCTGAGCTGGGGCATTTGCATTGGGCGCTGCGGCAATCTTCTTGGGGCACTCGTTGGAATAGTGACCTTTGGTTCTGTAACATCCCAAAAATTATGATTTGAAAAGTTTGCATATCATTCATACTTTCATAGCATTTGGTCATTTCAAACAAGATTCCAAAATAAGAAACCATGTTATGCCAATTATTTTATGCAAGTAAGGCAATGGTTTTATTTTTACTTTCAAAGTATGAGAATACTTTGGTTTGATCAGAAGTGTTTTAAAGTTGAATGCAAAGCTTGCACAAAGATTTTCAAAACAAAATTCAATATAAAACCATTTATTATGCATATTATATATATCAATAAAGGCATAATTTAATTTAATTTTTTTCAAAGTGTCAAAGAGAATTTTACCTATCAGCAAGGTTTTATAATCAATTATATGCAAAGATTTCACTACAAAAATCTGGAATTAATTTGAAATCAAAATCATTTGAATTTGATTTGTTTTGGTTTCCTGAAAATAGAATTAGAAAAATAAAAAGGCCGTCGCCACCTAACTAGCCCAGCCCCAGTTGTGGCCCAGCAAGCCCCGGGTTTTCCCTCCCCCTCTATGTTTCTCACCGCCAACGTGCGCACCCACCCACTGACTGGCGGACCCCACTGCCACGTCGACGTCGTCTTCAATCACGCGCCGCAGGCCCGCTCTCCGTTGCCGTTTCCCCCTTTGAATTCGCGGTTGATTCCGAGTAAATGAGAGCGTGATTCTTGTCCCCGAGCCTGCTACTTAAACCCCACGGCCTCCGCTCCATTCCCCCCACTCAATCACCTCTGAAGGCTGCCAGATTGCTCGCTTTTCTCTTCGCATCGCTGCTGTCCCGACGAACTCCGGCGACCGATTGCGGTAAGCCTCGTGCGCACCTCGCTCTCTGGCTCACGCGACCTTGTTCGCTATCGCCTTGTGCTTCTCCTAACGTTCGCCGTTTGTTTTATTTCGCACCAGAGCGTCACCTCCGTCAACGACCGTGAGCACCCGACGCCAAGCTTCACTCCGGCAGGCGATTGCGTCCGTGTTCGTGCGCCCCCGCCTCGCCCGCAACCACGTTGAGCTTCGACTCGTCACCACGACCCTGGTAACCCCCTAAACCACCCCCTTACCCCCTGGCCTCGCCGACACGTCGCCGTCAGCAGCGTCGTTGCCGTCTGTGCCATTCACGCCGCCACTTGTTGGTCGAAGCAGCGTGCACGGTTAGATCTGCATCATAGCGTCTAGGTTAGATCTAACACGAATCGTTTTCTTTAGATCTGGCACTTTGGATATGATTATATCCAACAGCACGGAAGCACGATCCGCCCCGAAGCGGTACTGACCAATCAGGAGCCGCCGCGTGGCCTGTTTTTTGATTTAAAAACAGGATTTGGTTTAAAACTTATAAAATTCATAACTTTTGTTCTGTTTATTCAAAAAATGCAAATAATATATCAATGGATTCACAAAAATAAATCCTACACATCTATGGGCTTAGTTTTGTACTTTATTTCTGTAAAAATGGAATTTTATGCAGAGACATTTGTAGGCTTATTTTGAGTATATAAATTATTTGGAAAATGTTTTTAAGACTAATTTGAGTTTATTTAGTCTATAAAAGTATAGTTTTGTGTTTTAGTACTCTTTACTTGTCTTTTTTAGTTTAAGAAAAATCATCACATGGCATTTGCATACATTCATATATTTTTGCTTGATTATTTTTGAATGTAAATTTGGTGCTATCATTTTATGTGTAGATTTTGGTGCTAGTGGTGATTGTGATTGTGAGGATTGTTGCTACTCCCCCAACTACCAAGGCAAGTTGTGCTTCATGTTTTTATCCCAATATTTTGAC